>CM067366.1:47152856-47491122 GCA_034401795.1 Chaetoderma sp. LZ-2023a
TGAATGCTATGAATAACCAAAACATAAATTCTCCTCCAAAGCGATATCGATTCTGTGTGGATTTGCAAGTCTACATCCATGTCACAATTTCAGGACAAGACCAGATTATCTATTAAATGGTTCAAATATTACTACCTGGCTGCATTTTGAATATTATTGAGTTATACTGGCATGTTATCTGCATTTATCAGTGCATTAAAGATTCAATTTCATTTCACATATTATCATAATGATATTGATGGAACATCTGCTTCTCTTTGCTGTACTGGGTGAGTGTACTTCTCCAGTCATATTGTATTTTACTAAGGTATTGCTATACAAAGTTTATTCCATTAATTTTCTACATATTTGTGCCTGTCGTACAATGCATCATGCAGCTGATTGTCTGGACCATGGAACCTATGCTCCCTCATAGATAGAGACACGTGTGAAAGAGCAGAATCGGACACAGTGCCATAACATCCAAGTGCAATGTTAATCAACATAGTTTAACATCATTGACTGACAAAGATGATCATGGTTACATGTATCACTGATATCACCCAAGACAGTTATAATGAAGACTACAATGACAATTGAAACAAATAAAAATCTATTAAGGATGATGTTTTAATAACATCATGTTAATCAAAATGTATTTTGTATTTTTAGGATTTAATGAACACCTTTTTCTGTGGAAAAAGTGCAGCAGACAAAGGCACATTATTTCACCTTAAAAATGTGTTTGGGCACAAGGCAGTCAGCAAGGACATAGGTCAAACATTTAATCATGCTGTAGATTTCGTTCACTTCGTCACACATGGTTACATCATTTTGGCATGTATGCAGATTACAGGCATGAAGACGATCGATGATGTTACTACAGACATTAATCTTATATCGGACAAACAGGCCTATCTACATTCAGTTGCTGACCAAATTGTGGATTTATTCTGGTGTGATCTGAACACAGAGAAGATCATCCAAGAAAAGGACAATGCCTTAATCTATGAGTATTGCTCATGCAAACAAGGTACGCATGTGTCTACAAATAAGCAGACTTCAAATATAAAATAGTTGCAGAATTACAATAAATATAATCTCAAAATAAAGTATATTAAAATATATATATATATATATATATATATATATATATATATATATATATATATATCTATATATATATATATATATATATATATATATATATATATATATATATATGTCACTCAGACACAGAGTGACAATCTGGTTTCTATAGCAGGCAAATTTTAAATATTCGATAATATGTTTCTTAAATCATTGAATCAGTAATTTCTCAAATAACTTTATAAATAACCAACATCATGTAAATTATTGTCTTCAAAAATTAATTATATAATGTAATTAAATTGTCTACAATATGAGAATTGTTTGTTGAATTATTAAATGCATTATTTTAATTGACTATACATAGATTTTGTAATTAAATGATCTAAAGAACGATTGCCAGCTGATGACTCAATATCATTGAGCATTTAATAGATACCATGGCTAAAATATTTTTAAATTAAAGGAATTTGGCGGAGAATGGCAATGTCATCAAGGTAGATGGCAAAGAAGGGTTAGCATGGTAAGCTATTATCAGCCAGTTTGATATGGCATGCTGATGTGGCCAACGTTTTCCCACATACAACAGAAATATAAAAGCTATACGATGATTTAGCAATCAAAATCAAATACACAATTTATGCTATAGAATACTTATTAAAATGGTAAATAATTTAATTTGAATATATTCAGCAATTTAAACACAATGTTTAACTAAGTTAGTATTTTACAATTATATATATATATATATATATATATATATATATATATATATATATATATATATATATATTATTTAAGTGTGTTCATTTACAACAATCATTCATTAATTTGACATGGCAAATGACGGTTGGCAAGATGAACACAAACATTTATATTATGTTAATGTTAACATGTGAGTTAGAGGAAGATCAATTCACACTGGATGGACTATTGCCTGGATGTGCACAAATTTATTTTGCAGTTAGTAAACACATGTCTGTAATATGTTCTGAAAATGTATGTTTTCATCTTTTTTTCCCCATATATTACATGTAATGAACTGAAATTCTGTACGGTTTCATGGATGTCAAACTTATGTAGTTGCACACATGACACATAGCTTTTAAAGCTTTATTCATTGAGAGGATGAAATTATTAAATATGAAGATGTCTCCATTCCCAAAGAATGGTAAGATGCGTCATAATCAGGAATAATATTATCGAATAAAGTGTACCCAAATTTGAACCGAGATAGACCTAATAATGCAACATTAAATTGACAAATGACGATTTTTGGCTGCACACAAATCATTCATTACACATTAATAATGTCCATGCTAATTGCCATTAACAACAGCAGACCAGATAATTCCATAGCCACCATATTTTATATCTGAATTCTTATGTATCTTTATACATGAATCCATTCCATGATATAGAAGAATATATCACATACATATATTTCTCAGTATTAAAGCAGTCTTATGAATTGAAATGCATGTTTATTTCAGATTTAGGTAATCATATACCGATGATCGAGTGTTCAGGCATCCAATGTCCGGGAAATAATTGGTTTCATCTGCATTGCATAGACATGGATGTTGACACAGTTCCAGATGATGACTATTTTTGTTCTGATGGCTGCCGAAAAAGGAAGGCATATCGGTATTGTTGCAATGTAGACTTGGGGAAACATGTACCAATGATTGGATGCGACAATCCTCTGTGTCAGAAGGAGTGGTTTCACTTGAAATGTGTTTCCCTGAAACGTGCACCAGGTAAGTCAGTATGTCAAAATTAATACAATATGATTACAAAAATGTAACATGTAGCAATAAATATTTGATTACATAAGATGTAACACATGCTACATCAGCTGTAAAGATAATTGGACTAACCTGATATTGTTTCAAAATCAGTCAACGTTTGGAAAATTGTAATAGTAAAACTTTCAAACTTTCACCAACAATGTACTATTTGTACCATAAAATATGAGATGGCACATAGGTTGATTAGTCAGCGTTTATGATATATGTGATCTTAGAAATAAATGAGGTTTTAGAATAAAATAAATAAATTCACAAATGCGTATAAATGTATACTCATTATCTTGATGAAGAGGTTACTCTTTCATTCTTGTGTGAGTATGATGGCTTTTTATTTGCAGAATGAATTATGGAATATTTTTGCTTATTTAGGCTTAGCTCTTTTATTTTTTCGAAATAAAATTACATTTACAGGTATCTACAAACTGCATTTATTTTGTGTTATTCACTCTGCAGAATTTATTTAATTTTGATTTTATTTCATTTTACTCGATGATTAAACATATTTGCACAATAATGTCTTTATACCTTGAAGCAGCTTTTTGCACTTACAGAAAGAGTCATTTCCTTCAGCTTGAGGATTCAACCATATATAATTTTATTCTTATATAATATGAGAACGCTGTAGTTTATTGGTCAACACCACCACCACCACCACCACCACCACAACAACAACAACAACAACAACAACAACAACAACAACAACAACAACAACAACAACAAAGACAACAACAACAACAACAACAACAATAATAATAATAATAATAATAACAACAATAACAACAAAAATAACACCAAAACTAACAACAATAACAACAGCAGATACTCAATAAATCAAACGTGTATGTGCTGTATTCAATAATATTTAAATTTAACAATATTAGAATTTGTTGCTGATGTGTACATTGCAAATATATAAGCATTAACCACTTGTGACCCACAATTATCCTATGGTGTTGTCTCAATACACAGCCGGAACTTGGTACTGCTCAGCAGAATGCAGGACATTTGCAAAGGAGAATGGTGTTCAGGAAGTGGAGGAGGAGGAGGACTATCAGTTCAACTATGTAAAATCCCTTACATATTGTGGACTGATGGATATGGTGAGGAGAGACGCGGTTCGAGAAAATGATGGAGCGGCCATGCTATCCCATTGGCGGTTAAATATGTTAGATTTCTTCAGGCACAAACATCCAAAGTACATGGTATTGGCACACCGCTTTCTTGCAGGTACATAGTATTATATCTTAGTCATGTAGTGTAAACAAGATCACAGAGCGCAGCTGATCACCATATCTGTATTTTTATTTAACAGTGGAAACTAGCATAGCATTAGTGTCAATATGTGTGTTTGCCTGTAAGTCTGTCTGTCATATGTATTACATTTCTGACTCAGACATCCAAGTCGAAACTAAAGTGTGTTCACATATGCTCATAATCTATGCACATTTTTCAACTTTAATAGCATGAATTACATAAAGATATACGTCTGCACCTTTGGCCAGAGCATGATAATAGCATGAAAATATTACTTTATATGAACAGTTTTCCTTGTCTTAAATTTTTATAGCAATCTGATCACTGTTTTGTAATATATTTTTTGCTCGATCATTTTAAGTATAATTGATATACAGATATGTTTGTATATGTAAAAAAAATTTGCATTTTTTTTGTGTATCTTATTTAGATAGATACTTTCTAAGATACAACTTTACACACACACACACACACACACACACACACACACACACACACACACACACACACACACACACACACATACACACACACACACGCACACATGCACGCACATTCGCATGCTCGCTCGCTCGCTCACATGCACGCATGCACGCACGCACGCACACACACCCACGTATATATATATATATATATATATATATATATATATTCTGTATAGGTGCTGCTGGTTGGTTGCCTGAACGGTTAGCAAAGGATTCCATTTGGAATCGCACAGTCAATTTGGCGGGAGGTTCGGGAAGAAACCTTGAGGCTGACTTAGTCAACGAATTTCTAAATAAGGAGTTCAAAGGTATGCATGCATGCATTAGACATTTTTAAAACATGAAAAGAAGATTATTATTATTATTATTATTATTATTATTATTATTATTATTATTATTGCATGGATCTGCAGTTCACAAATTGGTAACACAAGCCAAGATAATTGTAGAAATAGCATTACTCTCACAATGGATTTTTGATAATTTTAGGGTAACATGTTTGTTAAAAGTGCTAAAAGAGTAAAACGAATCCAGCGAATACATTTAGCTTTCATAAAAATTACTAGTGTAACACAGTCAGTTGGTGGTTTTTTTATATATTTGTGTCCAAAAATTTCCACAAATATCCATATTATCTGAGTCAGTTGTCACTTTCTTTGACAAAACATCATCATCATTAGAGAATGTTTGAGTCGAATCTACTAATGACTGACTTATATTTTTTGTTTATGAAGCGGACCAATGCAGAATGAGTTGCAATGGGGCAAATTAGAAATCACAATCTGAGAGATGATTTGCCTGATGACATTCATGTTGAGGGTATTGCTTCCTCATCACAGATTTGTCTCATACCATAACTCAAACATTTGATACTGAATATATCTTTTAAAATTGAAAATTACAATAATAGATAAGAATAAATATAGGACCTAAATGTTAGTAATTAACAATGGTTATTAATAAAAATAATATTTTACTAACATATTATTTATGGAAAACTTACAAAACAAGTTACTCAACGATGTGTCCTTGTTATTTAAAACAGATAACAGAAAAGTTGATAAATTCCTCCGGTGTGTAGCACAACATTTATTGAAATATAATAATGCCTACTGTCATATTATGGTACACATGAAGCCATTATGAATGCTAGAGCATTTGTAATGTATAAACCGGACCACAAATTACTAATAAGTGTTCAAAGATGTGATTTAATTGGGACTAAGTGGAGTGTGAAGCGATTCCTAGTAAAAAAATACTAAAATGAGTTAAAGATGGACATTAAACTGAAGTCAAATGCTGTTCATCTTTGTGAAAGGGTAAAATTATTGAGAGAAAACAAATGGAAACGATGTTTGGTAGATTCAAATTGGAAATTTCTTACATATCAAGTAAATTTTGATAGATATTTGAACTACCAAAACATCTAGAATATGTTTTCACAGCGATAACATGATAAAATAAAATGATTTTAGAAATGGTAATATCCAATGAAAATATCATGATTATTGATTTATTACACTCATTATGTATTGTGAAGAGGGTGTATTATTAGTCTGTCTGCCTGCCTGCCTGCCTGCCTACCTGCATGCCTGCATATCTGCCTGTTTTCATATATGCCTGTCTGTCTATCTGGCTGTCTCTCTGTATGTCCGCCATGCTGTCCATCTGTCTGTCTGTCTGTCTGTCTGGCTGGCTGGCTGGCTGGCTGGCTGGTTTGTTGGTTGGATGACTGTCTGCCTGTCTATGACTGTCTGTCTGTCTGTCCGTCCGGGCCTGTATCTCATACACTAGTGAGCAGATTATGATCAAATGTGAGCAGTAAAAGGACTTAACATATGAGATGAAACGTGGAAAAACTGATTGACAAATATTTTGCAAACTTGTCTCAAACCTAGAAATATATCAATTAATTAAACAATTAATCCAAAGTGATGACACATTAGGGGATGTTTGGCAATGTTGTATTGTAATTTTTTTATTTTGTCCTTACAGAGTCATTGAAAGCAGCTGGCGGAAATCTGACCGAGGAAACCGTTGCGAGGCATTCCCAAATGGTAGGAAGCATGGGGCGTCTGTTGGACGAGATATTTTTGGATGCAATCGAGGCTGAGCACAAACAGTACATCAAGAAAGAGAAGGTTGACATGAATGATGACATCCGAACATTCGTCACAACACTAGCTAAAGAAAACCTGCTGACAAAAGTACCAGCGCGTGAATTCTCAGCCTTTGCTAAATTCAAATATTCTATCCAGCCATCGTCATCAGCAGGGCTTAAAAAGAGGATGGAGCATCTTTCAAATCGGCTCGATATGATACGGCGAGTCACGAAGTCGTTCCAATAATGACCAAGATAATTTGATAAGGATAACCATGTCATCATCAATTAAAGAAGAAATACATCCGAGATCTAAATAACTCTGGAAATATTCAGTAATTTTGATGTAAGATAATGCTGTCAGTGTATTATTAGGACATTTAAATTTTTATACATAACTTCAGACAACGTCACACAGATTTGTTAATATTTGTGGGTGTTTTCTGGACACGTCTGTGTGTATGATTTGTCAATACGTGTACAGCAATTGGTCATTGTGCCTCAGTACATCTACAGCAACTCGTTATGATGCCTCAATCAGTATACAGCAACTCGTCATTGTGCCTCAGTAAGTCTACAGCAACTTGTCATTGTGTCTCAATCCGTCTACAGCAACTCGTCATTGTGCCTCAATACATCTACAGCAAATCGTCAATGTGCCTCAATCCATCTACTGCAACTCATCATTGTGCCTCAGCACATCTACAGCAACTAGTCATTGTGCCTCAGTAAGTCTACAGCAACTCATTATTGTGCCTCAGTACGTCTACAGCAACTCGTCTTTGTGACTCAGTAAGTGTACAGCAACTCGTCATTGTGCCTCAGTACGTCTACAGCAACTCGTCTTTGTGCCTCACTACATCTACAGCAACTCGTTATGATGACTCAATTAGTATACATCAACTCGTCATTGTGCCTCAGTAAGTCTACAGCAACTTGTCATTGTGTCTCAATCCGTCTACAGCAACTCGTCATTGTGCCTCAATACATCTAGAGCAAATCGTCAATGTGCCTCAATCCATCTACGGCAACTCATCATTGTGCCTCAGCACATCTACAGCAACTAGTCATTGTGCCTCAGTAAGTCTACAGCAACTCATTATTGTGCCTCAGTACGTCTACAGCAACTCGTCTTTGTGACTCAGTAAGTGTACAGCAACTCGTCATTGTGCCTCAGTACGTCTACAGCAACTCGTCTTTGTGCCTCACTACATCTACAGCAACTCGTTATGATGCCTCAATTAGTATACAGCAACTCGTCATTGTGCCTCAGTAAGTCTACAGCAACTTGTCATTGTGTCTCAATCCGTCTACAGCAACTCGTCATTGTGCCTCAATACATCTACAGAAAATCGTCAATGTGCCTCAATCCATCTACTGCAACGCATCATTGTGCCTCAGCACATCTACACCAACTAGTCATTGTGCCTCAGTACATCTGCAGCAACACTTCATTGTGCCTGACTCAGTCTACAGCAACTCGTCATTGTGCCTCAGTAACCTACAACAACTCGTCTTTGTGCCTCAATCAGTCTACAGCAAGTCGTCATTGTGCCTCAGTACATCTGTAACAACTCGTCCTTGTACCTCAGTAAGTCTACAGCAACTCGCTATTATGCCTCAGTACACCTACACCAACTCGTCATTGTGCTTCAGTATGTGTACAGCAACTCGTCATTGTGCCTCAGTACGTCTACAGTAACTCGTCATTGTGCCTCAGTACGTCTACAGCAACTCGTCATTGTGCCTCAGTACGTCTACAGTAACTCGTCATTGTGTCTCAATCCGTCTACAGCAACTCGTCATTGTACCTCAGTAAGTGTACAGCTACACGTCATTTTACCTCAGTACGTCTACAGCAACTCGTCATTGTGCCTCAGTAAGTCTACAGCAACTCATGATCGTGCCTCAGTAAGTGTACAGCTACTCGTCATTGTACCTCAGTACATCTACAGCAACTCGTCATTGTGCCTCAGTAAGTGTACAGTTACTCGTCATTGTACCTCAGTACGTCTACAGCAACTCGTCATGGTGCCTCAGTAAGTCTGCAGTAACTCATCATTGTGCCTCAGTAAGTGTACAGCTACTCGTCATTATACCTCAGTACGTCTATAGCAACTCGTCATTGTGCCTCAGTAAGTCTACAGCAAACCATCATTGTGCCTCAGTAAGTCTACAGCAAATCATCATTGTGTATCAGTACATCTACAACAAATTGTCATTTTGATTTAAGATGACTCTACCAAATTCTGATCATGCCACAGCCTTGTCTATATATAGCGTGTTGCCTACGTGCCAAGCTACTCTTGATTGTGCCTCAATATGACTATAGTAATTTTGATGACTATGTCTCAGACATGGAGATATATAGCCTCGTGTCCGTGTCTACAGACACTCTTGAGTGTTTCTCTCTAGCAACTGGTGATTATGTCTTATCTTTGTCTATGTACAGTCTCATTCCCATGTCTACAGCAACTCACCATTGTGCATCAATTCGACTGTAGCAATTAGTGATTTTGCATCAGCCTTGTCTATGTACACTCTAATTCCCCTGTGTTAACTCTGCCTTGGATGGTCCCAAGCCCGGCTGTGAAAAGAGGAGGGTTTGGTGAGGTCAGCAGCCCAACTCCTAACAAAACAACTACTACAGAGACATGAAGAGCGAATATAAAGCCCAATGACATGAATGAGGAGGAGGATTCTCTATGAGGGTTTTGAAGTGTTGATATGAATCTAGAAAGTATAAGAAATTCCCATGCCTTCTGCAACTACGCATTGTACTTCATTATGCGTACAGCCAACCGTTATTGTCCCTCAGTATGACTCTAGCAACTGGTGAATGCAGCTCAGCATTATTTATGTGCATCCTTGTGTAATTGCCTTCAGCAACCCGTCTTTGTGACTCGAAAGACTAAGGTACCTCTTCTATTGATTGGTACGTAAATTGTGATGCATGCCAGTTGTGTTCAACAGTAGAAGAAATGAAAAAGAACGAGGCTGATAATGAGGTAAGCCATACAAATAATTCTAGCACACACGCGCACACAGGTATGCTGATACACACGCATACACGCACATAGTTACACATGCACACACGCACGGAGCCATACACATATACACAAACTAATTCCTGCACACATGCACACGCACGTTTATGCACACTAACATGAACGATATGTAATGTTATGGTGTGTGCTGAACTTGTAAACTTTAGTACAGTGTTATATGTGTATAGATCCCTCATCTGCTAACCTGCAAGGATCGTATGTTTTAAATCATCTTCATGATCATGATCATCACCATCATCATCATCATCATCATCTTTTACGAGGCATAGCCCATTGGCTTGCTCTTATCTTACCCTTTGGTTTTCTTGTATCATTATGATTACAAGACAAAAGTTATGGAAGACTAGACTGATTATTCCATTTAGTATTATATTTTCCGGCACATTTCAAATGTATTTTTTATCAAGAATAACCAAGCAAATTGAGGCGAAATTCAGGGAATATGCTCTTGATCGGCACTAGCATTAAAATAGCTAAGGGGAACATGATTAGCTCAGTAGTTTTACGACCATATTGAATGCGTCATAAATCATAATATTCATTATTATTATTATTACTAGTAGTAGTAGTAGTAGTAGTAGTAGTAGTAGTAGTAGTAGTAGTAGTGGTAGTAGCAGCAGCAGCAGCAGTTGTAGTAGTAGTAGTAGTAGTAGTAGTAGTAGTAGTAGTAGTAGTAGTAGTAGTAGTAGTAGTAGTAGTAGTAATAGTAGTAGTAGTATCATTATTATTATGTATTGTTTTTATTTTTTTAAATACAATTATTCTTATTTTTTCTTCTTCACTATTTTCTTCTCCTCCTCCTCCTCCTTGTTCTTGTTAATATTATTATTATTAGTTTGGTTTTTTTAATTAAATTTTTCCAAAATATTATTATTATTATTATTATTATTACTATTATTCTTATAATGATTATTATTGTGCTTATTATTATTATGTATTTATTTATTTTAATTTAAAAAAAATTAGTATTATTATTCTTAATATTAGTATTATTATTCTTAATATTATTCTTAATATTATTATTATTCTTAATATTATTATTATTATTATTATTATTCTGAATATTATTCTGAATAGTTGCTTTTTATTTTTGTTATTTTTTTAATATTCATTATTATTATTATTATTATTATTATTATTAGTATTATTATTATTATTACTTTTTTTTCTTTTATTTCCTTTTAAAAAAATATTCATTATTTTTATTATTATTATTATTATTATTATTATTATGTTTATTATTAAGAGTATTATTATTATTTTTTTTTTATAAATTATAAAAAAATTAGTATTAGTATTCGTAATATTATTTTATTTTTTTGTGTAATCACAATATTATTATTTACTATAGTTCTTCTTCTTATTATTAAAATTATTTATCATTATTATTTTTTAAATCAACTTATTCAGATTTCTTATTCTTATTCTTATTATTTTTCTTCTTTTTTTCTTATTATTTTTTTTAAACTTTTTTAACATCAAATTATTCTTATTTATTATACTTCTTCTTCTTCTTTTTTAACATCAAATTACTCTTATTTATTCTTCTTCTTCTCGCTCGTCTTCTTCTTATTATTATTATTATTATTATTATTATATATATATTTTTTAAATTTGTTAAATTCCAATTGTTCTTATTGATTCTTCTTCTTTTTCTTCTTCTATTTATTATTATTATTATTATTATTATTAGTATTAGTATTATTATTAGTATTATTATTATTATTACTTTTTTTTCTTTTATTTCCTTTTAAAAAAATATTCATTATTATTATTATTATTATTATTATTATTGTTCTTATTCTTATTATTATGGTGATTATTATTATGATTATTACTAATATAATTAATATTATTAATTTATTTATTAAACAATTTTACAAGAAAATATCTTCAATCAGACCTTTTCTAAAAATCCTCGTAGATTGTTCAATCTACAATCGGGCGCCGTCCGGCACCGCAATACGTGATCCGTGTTTTAGCGCGGACTCGCTCGTGACGTGAGTCGTCAACCGAAGCGAGAAGATACGAAAAAAGCAGAATGTACGCGCAGACAAACGTGCCTGTTGTTTACTTTGAATAAAACGAAGACTGAATGGTTTAAAGAGAATAATTCACTAAACTATTTAAGGCAATCTGATGTTGCCGATATGTTTTTATTGACTGCATAGTTCGATTCGCACGTATATCCAGTTTTCGTATAAAAACAGGCGTGTTAAATATGGGCCGTTTCGGCGGAAAATCCAGACAGGAATCGATAGGCAGATGTTAGAGACGCAGTTGTAGACTGCGGCTCTTCATAGAGACTAGGAGCTTACAGTTATATTTTGGAAAACGTTACGGCCTGTAGGTTCATTTTATACAAAGTAGTATAGAGGGTCTGGTGTTTCCCTTTAACCATTATCCGCCATGTGTCAAAGATTTAACTCTTACAGAGGCAGTAAAAGAAATAATGATGTACATTTGAGAAACAATGCTACTTTATACAGGGGTCGACTTAAGTACCACCCCGCTGGCCCGAGGCCAGTGGCTTTTACATCGGGCCAGTTAAAAATTCAAGTAACCAGTCCGGCGGGCATCAGTTAAAATTTCCACCTAAATAACTCACATTTACGCCCCACATCCAACACAATGGTACTGTGTAATCCAGCAATTCAGCATTAGTTTTAAAATACCTTTAAACTATCAGCTCCTATGCGCATGCTCATGTAATGCTTTAGTCAGACTAATGGTCAATGAATTTGACATTTCCCCAATTTTAATTCGCCACCTATGTTACGTCCGTTTTACATCGACTGCTAATCCATTGCTATATACTCATAATCTCAATCTATGTTAGCCAATGTCGGGAATGAGAACATCTTTTTCTAACCTAAAACGGAGAATGCAATCATATAAATCTCGCAAATTAAAATGCATGGGCTGTATATAGGGGGTATAAGCCAAACCGCGCAGCCCTACCGGGACCCAAACCAAACTTGTTCAGACACGTATTGCTCACGCGCGAAACGTTCCCGGTAATTGCAATGTATTGGAGCTTGGCGGTTACCGGTAGCCAATCCAGACTTGCGAAACCAGGAACAAGGAAGTGTTTGTTGACAAAATGGCTGCTGGAAAAAATTACAAATCCCGATATTTTAATTTTCCATACCTTTTCCATAGTGGTACCACGAAATATCAAATTTTCCATAGCTTTTCCAGCCCTGGAAATGGTTTTCTTAAATTTCCATACTTCTTCCAGACTTCCATACCTGCGTGGGAACCCTGAAGTGATATATGGACTACCCTCTTGAGGATATTGTGCATGCCAGAATGGTCTTTGCATTTGAAGTAGCATTAGTTGATTAGATAGAATTTGTGAAAACCAGGAATTTAAATATGATACCTCTGCGCACTACCATATACCAGGAAGTCAGATATGCAGATTGGTCATGACGGAAGATGAGGCGGACATAAATCAGCCCGATTCCACAGAAACATGCTAACACGTAACCATTCAAGACATGGTTGATTATTCGAAAACTGGTGTTATTCTATATTACAGCGTTTAACAAAAATACTTTTAAACACACTGAATTTACGCTCAATTTAATGTAACAACGAGTCTGTTATATTAAATGATGCGTTATTAATTTGATGTTATGTCTTATTAACTGTTATTTCATGAAATAAGTTTCTCACATGTTGATCACGCACTGGAAAAATGAAAAAGGACCAAATTGAGCCTACGGACTCTGAAATTGACGCTTTGGCTCAGTTGGCAAAACCGTTGTGCCGGACATTTCATAGAATTTCATAGGCTAGCACTGTGGACCCGCCTTATTCAGCCTCTATGTCCGCCTCTTCAGTTGTTGATGAAAAATAACATCCTCGCATGTGATTTCCAGGTATTTTATAGTCTGCGATAAAGTCAAATTTCATCTCCTGATCCTACCAAGATGTAGCCAGCCCTGCCTCGAACTTAAGCACGATGTAGCATTTCTTCCTCTTCCAAGAAAGCATCAACTTCATTAAATTGAAGACTTTGGTTCTGAATTGTGTTGTGCACGTGCTTCAGGACACATGAGGTTAAAATATAGTAGGAAGTAGTTAAAATGATGAAAGAAGCTCATTGCTTCCGGCTCCTCAAGGCAGGGGCACACCAAAATTTTTTTCACAAAGCGGCGGGTCTGATCGTGAAACAGCTAAATATACAATAAAAATTGAATGGGGTGGGAGGGGGGAGGCGTGGTGAGGTAATTTTGCATCATCAAATGTAATGTCACTTGTGTAAAGTGCAAAATTTGACATGGTTGGTTCAAGTGGAAGCTCTCATAGCAAACATCGCTGACAGATATAATGAAGAAACATTTGATAAGTACTGGCTACAAGCAACAACAATGGTGGGATCAATAAGTGTTAAGTTTATTGAACCACGTGCTCGGAAGGCTTCAATGTGCATTGACCAATACAGGCAGAATGAAGCAGTTGTTACAGAAAAATCCCTACTCAGAGTTTCACTTCATGTTGAAGTAATTGGCCTTTTGGTGTCGGCATTACGATGCAGATTTGGTCCTGATGTTATGTCGCTCCTGTGCTGTGCCGATTGTTTAATCCAACCATCAACTGCAAAACTTCCAGAACTTAAGACATTGCAGAAATTTTATCACAGCGATTTGAACAAAGAAGATATACATCTGGAATACAATCTCTTCTGTCAGGCACTTAACATAGCTCCACCGCAAGTTGACCAAAGCTGTGTTCAATTCATTTATGAACACATTGTCGAGAGTGGGATGCTAAGTTTGTATCCAAACGTTGGACGTGCTTATAAGCTAATACTCACTCTATCTGTTTCATCATGCTCGTGCAAACATTCCTTCTCCGGTCTTAAATTTGTGAAGAACTCATCACGAAGTACAAGTACACAGGCTGGACTTAGCGATCTCATGGCCCTTGCAGTTCAGGCAGAGAAAACAAATCGATCATCTGATATCAGAACAGATGTTGGTGGCTTCTGGAATCTTGTCTCGCGCCGATAACATCATTACTTCTTACTTCTATAGGATTTATACAGCTCGATGACTGCAGGTGCTACATTCCAATTTCCTAGTAAAATCATGATAATCACGTACTTAGCATGTAGAACGATGGCACTTTATTTGTTTGCTGAGCTCTGTAAATAACTGATTATTGCTCGACAATGCTCGTCTCATTAATGATTAACATTTGTTGTTTTCATATGAAGAGGGTCTTATTGCTTAGATCGCAATAGCATGGTTCAAATGGTATACCTCTATGAACTAATTTGATATACACGCACGCACGCACGCACGCACGCACGCACGCACGCACGCCCGCCCGCACGCACGCACGCACGCACGCACGCAATGCACGCACGCACGCACGCACGCACGCACGCACGCACGCACGCACGCACGCACGCACGCACACACACGTGACACACACAGTACCGCGATTCAAGGTGTCCCGGTTTGGCAATTTTCGATATTCTGAGAAGTATTTTCCTGCATTCTGCGTGATAACTAAGCATCTGTATTATGCTTTCAGATTATGACTTTTTAACTTTCACATTACCAACGGCAGTAATATGAAAGTTTAAAAAGTCATAATGTCAAAGCACAATACTGATGCTCAATTATCACTCAGAATGCAGGAAAACACTTCTCAGAACCTTAAATTTCAAAATGTACCAGGGGGAAGACCCCCGGAACCCCCTGCTTCCACAGAGGGGGACACCACCTCCCTGACCCACTCCCGATGGGCTCCCCCAAATTTTCGCCTTGCACGACGCCCCTGTTCCAGTGGAGTACCTGCTGCTGTGGTAGAACTATGGCAACAGTTGGATCACACTTCTGAATGCCTCAACAGTTTTTACCGAGACAGTGCTTTCTGGCAAGATATTCCAGTCTCTGGTTGTACGCGGGAAGAATGAAAGACGATGATAGTCACATGATGACATAGGAATTTGGTATGCCTGGGTATTTTCTGTTTATGTAGGAGCTGGATGGTGCTTTGATGTCAACGGCATAGCAGTTGTGACAAGATGGTTGTGGATTTTGTAGTACATGACGAGTCTTGCGATTCTATGTCTCTCTGCCAGAGGCTGCCAGTTTAGCTCCATGAGCATTTCGCCGATGCTGGATGTCTGTCGGTACCAATTTAGCGTATAATGAGTGGCACGTCATTGGACCGATTCAAGCTTTTTGGCCAGTTCATTGGTATATGGGTCCCAGACTAAACTCGAGAGATGGTCTGACAAGGATTTTGTAGGCTCACTCTTTGATTTGTGGATTATTTACATTGATGTTCCGCCTCAGAAAGTTCAAGGTGTTATTGGCTTTTGGTGTGATAGTGTTGATGTGTTTGTCACAGCGAAGGTCTTGTGATATTTTGACACACATATATTTGGTGCGGTCTGTGTGTTTGAGTTGATGACCATGGATTGTATATGGGTAGTCGAGAGGTTTTCTTTTGCGAGTGATGCTGATGATCTCACATTTATCAGGGTGGAACTCTATCATCCAGGTGTTTTCCCATTTTACCAACAGGTCAAGATCATTTTGTAGAAGGTTGGTGTCATTCTCGCTCTTAACAGCCAGGTAGATCATGGTATCGTCAGCAAATAGGTGTGTTGTAGATGTTAAACCATCTGCTATGTCGTTTATGCAGTATAAGAACAGGCATAGACCTAATACAGAACATTGTGGCATGCCAGAGACAATTGAAACACAATTAGAGGATGTGCCATCGACAACTACGGATTGAGTTCTGTTAGATAGGAAGATGTGGATCAATCGGTTTACTTCGCCATTGATGCCATTGCCATTCCATTTAAGTTGCTCATTAAGTCTTGAATTACTGACTTTGTCGAATGCTTTTGAAAAGTCGAGAACACACACATCTGTTTGGAGGCCCTATGGCATGTTGCTTGTGGCATCATGTATGAATTCAAGGAGTTGTGTCTCGCAAGACCTCTTTTTGCGAAAGCCATGTTGATGTTCACACAATCTGTTATGGTGGATGGCATGTTTCATTAAGCTGCTGAAAATAATATGTTCCATGATTTTGGATGATATACAGGTCAGGCTAATGAGGTGATAGTTGGCTGGTACATATTTCTGCCACTTTTTAAATATGGGTGATGCATTGGCATGTTTCCAGTCCTGGGTGGCGTGGCCTTCATATAAGATTTCCTGAATGTCCTAGTCAAAGGGTCTGCAATTTCATTTGATAGCTCCTTCATGACTCTGGGAGTGGATGGTGGCAGGGCCAGCAGCTTTGGCTGGGTGGAGATTTTCTAATAGCTTCTGGACGCCTGCAGTAGTAATGGAGATTTGTGGTATGGATGGAGTTATGTGGCTTGGTGGTGTTATGTTAAAGCTTGATTCATGAGTGAACACTGACTGAAATTGCGCATTTAGTGCCTCAGCTTTTTGTTTGGCCCCTGTGATAAGCTTTCCACCCACTTCCAATGCAGTTACACCATTGAAATCCGTTTTCTTCTGTTCGATAAATTTCCAGAATCTCTTCACGCTGCAGGATTGACTTTGGTCAGCTTCCTGTGGTGTGATTATTTCTTCTACATGTTTCCAGTAGGCTCGTCTAAGGTCTCGCTGAACTTCTTTCTTAAGTTTTTGGAATTTGCATCATCTTTTGGTTTACCATGTCGCTTGCTGGCTTTGAAAGCTTTATTTCTTCTTCGAATTTTCTTTTTGATTTCGCTGTTTATTCATGGCTTGAATTTCTCGATTTTGTATTTTTGTGAGGGATACAGGTCTTAATGCCATCATGGATGCCTAGTTTGAACATTTTCCATAGCTCTTCAGTAGTTGAAGTGGTCTCATTCTTTGATACTGTTGCAGCTAACTGTTTGGTATGCTGGTGTAATCCTGCCCAATCTGCTTTGCTGTATATAGGGACAGCTCGAGGAGTCTGTTTTTTGTATGTTGCCTGATGTCGAGCTCTGTGTAGACAACTTGGTGATCACTGATCCCAGGGATTACCTGTGTTCTGTTTATTTGACTTGGCCTGTTTGTTATGATACGGTCTAGGGTGTTTATATGGTGGTTTGCATCCTCAATGATCTGAGTGAGACCGTTGTCGTTTAAGATCTCTCCAAACTTGTTGTGTAAAGCTGGAAATGGAGTTTTTGGTTTTAGTGTTTAGATGGTCCAGTCCCAGCCGGGAAAGGGGAAAGTTGAAGTCTCATGACCGGTTATCTTTTGGAGAGATTTTTCGACGTTATCTTTTGTGTCACTGTCATTAACGTTTACACAATAACATGCGCCAATGTATACGGTTTTACATCCCTTGATGTTTATCTTGGTCAAAGTATTTCTGCTATTTTTGATGGAGCACGTGATTTACGACCAAGATGGGATGACGTCTTTAGTGTACCGAGATGGTACCCTGTAATCCTTTTTGATTATCTGTTCCCGTTAAATCTGGCATTAATCAAGACCAGAATTCGACGGGCTTTTGAAATCTGTATACCATTTCAAAATCGGTTAAGAAATGGCTGAGTTATCCACGGAAAACCCGTCTTGATTATCTTAAAAATATTGCCGTGACGTCATAACCACGTGGATGCAGAACTTCTAGACGCGATCCAGAGATCGAGAGCATCCTCGGCCAGGGTCCGAACAGGCTGGATCTGTACTAGCTGCGATCAACAGATATTACGCATATGACTTCAGTTTCTGTTCTTCTCCCGTAGCTAGCAGTAGCCAACCCACCGCAGTAAGAACAATTTTGTAAACTCCCTACTTACGGGAGCAATATGGAACTTTCGGATTACTGTTCACGAATATCAATATCTACTTCGGAACACAAACTTGCGGTGAGGCCTTAACGGCCTGAATATGTGATTCTACAGATGTAGAGGCAGGATGTTCTTTGATGGATGACTCGCCGGATCTGCCGGATCTCTAAATACAACGGTCTCATCCCAAGAGTTTGTGTCACCAGTATGCCTGTCCATAGCAATTTCGTGATCTATGGACTTACAAGATTTGATATCGGTGACCTAATTAAAAATAAGTCTATACAATGAGTTTACCTAAACAGACTGTCGAGTATGCTAGATAAAACTAATGAGCATACGAAAATACAAGACATAGAGACAGCCAGATGAACTTTTAAACATGGGGCTCCCGGAGGTACCACACAGACTCGTAGGTCCACAGAGGTATTCCCGCAAGGGAGGCTCCCATACACGAGACTTAACTAATTAACTTAATATAAGTTACTATACCTCTAAGCTGAAAGGAAAGAAGATTATCTCGGACGAAAAATCATGTGCCTCACGCGGGCACTACTCCTAGTGCTTGTTTGGGTGAGGAGTATTATCCTCGCATGGACCGTCATCGCTGAATCCTTGTGAGAGGCAAGTGCCTCGCGTGCCTCCATCTCGGGAAGGTGTCGCCACTGCTTAAAGCGGGAGAAGAGCAGTGGGCAAAAAAGATGGGCCCACTCTAATATTTTAACCAAAATACTTGAAAAAGAAAAGACCATACCTAGTGAGATTATGACTATAGGGTTGCGTGCTGTTTTACGTGAAGACGGGACAAACGATTCCCGAAGGATTCCCATGTCACCGTCTTATGTAATTCCTGTATGCTGAATTAGTAGCTGCCGCTTTATTTATGCAGGCCTTCTGCTTTATTCACTAGCTTTTAATTTTTAGCAACAAGAACTATTTTAGGCCGCAAATGGCAGCTATCTACTTAACTGTTAGACACGGCTGTCATTGAGAACAGATACCCCAAGACATCAATACTGAAGACAGCGCTCATACATGTTACTTAGTAAGATCTCCGAACTGGATAAGAATCCGGACATCTCGCTCCGTAACCACATAAAACGTCACAAGACACTGGTTACTTTTCACAAAAGCATTTTAGGCAACTGATCTATCGTTATGGTGGGGGGTAAGAGAGACGAATACCCACCGTAAATGTCCTTCCCATAAGGGCGTGGCAGATCTAAATATCATGCCCAGACATTCTTTACGGGATTTGGTGGGGATACACATCTCGCCCGTCACCGGGCCCTATAGAACTAACCGTTTAACCTGTCGTTAGGTTTATGTACAAGCTGCCCAGTTTTGCACTGAGGTGCGGGAGGATTGTTCAGCAAATAAAATAATAATTAAGATATGTTTTTGCAGTGCTTTCCTACATTGGCAAAAGTGCTAACTACTAAGTATCCGAAGATACATGGGAATGTGTATGTGATACCGCACCCTGGCCATCACCGCTCGGAAACCCCAACAGTTTCCCAGGATCAGATCAGCCCATGGTGCGGACATCCAAACAATTAAGACGCCACAAGGCTGAGTGGAACACGAAGCGAGACAAAATCTTAGAGTTATGAGTCTTGCCGGAGTGCGGGGCTAAATTATCGCAACTACCGGAAGAGAAGAGTATACTACACATTTCCTAACGAAGAAAGCGTCTCTAATCATATTAAACCTATTCTATCGAGCTGAATAGAAAAGGTTTTAGTCGATAGCATGCCGGGCTAAACAAAGTTACAGCACGGACAGCGACCTCAGTGAAAAAGTGTTGCATATATACGTGTTGCTGTATAGTGTTTCCTACGTGCACTGCAGTCCTATATATTTTCTACAACTAAACAAAAGCATATGAACTGATGGCTACTGGCCATATATATATATATATATATATATATATATATATATATATATATATATATATATATATATATATATATATATATATATATATATATATATATATAAACTAACCAGAACAATCAATACAGTATCAAATGATCAAAATTATATATATTTAGTACAGGTTAACGAACACACTATGCGCTTTAACGGACTTAGTCGCTTTTATAAAGCTATCTCTCTCATAGGCTCATATACGCTTATGGCTCAACGGGGGGGGGGGGGCGTGTTCAGGGAACACATTCAGGACAGGCGGCGTGTACTCAGCTTAGCTGGTACAGCCGGTACCCACCCGGTCGACCCGAACTACACATGTGAGTGCATAACGCATGCATGTGCAGAACATCAAGGCGAAGAAATCTTATCTAGACTACCGATCTCTCTTTTATGCTAGTCTCTGCTTATTTTTGTGGCACTTACATTTAACGGTATTAAGCATGTAAACTCGCCCGCAGTGGCTGCTGTAACATAATCTTCTCGTGATTGATTCTATTACGTTGCATAGTTCTGGGTCAACTGGAATAACGTTTGAGTCAATTAGCACAGAGCAATCTATGATGAGCTGGGTGTTAATGTCTCTAATGATAGTAATCCAGTTCTGATAGTTAGGCTTAGATCTAATGATTTGAGTTCTAAGAGATGACTCCATCTGTGCCAGAGCACGGCATTGCATTTTAACAGCATATGGGTATAGTCATCGGGTTCGACCTGACAAAGTGGACACATAGGATCGATTTCATTTTGGTTAAATTTGGCAAGATTTTCCTGAACAAAAGACCCAAGGGGCCTGTATCACTCACCTGGACCTTAGGCATTTCAACTAAAATGGTCATTAACAATAAGAAGAACTCTAATGAGTTGAGCAGACTTGTAATAAGAAAACAGAGGTCATGTTTCTTTACGTGTCAACCTCTCTTGAACAAACTTCAATTGCCCTTAGTCATCAATATCATATCTCCAAAATTTCCGCCCAATCCATTCAATGGCTCGAGAGACGAAGTTGCTTTCATGAAAACCCGGCCATCCAAGATGGCTGCCCAACTATTTGGCAAATCAAGTTCCCTTGAACAAACCTGATTCAGCTCGTGACCTAACTAATATTTTATGAGTTTTGAATCAATCGCTCAAACAGTTTCGGTGAAGATTTTTAAAGACATTTCTAAAAATCGACCAAAATCTATGATGGCCACAAGCCAAATTGGCCGATCAGCTTCGGTTGAACAAACTTAAATTTCCATGTCCTCAGGATGTTTCTGGCCAAATATAATTGAAATCGGCCAAGTAGTTCTCGAGAAGAAAACATTTCAAATTTCCCATTGCTTTAGCATGGGAGCTTTTGGCGAATATTGCAAATTTGAGATAGACTACCCCAAAACATATGCAAAACCAACTTCGGCCTCAAAATCCATCAAATAAAAAAATCCAATATGGCCGCCAAACAAGCTATATATTTTTTTTGGCCACAGCGACCATGTTTTTTTTAGGAATCAACTTCCCTTGAACAAAATTTAATGGCCTTTAGTTCCTAATCATATCTGGAAAATTTCGGTCCGATCCCTTTAGTTGTTCTGGAGAAGATGTCGTTTTCACTACAACTAGGTCAACCATGATGGCCGCCGAACCATTTGACCAATCAAGTTCCCTTAAACAAATTTAGTTCAGCTCTTGTCCTAGATCATATTTCATGAGGTTTGCATCGATCCCCCAAGCGGGTTCAGAGATTTTTAAAGATGTTTCTAAAAATCGGCTGAAATCCAAGATGGTCGCTGGCCCAATTGGCCGATCGGGTTCGTTTGAGCAAACTTAAATCTCTATGCCCTAAGGATGCTTTCTGCCAAATATAATTGAAATCAGCCAGCAGTTCTCGAGAAGGAAACATTTAAAATTTCCCATTGCTTTAGTGTGGGAGCTTTTGGCGGGAAAAGGAGCAAAGATGGCCACCAAACCGTTTATCCGAGTTTCGAAAATTGCAAATTTGAGATCAGAATACCCCAAAACACATGCAAAACCAATTTCGGCCTCAAAATCCGTCAAATAAAAAAATCCAATATGGCCGCCAAACACGCTATAATTTTATTGGCCACAGCGGCCATGTTTTTTGATGAATCAACTTCCCTTGAACAAAATTTAATGGCCTTTGGTCCCTAATCATATCTGCCAAATTTCGGCCCGATCCCTTTAGCGGTCAGAATACCCCAAAACACATGCAAAACCAATTTCGGCCTCAAAATCCATCAAATAAAAAAATCCAATATGGCCACCAAACACGCTATATTTTGATTGGCCAACGGCGGCCTTTTTGACAGATGAACTTCCCTTGCGCAAACTTTAATGGCCTTTAGTCCTTAATCATACCTGCCAAATTTCGGCCTAATCCCTTTAGCGGTTCTGGAGAAGTCGTTTTCGCTACAACTAGGTCAACCATGATGGCCGTCGAACGATTTGACCACTCAAGTTCCCTTGAACAAACTTAGGTCAGCTCTTGCCCTAGATCATATTTCATGAGGTTTGCATTGATCCACCAAGCGGTTTCGGAGATTTCAAAATCCATCAAATAAAAAAATCCAATATGGCCACCAAACACGCTATATTTTGATTGGCCCACGGTGGCCATTTTTTTTTACAGATCAACTTCCCTTACACGAACTTTAATGGCCCTTAGTCTCTCATCATATCTGCACAATTTTGGCCTGATCCCTTCAGCGGTTCTGGACAAGGTGTTTTCGCTAAAATTAGGTCAACCAAGATGGCTGCCAAACCATTTGACCAATCAAGTTCCCTTGAATAATCTTGGTTCAGCTTTTGCCCTAGATCATATTTCATGAGATTTGCACCGATTCACTAAGCGGTTTCGGAGAAGATTTTTAAAGACTTTTCTAAGAATCGGCCAAAATCCAAGATGGCCACCAGCCAAATTGGCCGATCGACTTCGTTTGAAAAACTTGAATCCCTATGCCATATGGATGCCTCCTACCAAATATAATTCAAATCAGCCCAGCGCTTCTTGAGAAGAAGTCGTTTAAAGAAAAAGTTGAAAGGCAACTGACAAACAGACGTTCGCCATGACATAAGCTCACTCGACCTTTGAAGCCAGGTGAGCTAACTAGGTACGTTCCAGTAAGAAATCTGTTTGATCTGTATGTTACATCTACGCACATCCTTTACTTCATTCTGTACAGTGAGCACAGACTGGTGCTTTTTGCCAATAAGCAGTGCAGGAGTGTGGCAGAGTGATAGCGTCTTCTTTGTACTGCATTCCAGAGTCAAGTGCCGTGTCCAGTATGAATCTACTGTTGTCTTGACTATTTTTTCCCAGTGATGCTTGGTAAGAATCAGAACCATTAGGTTCGTTAGAGCAGGAAGACCATGCTGATGCAGAATAGTTTGGACATAAATAAACCAGCTGTGAGAGTTACTGGAACCAGAATGAAAAGAGGTTTGTCTCGCCATTATATTCCTTAATAAAGGGTTTTCACTCCTGATGATAGTTCCTAATAGCAAAAGCTGTCGAATATGTAGTTCTGCGACAATAGGCCTTGCTCCAACTAGTAGTAATACAATGCACTTGGCAGTATGGATTGGTAGAGAGTATTGTCCTCAGCATGCTAATGTGGAACGATTGAAAGCTGTCCAGCTGGTGGGTTTTTTGCGAGAGAGAAAATCTCCATTCCATATAAAGGGCAATGTAGGACATACATTATATAAATATGATCACACACTTTTGGTGATAATCCATTTGCGCCGTGTAGGCCAGAGTTTGTCATGGCATAGAAACATCTTCGTGCGGTAGAGATCTTAACCTCTATATTGATCGAACTTTCATTCTTCACTGTACATGTGAGGACATGTTGTCTTCTCCATAACTGGTAGTGGTGCATTACCCATATTCCAGGTAGGTGAAGCTGAGTTGTGCAACTTTGTATTAAGTTTACAAAGGATGGTTGATTTTTCTCCTTCGATCAATACTTACCATTACATTACTCATTGATAATATAGCTACCCTGAAGCTGTGCTCTAGGAATCTAGATTTAGAAAGCTTTACCAGCTCCTGGAACCGGGTACCCTGTTCCCAACAACCAGATACCCACCTGCTAGAGCCACTCATTCTTGTTTGCATAGCAACAAGAGAACACATGCTTTTTGTCTAGGAGAAATCTTAGTTTTCTTTGTTTTTCCCTGTGCTTTCTGCTGTTTCTTATTACTCGATTTATTATAGAAGGAGCTACTGAACCTCAGGTCGTATTCTTTCATTTTATTTCTTTAGTTATATGGAGACTTTGTCTCTGAAATTTCATGTGTGTTACATGTCCCATTTTCTGACCCCGGAACTGGGGCGTCTGGCTACAACGAAATATGCCAGATAAGATCGCCTCCTTTAATCCCTTGGCGATCGGGCAGTAATATTAAACTAGGTGTCTGTTTATGGTTTCTTAACACTAAAATCGGCTTACGTCGTCCAACCGTCTGACCCTTTTATTTCTCAGATTATTTGGTGAAGGAAATGTTTCATTAATTCGCGCATCTTATTCTTGGTAGCTGCGTGCGTTTTTGTACCAGAAACATTAGAATTATGTCACGATCTGTTTGCATTGATCGATGATTTCAAAATTCTTGATGTCTGCGGCTTTACCGTGTTCTACAGCAGTAGTGTTAATTCATTTTGTTGTTCCTTCTCGTATCGTTTGCTGTTCGATTGAGTAGTATAATTTTGAAAGTAATTCTTAAATATACTGCGAATGTATCTGATACGGTTCCTGGCTCCATTGTATACATCCTGCAGGATCAATTTATGGGTGTATTATTGGCCTGCTATCGTTCTTGTCGCCAGTTTAGGCAGATCTTGGTTGTAACATTGTGGGTGTTGGGTGCCGGAGGGTTAACTTATAATTTATTGTCAAAATATTTGAAAGTTATTTGTCTGCCTTCCATTCCTGTTTTCGTTCCACTTGTTTATTTAGATTTTGTGCTTGTTTTCAGGCCAAGCCTACTCCGCCATCATGTCCGGAGTGTCATAAATTCGTGAAGGTCGCATTCAAGGACCATGTCTGTTATCGGTGTGCCAAGCGTAACATTGATGATAGGTGTAGTGTCTGTGCAGTGTGGCCCGTCGAATTGTTGGTCGAGTTCCTTGCCCAGGACTTGGTGGGGTCTGACGCGGGGTCAGGAGGACCAAAAAAAAAGCGAGGAGTGTCCTTTTCGGCTCCTGGGGGCGCTTCTCATCCGCAGTTGGAGGGTTCAGAGATGGCACCCAGGTGTGGTTTGGGCCCGCTATGCAAGGCTTCTTGCATAGCGTCCTACCCACGCTGGTGTCGTCTCTGATACCAAAGACAGTAGTGAAATCTCTCTGTGGCCTGTACAGACCCTGTCCTTGGACAGGGTTCTGGACTGGTTACCGCGGAGGCCATCTTGTATGGCCCCCTGGCGGTCCCGTCGAGCTCCGGCCTGGTGGGTACTGCTTCTCTGTAGCCACCTCCGGGTGGTCCAGTAGTGGTAGCCAGTCCATCGGGCATGGGAGCCATTTGCTAGGACGGCTCTAGTGTCTCTTCGTCCAGTGACACCTCTTCGGGGTTTGAGGCTGAGGAGGCCGAAGAGGAGAGGCTGTTGCGGCCTGAGATACCGTGGGTGGAGTGCATGGAGGTTGATTCTCTCCTGGACGGAACCGCCCTCCATCTGTCTGGCTTATCGCAAGACATGGCAGCCACTCCGCCCGTGGTTGAGGCCACACCGGTACCGGGCACCCGTCCAGTACTGGTTGGTTTGTCACCAACTGACACTGTGATGGGTGTGGCTGGCCAGGCTTGGTACTCACTTATCTCGCCTGGTCCAGCGGCCACACACAGGGTGCCGTTGACGTCCGTGTATGGCCACGGCTCCGTAACCGCTACGGGTCTGGATGGTTTTCTGTGCGGGCCTACTCCATGGAACAGTATGTTTCATGGGGTGGCGGCGGAACCGGTGTTGCTGGCTATCCAGCAGTAGCTGCTTGCCTGGAGGCCGCTGCTGGTAGACCTGTGAACAAATCAACGGGTGATGTGTTCATAGGGGTGTCTTCCTCGGAGGTGGACTGGTCCGATGCTCTGGCTTGGCTAGCCAGGGTGGACCCATCCATGGTCTCGGCCACAACAGAGGAAGACATGCCCCGTCCATCAGTTGCATCGATTCGGACAGGGGTCTTGCCCGCGGCTCGGATTCAGTCCATTGGACTGGATCCGAAGTTCAAGAGTTGCTTGAGGCTATTTATGTCGAGCAACTCACAACCAAGAGCCAGCTCCCTGCAGCCTCTAGGGAGGTGCGGGCAAGGTGCCGTATCCGCAGGGGGGGGGGTGGGGGAGTACGAGCGGTATGGTATGATCACTGAGGATGACCGTTGGGTTCTTGGTGTCCTGAGTGCAGGAGCAGGTGGTCCCGCTCAGGCATTTGTGGACAAGAGCCAAGCACACAATGAAGAAGTCCTGTCCCTTTGCGATGAGGGAGTGAAGGCAGCTATGAATGCTGTCAATCACTCCTATCGCTTGCTTCAGTCGGTGTGGGCTGAAGCTGGGGCAGGCTACCCTGTGCCACCAGCTGCACTTTCGTGTGTCAACAATGGCCTTGTGCTGTCAATGGACGCATTGGCCAGGGTGCAGGCGCAAGTAACCAAGTCCAGTAGGCAGATGGTCCTTGACCATATGCGTCTGGCTACGGCTTTCAGGGAGCGTTTGCTTGGAACGCACCTGAAGAGCCCTAGCATCTTTGGTGGCAAAGCGCGGGCCATCCTAGAGGACACGGCCAACATCGCACAGTCGGTTAGTGGTTAATCTTCAGCTAGAGCTAGTGCATCAGGCGCTTGCACTAGGGGCTGTTGCGAAACCGCTAACTGCTCAATGTTCCTCCAAGAAGCAGAAGAATAAGAGCAAGGAGAAAGCCAAGCCAGCTCCTTCTCTGTTCTTGCTGAGCCTTCTCAGCCGACTGCAGCTAAGAAGGCGAGGAAGGTTGTGGAGGCTCCTGCCCACCCTAGTGGTGGCCCTGATCGCCCAGAAATTGGAAGGGCAAGGGCAAAGG
The DNA here is from genome assembly GCA_034401795.1 of Chaetoderma sp. LZ-2023a. NCBI lineage: Eukaryota > Metazoa > Mollusca > Caudofoveata > Chaetodermatida > Chaetodermatidae > Chaetoderma > Chaetoderma sp. LZ-2023a. The sequence goes on from CM067366.1 coordinate 47,180,384, forward strand.
GAAGTCCTCCAAGGGCCGAAAGAAGTGAGCAGATCATACCTGAGGGTATGGTAGCTCCCTGGGCCTGTGCGACAGGAACAGCGGTGGCAGTTAGACCAGTCAAGCCAAGACCAAAATGGTTCTCTCTCCCTCATTAAGGGGGGGGGGGCGGGAGAGCGGATCACGAGCCAGACATCCCCATTAGGCATCAATGCGCTCATAGTTGGTGGAAGGCTCATGCGTTTCATCGAGGCTTGGCGAGGTGTGACATCAGACAGTCTGGTCATGGGCTGGGATGCAGAGGTACGTGCCAGTCGTGGGATTTCCTGCCACACAATCTGTCTTTGGCACCTGTCTGGACTCCCGTACCAAGGGAGACAGATAAGTTAGAAGCCATTCAAAACGAAGTGTCAGGTTTGCTTCTGAAGGGAGCAATAAAACCAGCAAACCATGGCACTCCAGGCTTCTACTCAAACATGTTCCTTGTCCTCAAAAGCACAGGTGCTGGAGACCTGTACTCAATCTCAGGCCATTGAATTGGTTTATCCATATGCCTCGGTTCCAGATGGAAACTCAGAGATCGGTAATGGCAGGATTAACGAAAGGAATGTGGTGTGTGTCGATAGATCTGAAAGATGCATATTTTCACATTCCAATGAACAGGGGTTGTCACAGGTTTCTGAGATTCGCATTTCAGAATCGGGTATGGGAGTTTGTAGTCCTCCCATTCGGCCTGTCGACAGCCCCAAGGGTTTTCACCAGAGTGGTCTGAGCAGTGACAGCGTTTCTCAGAAGAGAGAACGTGGCGCTTCACACCTACATAGACGATTGGCTTATCAAGGCGGATACGCCAGCCAGCTTAGGAGTGGATACTGCTCTGACTCTGCTCTCAGATCTAGGCTGGATAGTCAACAGGGAGAAATCCGAATTGACGCCCAATCAGCACTTCATTTATTTGGGGATGCGATTCGATCTCAAGGAAGGCAGGGTTTACCCGTCAGAGCCCAGAGTGGTGTCTCTGTTAGCCATCCTCAAGAGTTTTCGATTGGGAAACCACATTCAGGCGAGGTTTCTTCAGATGCTGGGCATGATGGTCTCCATGGAGCAGGTAATCCTGTACACTGCTCTAATGCGAAGACCTATCTAGTTGTATATGATGTCTCTGTGGAAGCAGAGAATATAACCCCCTGTCAAAGCTGGTACCAGTTTTGGAGCCAATAATGTCGCATCTTGTATGGTGGAAGGAGCATCAGAATCATGCCCGCTGTCTGTGTACATGGATGCATCGCTGGAGGGGTGGGGGTGGAGGGGTACTGCCTGCGAGAACACCAGGTTTGGGGCACATGGACTCGACAAGAGCCAGCTGCATATCAATCTGTTTGAAATGATGGCAGTGGAAGTGGCATTGGAAATGTTTCTTCCAGAACTCAGGGGCAAGGTGATATTGATACAGTCAGACAATTCAACAGTAGTATCATACATAAATCATCAAGGAGGGACCAGGTCACCCACACTGTGTATGAAGGTGTGGGATTTGATTCAAGGGCGCAGGAATTACTCAGTTGTTTTGAAAGCAGCTCACATTCCTGGATGATTGAACATTCTCCCAGATGCTTTGTCTCCCAGACAGAGGATTCTGCCAACAGAATGGTCTCTCAACCCTCCAGTTCTACAAAGGATCTTCGAGCATTGGGTCAAACCAAATGTGGACTTGTTCGCCACAAAGTAAAATGCTCAAATCATGACTTATGTCTCGCCGATTCCAGATCCAAATGCCGTCGATACAGATGTTCTGGCGATAAGCTGAAGAGGGATGTACGCTTACGCGTATTCAGCCACCATTCTTTTCCAAAGATTTTGGTGAAGATCAGGGAGGAGCCGTGCCTGGTCCTGCTAATAGCGGCATTTTGGCCCAGCAGGGCATGGTTCACGGATCTCCTGGTGGACAATGCAGTGCAGCTGCCCAAGATTCCGAACATAATCACCTAGGCCAAGTGCCGCTTCCTACACGAGCGGCTCGAGATGTTCAAATTCACTGCGTGGATGTTATCAAACAACGTTCCGCGTCAGAAGGCTTTTCTCAACAGGCTGCGAGTTTCATCGCAGCCACGAGGAGGTCAACCTTCAAGTCATATAACAACAAGGTTAAAAAATTGTGGTGTGAAGGAAAGGGTATTGATCCCTTTTGAATCCACTATTCAGCAAATAGCAGACTTTCTCTGTGAGCTGTTCTTTACAGGACTGGCTCCTGTCACAATTGCTGGATACAAGTCAGCTTTGGCATCAGTTATCCCTTGTTTAGCCAACAGGGATAGTTCAGAGGTGGACCAGTTGAATGTGATGGTGAAGGGAGTGATCAATCTCCGACCGAGACAACTGGTAGTCATGCAAGCCTGGAGTCTACCTTTGGTGCTTAATGTACTGGCCAAACACCCTTTCGAACCTTTGGGTTCGGCTCGTCAAAGGCATCCGACTCTAAAAGCGGTTTTTCTATTGGCAGCTTCCTCAGCAAGATGGCGCAGTGAGATCCATGCGCTTTCAGCAGAGGGACCAATTTATTGTCTCGAGAGAGGGGCTGCGACTGCTGCCAAGAGCAGAATTTATGTCAAAGAATCAATCTTTGAAATATCTCGGCAAACTGATCATTATACCAAAGCTAACTAGGTTTGATCGTGATGTCAGTGCTTGGTGTCCAGTTAACCAAGTACAAAAAACGGACGGACTCTCTACGGTCAAATGATAGACATCTGTGGATCTGCCATAAGAAGCCATATGGGGCTGCATCCATGGATACTATCTCTCATTGGGTAGTCTAATGCATTCAGACTACCCAGGAGATTGCGACTGGGCACCAGGTGCAATGTGCTAGGGCTCGCGATGTTAGAGGAATAGCCGCCTCAACCACCCTATTCAATGGTATCCCGTTAGAGGGCATCATGGCCGTTGCACAATGCCACTATGCGTCCTCTTTCATGGATTACTATATGAGGGATACACACACACACAAGCGCTTTGGAGAAAGAACTTAGACCTAAACTTGACACATGGAGACCTAAAAGGACCGACAAGTTTTGGGAACACACACACACGCACGCATGCACGCACGCACGCACGCACACACACACACCTTGACCGACGCCTTGTTGAACTTGGAATTCTGTGCTAACAATGCTTCTCAATTTTACTTTTGCTGTTAGGCCTGCATATAGGCTATCAACAGTTTACCACAGTTGAGGATCTATGTTCTGATCAAAGAGGTGACACGTCAAAGAGTCATGATCTACGACGTCGAAAGCTTTTTGACTGTCCAGAAATGCTAGGTATAGTGGCTGTTTCGGTAGCTTCGGACATAATTTCTGAGACTATCAGAGCTGCCATAATTGGAGAAAGATGAGCTGTAAATCCAAGTTGTAGAGATGATTGTTTATCGGGGAGCTGTTTTAAGATTCTGTTTATGATGTGGTCAAATATCTTCCCAGCAGAAACAGTAATTCCTCTATAGTTGCTGAAGCATGATGGGCCCTTCCCTCTCTTATGCACTGGGGTTATGATACCACACTTGAATGCAGATGATATATGCTTTGTCTTCACAATGATGTTGAAAATATACGTCAGTACAGGGAGAATTGTGTTTCTGGCATTTATTATGTGTTCTGACCTGTTACCTTTGTTTAATTTTCTTATGGCACTGGAGACTTCCTCTGAGGATACCGGAGTTGATTCAGCCCATATGTCTGTGGTATCCATAGAAGATTCTGCTGTACCTTAGACTTGTAATCAGTCAAATTGTGGTTGGTTCATCTTTAGCAACTACCAAGTCTTCATAGTATGAAGCAAATCCCTGGCATTGCTCTAATGATTCTGTAAGACTTATATGACCATTCGTGAGAGTACTTGCAGTAGTGGCCATACCAGTATTTTGTCTTATAGGTATATAGAAGTTAGTTGTGGAATAGTTCTTCATGATTTTCCTGTAGAAGCCTTTGCGTTCAATAGCTTGTTCTGTCCTCTGTTAGGATCTTAGTTGCCATTTTAGCATCTTCATTTCAAAAGAGATCGGGGGTTCTGGTCCTGGCTTGTTATATTGGTGACATATTTGATTAACCTCTTTTGGTTGTAATAGTAGATTTGCTGGCGATGCCTTCCATTTCTGGCAATTAACTCTGATTGGTGTTTGATTGATAGCGATACGAGCTGCCGAGTTAAGCCACTCATGTACACGCTCAATGAGTTTACCAGTATCTGTGGAATAGCGGGTAATATTGACCATATATCCGCATATCTGATGTTGATATAATTCCTTGTCGGACAGGTCCCATGCATGTCTATTGATTTTTGGTTTCTGAGGCTTAGGTATAAGCCTCTTGAGTTCAAGTGGGGGTTCACAGTAGACAGGGAAATGTATGGAAGCAATTCCTGCGTCTATATTGTAGATTAATGTCCTGGTAGCTGACTCAGTTATAGCCCAAGAAGCAATCTATCTGGGAAGTATTCTTGCCATGCAGGTATGTTGGATCAGTAGATGACGGTATTAACAGCTTAAGACTTGCCTGCTTTACGAAGGATTTAAACTGTTTATCTTGTTGTTTCCTCTGTCCAGAGCAGTTGCATTCATGTCACTAGTCCAGCTTATCTTATGAGCAGCTCTAGATTTCTCGATGATGACAAAGATTAGGTCTAAACATTCTGCATAGTTCTCTGATGAATGTATGTAGCCTGAAGTGGGCATGTCTGAGTTCAGGATGCACTATGGCAATGGCATTGATTGTACTTTGATGGCAATGATACGTTCATTCCCGTCCGGTAATGGTTTAATGTATTGATAAACTTCTCTGGTCCATATTACAGCAGTACCCCCATAACCGCGTTTCCGCTCAAATTTACAGGATGGGTTCTCTGAGACAATACATCTTAGGTATTGGGATACAGCTTTAAGTACCTCACTGTGAGGGATGTTGGTGACTAGCATGGCGTGTTGTGGAATGGCGCCAAAGTTTTCTAGTTTGTTGATAAAATCAGTGGTGTCACGATATATGACTTTATATTGTGAAGGATTTTGATGTGTACATCAACAAAACTACTGATATGCTCAGGTCTGCCATTGCCACTGATAATGAGTCTCCCTGGAGTGAGTAGGCCGTTGTTTTTTTATGTATTTTTGGAAGTAAATAGAACCTGTCTGTGCATGGGTTGTCGGCTCTGAGATCATTGGCTATATCTATCGTGATTTCATCACTGAGAATCATGTCCGTAATGGCGGTTTCTACTTACTCTGCATGGTCCATGGTGAGATCTGCGGTTTGCTTGACGTACTAATTAGTATCACTAAGTTGTCTGATTGCTTCCTGTTTGTAGGTTTCTGTGTCTTGGATAATGGTTGCCTGATGCATATCAGGTTTTTTAAATAACAATTGCTTTGTCATTTATTAGCTGATTGATAAACTTTCTGTGTTTTAGAAAGATTACCATTGCCATATCTCTGATGTGCTTTCCTATTGATGTCATGTTTGGCAAATCTGATGAACACATCTAAAGTTGTGTCATTGCCAGGATTTGGTGTCCAAGTGCTGGCTGGTTTAAACTTATGTGATAGTTTGTCCGTAAAACTATCAGTGAGATTATTGATAGTTTGTGTTGTCCCTATATCCGGCGTGGATGTAGTCTCGTGTTCCCAGTAGTTTGGTGGGGACTGGAAATGTAGTTTTAGTCTCAATCTTCTAAAGAATCTATTCAGATATTTATGAAGTTGGCATAGGTTAGGCTCAATAACTTTAGGACTTCTTCTGTATCTTTGGAGATGTGTTTGTATGAAAGATTGACAACAATGGGTTTTTGTTGACTGGAGAATTTATTTTTATAGTTTAAAAACATGCTGAAATTACAGCTGTTGTAGGCGGTGCCTACATAAGTAAGTGTTTACATTTGTTATGAGTGTTTTGAGCAATTGGAAGACTTGAGCCAATGTGTCTTCTCTGTACGGAAGTCTGTTCTGTTTGTCCTGTGTCTTTCTCCTTGCAGGTGGACGTCTCTGGCCTGCTTCGCGTTTCTTGTTGCGAGTGCCTGGTCCCTGTGGAGGTCGTCACTTGGCCTTTTCTTTTGCTCGTACACGCTTTAGTGGACTGGTCAAACGTTCCCGTGTTTTCAGAACAGTGGCCCTGACAAATTAGTTTCAAAATATTCAACAGCTTACCTGCATAGTTTTCTGGAAATTGATAGTCATGGAGTTCAGAAGATCGTTCTATCCCAACATGAGTGAGGTGTGGGTGGAGCTTAGCTAGAGGTGGGTGGGGCATGGCTAAAAATGGCAAGGTCCATTATTGATGTCGCCAATGGAGAAGAAAGGATTGACATAAGCAGTGTTCTGATAACTTCTAATAAATCTTTTAATGTATAGTCGCCCAATGCATGCCGTAATATGACAAACAAATCATAAAATACATTAGAATTTCATTCAGATGGTAAAAGGCAATTTTCCGAATTTTAACAAACATAAGATTTTTAGATTTTTAGATTTTGCCTTAAAGGTGCGTATTCACAGCAGAATGGTTGAGAATAAAATTCTTAAAATTATATACTTTTAGAGGCTTAAAATGTGTGCCTTGATATAATGAAACAATATAAATCTTAATATATGATGATTTCATTAGATATAAATTAATATAACTTTTTAAGTTGGCAAATTGAATTAGAGCCACGAGTCTCTAATTCAAATTCACAACTAAACCTACAAAATTTATTTATATGGAATGAAATCATCATATGTTAGGATTTATTTTACATTGAGGTACACAATTTAAGCCTCTAAAAGTATAATTTCAATAATTTTATTTTCAAGCATATTTAATGGCTCAATTTGAATCACATTGTAAAAATTAAGATTTTTTTGAAAAAATCGACTTTCACGAATAAATTGAAAAATTGCAGATGCCTATTCAATTCCACACAAAACAAAAAATATGTTCCATTAACACGCGGTTCATCAGCATATTATTATGACATAAATAAAGGAACCTGTACTTAACCCGTGAATGGTCAACAAGACTAAAAGCAGATTATAATGTGGCCTTTAGAAATGTCCATTTACATGCCAAGAAGACTATTTTTGAAAATTTACCACTGGAATATCTGGCATGATAACCATGTCAGTCATTCAATTGATAAATTGTCAAAAATATGTTTCTCTTGGCCTGCGTGTGGATGTTTTAATTTTTCTTGATAAATCATAATCATTCCAGGATTAAGTGATTAATACATGTATGGTATCTCTAGATTCCATAATCCATCAATAAATATGCCATTCAAAATTAGATGGTGATTACGTTAATCAATCAATGGTTAAGATTCATCCAAAAAGATTTAATTGTTACCTAGTCACACATTTATCGAGCCAGTCATGCCAGTGGGAAAATAAAAAATCTCTTGGCCTGCAAATTGACATTTTCCAATACCACTGCAGCAGCAATTTTGGGCGGTTTGAGTCTTAGTATTAATAAAGCTATTCAGGAGGTAAAATGTAACATTCAAAAGCTGGTTTTTACAAGCATGACCATTACAGAACCACTATGTAACTTGGACACAAAAAGGCTGTCAGTGATTACACATGTTTGACTATATATGGCCAACAAGGCAACAACATATTCAATGTATACACATGTTCTCACACTTCTTCGTAGAAGAGATCTCTCCAAACACTCAGCTCATTGTTCACAAAATGTTCTTGTGTTTCTTGGTAGAAGATATCTCTCCAAACACTCAGCTAATTGTTCATAAAATGTCCTTGAATTTCTAGGTAGACAGGATCTCTCCAAAGCACATGGCTGTGTTAAAAAAATGTTCTTGTGTTTCTTGGTAGAAGGGGTCTCTCCAGACACCCAGCTAATTGTTCACAAAAAACTCATTGTTCACAAAATGTTCTTGTGTTTCTTGGTAGAACAGAGATATCTCCAAACACTTGGCTGTGTTCACAAAATGTTCTTGCACTTCTTGGTAGAACAGAGATCTCTCCAAACACTCAGCTCAATGTTTCCAAAATGTTCTTTCGTTTCATGGTAGAACAAATATCTACCCAAACACTCGGCTCTGTAGCATTAGCCAGCATCTCACGCAGAAAGTCTCTGATTCTATGTTGGAAGCTGGATGACGAGGGACTAGATGTGAGAGTGGTCAAGTGCTGCTTTAAGCTGTCAATGGTCATCATTTCATCCACGGTGGAATTATATCTACAAAAGATAATTTTTTAAAAGATAAATCTCAAGATGTAGCAAATAGAATGGAACTTCTCCAAGCCGAACACACACAAGTCTGACAAATGTATTCTGTTTTGGAGAGGTTTCCGGTTTACAGAGGTTAAATGGACTTTTCCAGTTTATCCATCCATCATATGACATCATAATGAATTAAGTGACGTGTAGGAGGATGTCATAATTAATGATATCATGAATGAGGTATAAGTACATGTATGTCACGAATGCATAATTGAACTAAGCGTTGTTGTACAAATTGTATGTATTTACTATTTAATAAACATTGTGTCGAATCTTTTGAAACTAATTTGAATGGGCGCTGTTGTTCCCATAGTTTTCTGGAAATCGATAGTCAGGGCATTCACATTGTGGATGAAGCTTAACTAGGGATGGGCGGGGCATAGCTAAAACTGGAAATGTCCATTGCTATATAAGAAAAGCGGTATCTATCTATCTATCTATCTATCTATCACTCCAGTATCTGACATACCTAAATATGTTACATGCTATCGGACGTCACAATCAAAACAATATCAGTTATGTCATGAAGGTGGCAATAGTCTGTTACGAATTGTATGAATTGTATGTCATAAACATACTGCTGAATATTTTCAAACGAATTTGATTGGCAGCTGTTTCTGCTATAGTCAAATTAGTTTTAAAATATTCAACAGCTTCCCTGTATAGCTCCCTAGAAATTGAGATTCTGGGAATTCTGGATTCAAAGTATATAAATCAATTCCGACACTTGTAACAAGAGCTCCGCAAATGGCGCATAATAACCTACCATCATGACAAAGAAATGAATGAGTGCTTTCAGTAAATAGTAATTTCTTCCTCAGACCTCGTCCAGTCACACCATCTGCTAAACGCTTATAGAGTTATCATTCGGAAATCAATTTTCAAGATGGCTGGATTTCGAATCATCATCGTTCGATAGGGTTCTTCCTCAGACATAGTCCAGTCATCCTATGAAGTTACAAAGGGATCCGCTAAACAGGAATGGAGTCATCATCCAGAAACAACTTTTCAAAGTGGCTGCCTGCCATCTTAGGTTATAGATCATCATTGATTTTGATCAGTTTTTTCTTCAGACATAGCCAGTCATCCTATGAAGTTTCAAAGCAATCCGATAAACAGTAATGGAGTTATCGTTCGGCAACCAATTTTTTAGAGAGCCGCTGGTGGCTGGTGGACATCTTGGATTTTGGACCATCGTCAATTTCGATAGTTTTGTTTTGCAGGGATCAGTGGTTACATTTACCAGCAAATGTAAGTAACAGTTTGCTAACAAGAATAACATAGCCAAATATGCCAGGAAAGGATTGATGTTGTTCCAAAATTAGACGAAGAGAAGACTATTTTTGAAAATCTACCACTGGAATGACTGGCTCGGTTATCGAGCCAGTCATTCCAGTGGTAAATTTTCAAAAATACTCTTCTCTTGGTCTGCTAATGAATATGAGAGTTAAAGGGTTAAGCAAATAAGTCATTGTTATCACAATTAAATAACCTAATTACCACTTAGACAAATGAATTGTTTTATTCCTAGTTTCAGTTCAACTGGTTTTCATTTTGGAAAAAGTTGTGTACGCTGTTGCTGTCTAAGACAGCATAAGCTCCCATCAACATTTTTTCAAACATTTACACCAGCCAATTTTCTATTGCCTCTTAAAGAACTTGAGTTTAGGCAGGATGAGAAAAGTAAAAATAACAAGAATTTAGACAAATTCTGATGAAAAAAGAGCTTCCAAAGTAGAAAACTATGAAACCAGTAATTTTAATAATTTTAGAAATAACAAGAGAAATCACAGAATTTTACTCTCATTATTGTGACATATACCCATGCACGCATACATGAAGGCAGGTAGTGAATACTTACTTCCAGGTATAGGCAGGCAGTGACCCAGGCAGCGAGTAGTGAATAGTAAATCTATTGGCCAGGTGAGTGAGATAGGTAAGATAGTGGTTGCAGAAGTCAGGAGAAATCTCAGCCACTCGAGTGAGCAGCACGGCCTCACATGACCAAACACGGCAGCTAAGTAGCAATAGAAAAACACATTATTAACACTTTCACCGTATAATTTAACCATCTGACTGCTGAGTTTTTGCAGACGACATATTCCAGGCGTTATATCTCTGAAACTGCTAAATATTTTGGAAAAAATTTGACTGAAAATTGTTGGTGGCTTAGCCACCAACAACTTTCAGTCAAATTGTTTTCAAAATATTCAGCCAGTCCAGAGTTATTGCCCATTGAAATGATTGTTCGGTGGCTTGCAGCAGCGAGACAGTTAATAAATATTATGGTGAATGTTTTGAAACCAATTTGATTGAAAACATTGATACTGATGGCAGCAACACGTTCCAGTCCAATTAGTTCCAAAATATTCAACAGCTTACCTATTTTTACAGTTACATTGAAAATGAGATTATGGAAAGTCAGGGCTCAAATCGTTAATTACATGTAGTTCTATAATTCTAGCTTTCATTAGTGGAGGGGGTGAGCAGGTACCCTGGATTTTGGAATGTCTATCCATTTGTCTGTTTCTCAAAACCAATTGGCCAGGGCTTTAACACTCAAACAAATTAAAATGTACCGCTGGACTGACTGGCTCGATACCAAGTCAATAAATTCCAGTGATACATTTTCAAAAATAATTTTCTCCTGATCTGCAAATATTAATTTTCTACTAGAGCATTGGAATCTTTTAAACAAATTTGAAGTCTAAAGAATTAATCATATTTGCAAAAAAACTTAACAGAAAGGTTTCTCCCGTCGACTAGGATTTCCTATTAATAGCCTTGCTCTGGATACTGAGAAAAAAATGATCCAAATCTGTATCACATTCTGCATATTTTGAGATTGACAAGCTCCGATTAGTCTTGCTAAATTGGTTACTGAATGTATTGTACAAAGCTTTTTCGAACAAGAATGACAGCGATGGCAAATTGTTCTCAAAATAATGAGCAAGCAATATAAGTGTCAGTCAAATTCTTGGAGAGCAATTTTCAGCAAAGCTCCCAGTAAAACTCAGCTAGTAGGATGGGGTACTACACTACCACGGTACATGTACTTAACCCTTTAACACTCATATCGGCCAAAAACGGCTTCTGCAGTGGTCATCAGAAATGTTACTTTGCAGACCAAGAGAAGACTATTTTTGAAAATTTACCACTGGAATGACTGGCTCGATAACCGAGCCAGTCATTCCAGTGCTAAACTTTCAAAAACAGTCTTCTCTTGGTCTGCAAATTGACATTTTCTTTGAAAGAATTTAAATTTTCTTTTAGAAATTCAAGGCTTAAAAGGTTAATAGAATATATAACTTCCATATGCTATCTACTCTGAAGGCATTAACCATTGCGCTACAATATTACTTTGAAGTCACCGGGCTATATCAAAATTTGACACCTATTAGTGCGACCTATGGGTCTACGGTACCGTGGTACCGGTTGATGAAATCCATTTATAAATCTGACATTTTTCAAAGTTAAAATCCTGTCACAGTCATTATGAAATTCAATGTATCAGCTGTCACATAGTTATATTTTAGCTCAGTATCTCTTTAGTCTTATTGTGTAAATATCAATTTAAAGATAGGGCCCTCTAAGCGTCAACAGGATTTAAAGTTGACGGCCATTTTGATGACCCGAAACCACAATGCGACGACAGATATACATTGTATAGAATAACCACTGATCCAGTTTAAAAAAAAAATTTGGTAGGCATAAATAATTGTTAAACATTTCATGCATAGCAAAATTTAATTCTCACATTGTGTATTTTTCCTATAGTGCCCTATCAAACGCAGTTACATGTACCACGGTACCATAGTACCCATGGTACCGTAGTACTCTACCCTACTTAATGCAAATTAATTTCAGGCCATGTGCTATGTTACCTCATGCTGTCAGCATTCCCTGGCTTTGTGCTGCTAACCACACACTCCTGGACCACACTGGTCACAGACTGATGAGATTCATTATGACTAGCTTCAGCTCTCGGGTCAGTTAACACAAGCAATGTTTCTAGAATCACATCCTGTATGCAAGAGATAAACACACTCACCTTTCAACAAACAGCGGACTAATGGATGCCAGAGACTAAATATTCCTGTTATTATATTTTGAATTGTCCTGTCCAAACCAACATCTCAGAGAAAGGGGGTTGGGCTTATATTAGGTGTATTTTAAGAAAAATGTGAAATCCATTCTCTAAAATGGGTCAAACTGATAGACAATATCACGAAAGTTGGACACAATATCTCGGTACAAATTCTTACTGTGTTATGACTACGTTTAATGTATACCTCAAAAACCTCATCACAGACTTGAAATTATTACTTGGCACAGCCTAAATCTTGCAAGAACAAGAGGCCCAAGAAACATAGGCCTTTCAACTAGAAAGGCCATCAACGAAAAGTAGAACCCTAACGAGCGGACCAGAATTGTAACATGAACACAGCGGCCATGTTTCTTGACATATAAACTTCCATTGAACAAATTTTAATGACCCTTAGTCCATAATCATATCCCCACATTTTGGCCCGATCCATTCAGCGGTTCTGAATAAGTCATTGTCGTAAAAACTAGGTCATCCAAGATGGCCGCCGAAGCATTTGGCCAATCAAGTTCCCTCAGACAAACTTGGTTCAGCTGTTGCCCTAGATCATCTGCCATGAGTTTTGAATAGATCCCCCGAGCAGTTTCGGAGAAGATTTTTAAAGAGGTTTCTAAAATTCGGCCAAAATCAAAAATACCTGTTGGCCAAATTGGCCGATCAGGTTCATTTGAAGAAACTTGGATCTCTATGCCATAAGGATGCTTCCTACAAAGTATAACCTATATAAAACCAATTTCGGCTTAAAAATCCATCAAATAAAAAAATCCAATATTGCCACCAAACATTCTACATTTTGATTAGCCATGTCTTTTTTACATATCAACTTCCCTTGAAGAAAGTTTAATGGGCTTTAGTCCCTAATCATATTTCACAAATTTTGGCCCAATCCGTTCAGTGGTTTTGGAGAAGTAATTTTCATGAAACTACATGTAGGTCATCCAAGATGGCCACCACACCATTCGACCAAACAACTTCCCCTATACAAACTTGGCTCAGCTGTTGCCCTCGATGATGCTGTATGAGTTTTGAATGGAACCCCAAGAGGTTTCAGAGATCTTAAAAAAAATATCTATTGAATATATGATTAAAGATCTTTCGAAAACAGCAAATTTGAAATCAAAATACCCAAAAAACTATACAAATAAATTTCAGCTTCAAAATCTATCACAAAAACAATCCCATATGGCATATATGGCCGACAAACATGCTACATTTTGATTGGCCCACGGCGGAGAAATTTTTTGATGCATCAACTCCCCTAGAAAAAACTTCAATGGCCTTTAGTCCATCATCACATCTCCAAAATTTCAGCCCGATCCATTCAGCGGATCAGAAGTTGTTTTCATGAAAACTATGTCATCCAAGATGGCAGCCAAATCATTTGACCAATCAAGTTTCCTTGAAGAAAGCTCATTCAGGTCTTGCCCTAAATGATATTTCATGAGATTTGCATCCTGTCACATATAATTGAAATCGGGCCAGTGGTTCTCGAGAAGACATTTTAAATTCCCCATTGCTTTAGTATGGGCATTTTAGGCGGGAAAAAGATCCAAGATGGCCACCAACCCATTTAACCTGACAGTCTCGAAAGTGGAAATTTGAAATCAGCATACCAAAAAACCTATACATAGGGACAGTGGTTTTCCATTTCAGAATTTGCCATTTTCTGCTTCACAAAATTGCCAATTCTGTTTCACTTCACTTCCGTTTCACAAACTTACATCATCTATTAGCTGCATGTACACTTAACAAAGTAAATAAACAGTCAAATTTGTGTTGTGCATTGCGCTATTTAAGTATGGCCAGACAGTACCAAAGTTAGGGCGCCGAAGATATGGGTGGGTAGAAATTTACAATTATGCGCGAGAATGGCTTACATTCTGGAGTAAAATGACTAATCTTTTCATTTCTGCTTGAATATCATGCTTCCATTTCAATTTACCACTGTTTTGCAGAAAAATGCAATTTTCCGTTGATTTCCATTTGAAAATCGATTTTCCATTTCAAATTACCAATTCCGTGAATTCCGACTATTTTCTGTTATCACGGAACACCACTGGCCCTATGTAGAAAACAAATTTCGGCTTCAAATTCCATCAAGTGAAAAATCCAATATGGCTGCCAACCACGCTATATTTTGATTTGTCCGCGGAAGACATGATTTTGACGTATAAATTTCCCTTGAACAAACCTTAATGGCCCTTAGTTCCTAATCATATCACTAAAATTTCAGCCTGATATGTTCAGCCATTCTGGAGAATAAGTCGTTTTTGCGAAACATAGGCTATCCAAGATGGCCACCGAACCATTAAGCCAATCAAGTTCCCTTGAACAAACTTGGTTCAACTCTTACCCTAGATCATATTTCATTTAAATACATCTAAAAAAAAATCCCTATACCCTAAGGATGTTTCCTGCCAAAATAATTGAAATCGGACCAGTGGTTCTTGAAAAGAAGTCGCTTAAAGAAAAAGTTGATGCCATTCTGGCCAGGTGAGCTAAAAACTAGGCCAGGATTAAGCTGATTTAGAATTTCAAATGCATGAAGAAGAATGTTTTAACATGTTGCACCGAAAAAATGCAAACAGAGTAGAAATAAATAAGCAGTCGGTCAAAAGAAATGAATAGATAAACCAACTGTTAAAAATGTATGCTCAGAAAACATACCCAGCCATTTTCCGCATTTGACAGCATCAATAGTAATCGGTCCACATGTCGAGAAAATCTGCGGAAAGTTCAAACATTACATCGATAGTCAATATTTATATTTATTGGTAAATGACAAACACGCACACCTGTATCATAAACAACCACCTTATGGAATAATCAAAATCTGCTCATTAAAAACAGGTGTTCTCATATGTCATACAGGAAATTATTTTTGTAATCCGAACCTTTTGGTCCATTAAGATGGCTGGTCGGAAAGACTACCTGCCGTTAGAAACCACCTTTCAAGACTCTAAGGCATATTTAACTCTTTAATCCTCGAATTTGTTCAAAAAGATTTCGATTTACTCATATAAAATGTTCATTTGCAGACCAAGAGAAGCCTATTTTTGAAAATTTACCACTGGAATGACTGGCTCGGTTATCGAGCCAGTCATTCCAGTGGTAAATTTTCAAAAATAGTCTTCTTTTGGTCTGCAAATGGGCATTTCACAAGAGCACTACAGAAGCCGGTTTTGGCTGATATGACGGTAAAGGGTCAACCCTCGAATTTGTTCAAAAGGATTTTGATTTACTCATATAAAATGTTCATTTGCAGACCAAGAGAAGCCTATTTTTGAAAATTTACCACTGGAATTACTGGCTCGGTTATCGAGCCAGTCATTCCAGTCGTAAATTTTCAAAAATAGTCTTCTTTTGGTCTGCAAATGGACATTTCTCAAGAGCACTGCCGAAGACATTTTTGGCTGATATGAGTGTTAAAGGGTTAATGCACATTAACTATAGGTTAACCCTTTAATACTCGATATTTCAGTGACTCAATTTCAAGACAACTATAAGCGAAAGCTGTTGAATAGTTTGAAACTAATTTGACTGGAACCTGTTGCTGCCGATAGCAGACAGCAAGACATCGCAGTGAAATTAGTTTCAAAATACAGTATATTCCGTACGTCAAATTTAGAATATATGGTTTCTGGTCTACGAGGGTTAAAGAGATACTAATGTTATCTCAAAAGTTATAACTGCACTGATAGATTATGGTTTATAGATTCCATTTCATTCATATCCTGTTACATTCCCATTTCTCTATCATAATTATCTGCTTTGTAATATCACGTAAATGTTGAACAGTGATCACCACCATATTGTCGCCTCAAGCGATAGTGTGTGATGTCATGTAAGTGCCAATGCAGTAGTTTCTTTCGTTATTATGTATCACTCATCTCGTTAAATATTTTGAAACTAATTTGACTGGAAGTTGCTGCCGCCATAGGCAGCAACAACTTCCAGTCAAATCAGTTTCAAAATATTCAAATGCTTACCTGTATGATTACTTTTATACCACAAAGCCAAACTATAGACGGCACCTCTATGACTGAGCGTACATCCTGAGGCTTTTTCTGATTGGTTGAAAAGTAAATCATGACAGCCATCATAGACTGTAGTAAAGCAGCAACATTTAGCTACTAAAGCCTGAATATCTTTCTATAGCAGCATGATAAAAGGCTTCAAGCTACCTGCATAGTTTATCAGCTATCAGGAGATGAAATTAGTTATCCTTTAATTAATGACATGTAACATAACACAGAAGATTTAACCATCTGACTGCTGATTTGAGGAGCTATTTCTCTGGACCTGCTAAATATTTTGAAAACAATTTGACTGAAAGATGTTGGTGGCTTACCTTTCAGTCAAAATGTTTTCAAAACATTCAGCATGTCAAGAGTTTTTGCTCATTGAAATTATTGTCTGATGGCTTACGGCAGCGAGACAGTTAACATTCATATTGCTGTGTAGGACACACAAAAATGTCTAGTAAGCCTCTGACATGTCTGAATTCAATCTGACTGAAACTCATCCTCGCATGATCAATCCAATGGCATGATTTGCTAAGGAAAGAAGCATTCTGTAAGTATTGCTTTGCATTACATGTCCCTACCTGGTGATATAAATCTTTAGAGATTGACAGTCAAAAATTTCATTAAAAATTGTCAAAAGCAGCTGAAGCTCGAACTTGATCTGTAACTTCTCATAACATGGCAATAAACCAAGTCTCAGTTATATATCGTGAAAGAGAAGGAAAGTCTTGAAAGCTGATATGTTTGTATTTCATAAGTCGAAAGGGGACATAACTCCATCAAAAAATGACGCAAATGCCTGAAACCCGATCTTAGTCTGTAGTTTCTCCTAATAAAGTAATGTACCAATTCTCAGTTGAATATCTTTAAAGACTGCGAGAAAAAGGGCGGAAAGATAATATTTTTCCTATTTCATAACTGCATCAAAAATATATGCATACACCTGAAACTCGAACTTGGTCTGTAACTTCTCATAACAAAGCTATGTAGCAATTTTCAGTATAATATCTTGAAGGAGTGCGAAAAAAGTGCGGAAGGCTGATATTTTTCATATTTCATAAGTCGAAAGAGGGCATAACTCCATCAAAAATTTATGCATACACCTGAAACTCGAACTTGGTCTGTAACTTCTCATAAAAAAGCTATGTAGCAATTTTCAGTATAATATCTTGAAAGACTGCAAAAAAAGGTGCAGAAAACTAATATTTTTCGTATTTCATACGTCGAAAGGGGGCGTAACTCCATGAAAAATTGACGAAAATGTCTGAACCTCGAACTTGCTCTATAACTACTTATACTAAAGCGATGCACCGATTTTCGCTTAAATATCTTGAAGGAGTGTGAAAACAGGTGCGGAAAGCTGATATTTTTCGTATTTCTTAAGTCGAAAGGGGACATAACTCCATCAAAAAATGACGCAAACGCCTGAAACCCGATCTTAGTCTGTAGTTTCTCCTAATAAAGTAATGTACCAATTCTCAGTTGAATATCTTTAAAGACTGCGAGAAAAAGGGCGGAAAGATAATATTTTTCCTATTTCATAACTGCATCAAAAATATATGCATACACCTGAAACTCGAACTTGGTCTGTAACTTCTCATAACAAAGCTATGTAGCAATTTTCAGTATAATATCTTGAAGGAGTGCGAAAAAAGTGCGGAAGGCTGATATTTTTCATATTTCATAAGTCGAAAGACGGCATAACTCCATCAAAAATTTATGCATACACCTGAAACTCGAACTTGGTCTGTAACTTCTCATAAAAAAGCTATGTAGAAATTTTCAGTATAATATCTTGAAAGACTGCAAAAAAAGGTGCGGAAAACTAAAATTTTTCGTATTTCATACGTCGAAAGGGGGGCGTAACTCCATGAAAAATTGACGAAAATGTCTGAACCTCGAACTTGCTCTATAACTACTTATACTAAAGCGATGCACCGATTTTCGCTTAAATATCTTGAAGGAGTGTGAAAACAGGTGCGGAAAGCTGATATTTTTCGTATTTCTTAAGAAGAAAGGGGGCATAACTCCATCAAAAATTGATGTATACGCCTGAAACTCGAACTTGGTATGTAACTTCTCATAACAAAGTAATAAACCAATTCTCAGTTGAATACCTTGAAGGACTGCGAAAAAAAGTGCGGAAAACCAACTGCGACAGACGGACGGACAGACAGACGGAGTGCAAACCTATAGTCCACCCCGGTTTTACAGGTAGGGGACTAATAAGATCAATCAGAGGTTGCAAACCCTCACCCACACATTTGTTTTGTCACATTGTAAAGATTTTTCTGAATCTTTCAGATTTTCTGCATCCCACCCAAACTTGTGGAATCCTAGTGTACAGTCACACTCTATCTTGTTAAAATTTTAGCCAAGTTGGACCAGTAGTTTTCGAGATAAATCCATCTTTTGAGGCGATTTGGATTCTGGTTATTTTATTATGAGGTCAAAGTCTGGAAATGCTCATGCAGACCTGCACAGTAAGTTCCTTTGTATGTGCTATAATTTGGGCCAAATCAGATTAGTAATGTTTTAGATACAGCTGCAAACATGCAGCCAAGAGTATTAACCATTATCACTCTAATGTCAATATGCTATCTTTGTGTCAATAACACAGAAACTGGTGCACATTTTTCAACAATTTTGGTGGACCATGTCGCTACACCTTCCACCAAATTTGGTGAAAAATGACCACACATCTTTAAATATAAATTGAAATTATAAAATTTTGACATCAGAAATGAAGGAGTTTTGGTTTAAAACGTACAAACTTTAGTCAGAAACAAAAAAAGAATGTAAGATTCCCACTGACTCAAGTCACCAATCAGATTGAAAATGTATCAAATTCTTAATCAGCAGGCCACAAAACCTATATCTTGCCATTTTTGGGTCAAAATCCATCACCTACAAATAGCTAAACTTTAATTGATCAATCAGGTGGCCATGTTTTTTCCCCACATATCCACTTCCCTTGGAGAAGTGCAAAATTTAAGGCCCTTACATGTAGGCACTATTTATATTTGCCAA
Organism: Chaetoderma sp. LZ-2023a; assembly: GCA_034401795.1. NCBI lineage: Eukaryota > Metazoa > Mollusca > Caudofoveata > Chaetodermatida > Chaetodermatidae > Chaetoderma > Chaetoderma sp. LZ-2023a. The sequence goes on from CM067366.1 coordinate 47,199,787, forward strand.
GTTTCGGCTCAATCCCATTAGTGGTTCCACAGGAGAACTTGGTCATCCAAGACGGTCATTATGCAAACTGGCCAATTAGGTGTTCTTGAACAAATTTGGTTCCTTATTTACACTAGAAAAAGTTTCTTGAGTATTAGGTCGGTAAAGCATTTTCAGAGATCTATAAATCTAGAAATAGCACAAAATCCAAGATGGTCGCCAACTAAATCAACCTATTAGCATCGTTTGAACAACCTGATCTATAAATCAGATTTAGGGATGTTTATCAGTGACAAAAACCTATACATGTATTGCCACTTTTGCTGCCAAATTCTTAACAGATGCTCAATTCTGATTGGTTGATGATTGTCATTTTTTTCCCATGATTCAACTTCTGTTGAACTGACTTGACTATAAATACCATTTCCTATGTATACCTAGATATTCTTATAAACAGTATTTCATTCTAAAAAAAGGACCACCTGTCTAAGTGGACTGACTACATGGGTTTACAGTGAGATGTGGTCCAGGCACTCACAATTCGAAGGCAGTGCTATTAAACAAGCAGCTTTTGAGCAATAAAAACATGTATGATAGACCTCAATGAATGTTGTTCGCAATAGACAATTCATTTCGGGTCCACAAGAGTGTGCTTTTAAGATATATGGTCTTTTGACAATTTCTCTTAAAGAGTCACTATCTTGTGGACTCCAAAAGACAGGTGGTCTCAGGAAGAGTTGATTGTACCTGTTGGCTATTGTGTGGTCAGCATGTGTAGTTTCAACAGACGCACAAAGTTGGCTCATTCTCTGGAGATGTTGTGAGAGCATATCAGCATGGTTGCGAATGAGCCGAGACACATGTGATGCTTGGTGAGTTGGTCTGTTCATGTGATGTGTGTCATCGCGAAAAAATGTGGTCTTCACTCTTGCCAAACTCTGAACATCACAGTGTCTAGACTTTCGATCCTTAAACAAGACAAGATGATATAAATTTAGAATTCTCTCGCTATGGCAACCATATGACTAAGTTGGTAGAACATTAACCATTGTTTGGGAATGGAAGTTCTAGTTCTGTAATTATGGCCTTGACATTTGGATATCAGCAATATAGGATTATTGCTGTGGTCAAGCTAAGCCAAATAATTATACCAATTATATAGTCAAATTTGTTTTGGTAAACGTCACAGTAAATTTTGAGTCATCATGCCGAAACAAAAATTCTGCATTTAATAACATGGTGGCCTTGACTTTTGTAACTACCAAATACCAATAAAAGACATTATTTGACCAGGTGGAAGCAATAGACGAAATACAACTATCTTCAGTTTGGTAGAATCTGAGCTACAGCACATGAATACAAATTTCCTTTCAACTAATGGTCAGCGATCTTGACCTATGGATTTTTACCTCCCAAGATAATCATTTCTTTCAAAGACCGATGATCAACCTACCGATGACGCTTAACCCTTTAATGGTTAAATTTGGTCAAGAAAATCTAAATTTTCTCCTTAAAATGTCCATTTGCTGACCAAGAGAAGACTATTTTTGGAAATTTACCACTGGAATGACTGGCTCGATTATCGAGCCAGTCATTCCAGTGATAAATTTTCAAAAATAGTCTTCTTTTGATCTACAAATGGACAATTTTCAAGACCACTGCAGAGGCCGGTTATGGTTGGCTTGACCATTAAAGGGTTAACTAGAAAATGTTTGACTCCAAGGGCCCCGCAATCACTGGAATTACCTTTCTCTCTGTAGTAGGTAGCAATTTTATTCAAAACCTTATTATTAAAAATACAAAATAAAAAGCCAAAAAATAAAAGAATTAAAAAAAATAAATAATAAAAAAACCAACGAAATTGACAAAAATATTAAGTTTTTGCATTAAAAAGCCCATTTTCACACCAAATCTTGGACCCATAAAGATGAATCCTCCAACAGGCACCTCTACCCAGCATAAAGAAGCTACCTGCTGTTAAGTTTTATTAAATAATTTTAAGCGATTCCGTATATGCCGTTTACGAGAATATTGACAAAAATTGTGCATTTTTGCATTATAAAGCCAATTTTAATCGAAAATCTTGGACCTATAAAGGTGAATCCTTCAAAAGTCACATCTGTGTATCATAACTGAGGCATACCCCAAATTTCATTAAATTATTTTAAGTGATTCTGTACGATATGGTGTTTACGAGAAAATTGACAAAAAAAGGTCCATTTTGACCCGGAATATTAGACCTATAAAGGCGAAACCTTCAAAAGGAACATCTAGACATCATAAAGAAGACACATGACAGGTTTCATTAAATTATTGTATGCGAATCTGTATATGGTATTTTTGCAAATAAAAAGCTGATTTTCACCCAAAATCGTGGACCTATAAAGGTGAATCCTTCAAAAGGCTTATCTGCGGATCATAACTGAGGCATATACCAGGTTTCATTCAAATATCTGAAGCGGTTCTGTATGATATGCTGTTTACAAGATACTATGGATGGACAGACAGACAGACAGAGAGACGCAGTGATTACTATAGGGCTTCTGCACCTTCTGGGGTTGGGCCCTAATTAACCCTTTAATGAAATACCAGTGTCTCAGAACAAATATGTAGAGGCCTGTGGCAACAACATCTCCCAGTGGTAGAGAGGCCTGTGGCAACAACAGCTTCCAGTGGTAGAGAGGCCTATGGCAACAACAGCTCCCAGTCAATTTATTAATTTCACAGAATATTCCTTTAATCATAATAGATTTGGTATTTCTGGTGTAAAATTGTTAAAATGTTAACACATATGTATAATCTGCAAAGATCATAGTCCAGTCCTCTTTTTCAAATTAGCGGGATAAAATAACACCACAAAGATATACAGCCAAGCTAGAAGTACATGTATGCTCAGTGGATGATGCACGACCCAATGTTCACATTTGTCATAATAATTGGGATCTTGCCCATAGCTTCCAAGAAAAAACAAGAGCAATCTTTAAGAGCAATCAGAGATTGCAACACATTGCCCTTGAATTTTTATCACATTGAAGTATTTTCAGATTTTTTTCTTCTGATTTTCCAAATTGTTTTGTTATCGCAGCCAAAGTTGTGGAATCTTAGTGTATAGTCACACCCTTCCATATGTTAAAATTTGAGCCAAATCGGTCAAATAGTTTCAAGAGACATTCATGAGATCCAGAATTTGATGCAATCAGGATCCAGGTTTTTTTTATCCGGATCACAGCCAAAGTCTGGAAATCATCTTGTCACGGCAGAAGTTATATTTAGACAGTTTGAATGTTAAATGACTAACTGCAAAAATTTCTTACTGTTTTTTCATACTATTGCATCAACCTGCAGACCACAAAACATCAGATGGAGGATGATACTAAAATGAAAGAGGAAGTATACAGATACAGAACTGAAGCACATGTACCTTGGCCTGCTGTTCAGTGCTGTTGGCTTGCTTGAGACTATATGTGAACAGACATTCAAATAACACACTGCTGCAGTATGGATTCTGAAGAAGTGACTGAAAAACAAACAAGAACAGGAATGTGCAGTCGACGGCTCACCATCACAAATCCCTACACTTTTGCTAACTTTTCCCCCACCCAACCACCACCACATCCCAGACCCAAACCTGGGGGAAGAGCCTAATGTAAACACTGCCTCACAATCCACAATCATATGAGTAAAGTTGACATACCAAGTTTGGTCATAACTGGATTCAAAGAAATTGCTGCCTAACATAAAAATGTCTTCCAAGCCAATGGACCTTTCTAGAGTAATGACGTCAAATAACGTCATAATTAGCTATAGTAAGCGGCGTGTACATGTACATGTAGGATAACATCATGATCATTACATCATAACAGATTCTATTAGGCCCGTCTTTAACTTTTAATAGTCCGACACGTTGCACGAATTGGATGTCTCTACTATTTATTAAATATGCTATTGAATATTTCGAAACTCATTTGCCTGGGCGCTGTTGCTGTCATAGACAGCAAGAGCGCCCAGTCAAATAAGTTTCTAAATATTCAACAGCTTACCTGTATAGTTTTCTGGAAATTGATAATTAGTAAGTTCAGAGATCGATCGAGCCCAACACGAGTGAGGTATGGGTGGAGCTTATCTAGAGATGGGCGGGCATAGCTAAAACTGGATAGGTCCATTATGTTCCAAAAACTCACCAGAAGATTTATTGTTTCTGTTTTTGTTTTGAAAACATGGTACTGTACACGCCAACACTGCCCTGTTCCCCCTGCCCCCCACCCCACCCCAACCCACCCACCATTTCTACCTAATCTCCACCTACATTTTACGTGTTGGAATCATTTTGAAACTTCAAAACACGAATTCTCAAAATCTAACATTCAAGGTATCTATACAGGTAAGTTGTTGGATATTTCGAATTTAATTTGACTGCAGGCGACAACAGCTCACAGTAAAATCAGTTTCAAAATATTCAACAGAATATTTATTAATGTACAATTCATACACAAATGGCAAACTTTTCAATTTTCTAGACAGACCTATAGATATCATTATGAATGTTTTGTCAGCTAATTAGTGACAAAATTTATTTTGATGTCAGATACTGGTGTGACAGATCGGATCCCTCCATCAAGCCAAAATAAAAAATAGTTTCGTTTTCTGTAAACCTCCCGGGTGAAAATTTTCTTTTTTTCATCCAGCCGGCAATAAAAAAATGTTTTCTACCCAGCATAAATGTTAAAACATTCATACACTTGTCAAACTATACAAATTACAATGTTTTTAATGCCATTAGTGTATGCAATATGAATCCCTTTTGCTAATTGTGTCATGAAAAACATGGACAAATTTGGCAATTACAACCATAATTAACGGACATCTAGTCAAATACCTGAAAAACAAATATTTATGACCTTTTTAAATAAATTAATAATTGAAAAAAAAAATGTTCTCCCTCCCTAATGTAGTCTTTTCCCCACCTGGTTTGCGGGAAACAAAATCTTTTTTATGGATGGCAATGATAATCATGATAATTGACTCAACACGACACAAATTTCACTCTAGCCAGGGTATGAGGCCATGGTCCTCTTCAAATTTGAAATGACCCATTATTCTCATTAAAGTGTTAGTCAAATTCTTTTTAAAGTCACAGAGGATGAAAGTACATGTGTGTATGCATAGCCCCATGACCAACATACATATGAAGTTTCACCAACATACACCAAGTGAAACCTAAGTTAGCCAAAGCCAAAGATTTGTATACACACGCCAACATATTATATATAGGGAAGGCAGGAAACTGATACTTATGCACACCATACAATGGAGGATTCCAGTTTATCCATCAATCATGACGTCATACTTAACTACATGACGTGTAGTATGACATCATAATCAATTACCTCATGAATGACGTAGTTATGCTTGTGATGAACGCTTAATTGATGACAAAGCGCTTTTGCACGAATTCTGTCTTTACTATTTAATAAACGTGCTGCTGAATGGGAGCAACACCACCCAGTCAGATTAGTTTCAAAATATTCAACAGGTTACCTGTATACTTTTCTGGAAATTGATAATCAGGGAGTTCATGGATTGATCGATCCCAACACAGGCGAAGTGTGGGTGGAGGTTAGCTAAAGATGCGCGGGCATAGCTAATACTGGATTCCGCCATTGAATGGGATGAAACATGCGTAACAAATGTGTGGAGTGTAGGTAGAAATGGACCAAACATAGCGAGAAATGGTGTCTCTCTCTTGATATCACTACATGTAGCAACATAGTGTTGACACTGAACATAGTCAATGTTAGCATGGTACAATGTTAGTGTGCTACATGCATTCCACGTACATGTATCTGACTAATACAGTGGATGAAATACAAGGCTCACGAAAATTTCACGATAAGATTATTTTTGAAAATTTATCACTGGAATGATTGGCTGTCATCGAGCCCGTCATTCCAATGGTAAATTAAAAACAAGAACGCTAAAGCTTACAATGTCTCGCCTGTAAAGGAATGGATAGTGTTGATTGGCAAAGCAAACTTGGCATGGTTTGTAATACACATATTCAGTAATGCACCAGCAAACAAGTGCAACCAATCAAACATGAAATTTCTTTTACCAAACTGCGGATAGTCTGATCTTGAAATTTTTTTCAAAATGAAACTAGTAATGATGCAGATAGTACTTCCAGCATAGCATATAACTCTGCTAAAAAATTGTGTTGATATCTGGTGAGCCATTGTTAAAAAAACCATGAAAAAATAGTTAAAATGCTAAAAAATTAAATCTATTAATATGTAGATCACATCCCTGTATAGTATAGATCACTTCTGTAAGGTTTCATTGAAATCGGATGAGCCAGTGTTGAAAAATAAGTTTGACCCATGGCCACTGCCCTCAGATTGACTCAAGAACAAAAATTTTGTTGAACTGTAATCTACTACATGTACCTACGTACAAGCTTCAAAATGATATGTGACATGACCACATTGCTCAAATTTATTTTCTGCCCACCATTTCCTCCACCCCTGCCCCCGGGGATGATATCAAAATTCAAATGTATCATGCACATCCCTAGCCATATGTGTAATCATACAGAAAGTTTCAAGTTTCTATCTGAAATGGTCTAGGAGTTGCGTTACAATAGATTGGTGCCCACCACCCCAGACCCCCCCCCCACCCTCAGTTTGACCCAAGATCAAAATAATTCCCTGTACTGTAGTCTACCCATCATTGTCTTGAAAATGATATGCGACATGACAAGCGTTGGAAATTCTTTTTTACCCCAAATTTCCCACCACCAGGGTCACGCCAAAATTCCAAGTGTCATGCACATCACTGTCCATATGTGCAAGCACCCCTAAAGTTTCAAGTTTCTATCTGAAATGGTCTAGGGCGGAGTTGCATTACAATCAATAATTACTGGTCAAAACTGCACTTGCAAAATACATGAAAAAAGTCCAAGTCCAAAACCATGAAAAATAGTTAAAATGCCCCAAAATTAAATGTGTTGTTATGTAGATCATAGTATAGCATAGATCACTTCTGTAAAGTTTCATTGAGATCAGATGAGCCAGTGTTAAAAAATAAGTTTAAAAACCTAAACCAAAATTGCACAAATGACGGACGCCTCCGCCACCAGAATTAGTGATCCCTTTGTCTCGCTTTCTGCTTCGCAGGCGAGACAAAAATAGCCTTCTGTTGGTCTGTAAATGGACATTTCTCACAGAGAAATGTGGCTTGAGTGTTAAAGGGATAAGTACATGTGTACAATGCAGACAAAAATGACTGGTGCCTTTGTAATGCTGGGTGCATTGTCATTGGGGTGAATTTAGTATGACTGATGTGATATAATGTCAATGGATGGATCTCATATGTCACTCATGCAAACGACATGATAATCAATGGAGGAATCCAGTTATAGTTCATCGTCCTATTGCACGGTCCTCGCCCTCCCGCTCTGCTCCTGTATTGAGTACCACGCTTGCACACTTTTGATGTCTGCGCTAAGTTCACGAAACTTAATATAAATGAGCAGGGGGTCATTCAACTTCCGCTAATGAAATTGCACGGTTACTAACATCCTACTAATATACGCCGACTCACATAGCTCGGCATTCAGTTGATGGAGATCTCCATCGATGTCAGCATGAAGACACACCTCTATTTTTAGATTTATAGCTGGAGCGAAGTAGAAAGAAATCTGATTGGCAGACTGAAAATCGCTCATCACATAGCAGGAGATCAAAGAACTGCAAGTACGTCCATGAACACTGGAGCTATGTAAGTGGCCGTATGTTAGTATGATGGTCTTAGCTACGTTCCACCAAGACATACAATCAGTACAACAACTCTTAGTCCATCATCACTGATGAGTTAGTGATGAACTTAGCTCCGTCATTTATGACATTATTGATTATGATGTCATCCTGCATGTCAGGTAGTTGATTATGACATCATATGATTGATGGATAAACTGGAATCCTCCATTACATCACATGTAGACTGACGCCACAATCATAATGTATAATGAATGACGTGTCTAGCTCTGTCATGAAAATTGAAAGGTCCGTTAAGTGTACGAATTGTACATGTATGTATTTGAGGGATTTACTATTTAATAAACAGTCTGTTGAATAGTTTGATACTAATTTGAATGGGCGCTGTTGCACCTATAGGCAACATCACCCAGTCAAATTAGTTTGAAAATATTCAATAGCTTATACTTGCATAATTACCTTGAATTTGGAGAATTCTGGGAATCCAGTGTTCAAAGTATATAAATTGATACCAACACGCAAGACATGGACGGAGCTTAGCTGGAAATGGGTGCGGTATGGCTATTTATGTGCATGTACAAAGCTGGGCAAAAAAAATGAGGCAAACATGATTTATCATATTTTTTATGATACTCTTTCATGTTAATAAATACAGGTGAAATAAGTGACAATTTTACATAATATTGTATGCATCATCTGTGTGCAGGGTACCTTTTAGTATGGGACAGCCTTTCCCTTATTTTTTTGGTCTCAAAACTCACCCATTTGGGCAAGCTGTCTGAAAGCTTTTTGCATTGTGCTGCATCAATGCTGTTCCATTCATGTCTGACTGCTTTCCACTGCTGAGTGAGCTAATTTGCATATCAAAAGCCATCTACTGAATGGATTCTTGTTCTATATTAGACCTACATGCATACACAAAAGACAAATAGTGCATCTCTGTGTTCAGGATTTAAAGTGAATTAGCTAACCAAACTAGCAAGCCTGTCGAGTTACGCTGACCGAGGTGACAAGACATTAGCCATTTCTGTAATCTCTGTGTATTACCACACTGTGCCTGAAGAGTGAAGTTGTTATTTTTGATTCAAAATGTCTTCAAAAAAGGCTAAATTCCATGTACCTGTTGAAGTCAAAAGCCGGATCGCAGGTCTTCGTCAAGCTGGAAAGTCATATCTTGAGATTACGAAAATTCTAAAGTCTGAGGATATTTAGATTCCACTGTCTACAATACAGAGAATTCGCCACACATTTCAAGTGACAGGCTCTGGTGCCCGGAAAGCAGGTTCTGGACGAGCTAAATTGACAACATGTCGAGATGAAAGAAGGCTGAAAATGTCTGTTCTGAAGAATCGTAAGAAGACTCTCACCAAGTTAGCAGAAGAATTCAGAAATTCACAAAATAAGGCTGTTTCAAGAAGAACAATTGCAAGGAGGCTAAAGGAAGCTGGTTTTTCATCAAAGCGGTGTGCTAAGAAACCATTGCTGTCCACAAAGAACGTTGCAGACTCAGATTTTTGACACTTTATCGTGACCATGATTCTCAGTGGTTTGAGCGTGTTCTCTGGAGTGATGAGTCATGTTTTGAGCCGTGTACAGATGCTCCAGAGCGCTGTCTTCGTAGGTCAGGTGAAAAATATAACCCAGAATGCCTCTCCACCACTGTGAAACATGGAGGAGGTGGAATTATGGTATGGGTTGTGTTTTCTGCATCTGGTGTTGGCGAGCTTGTGCAATGTGAAAAGTCCATTAATGCAAAGGCGTATCAAAACATATTAGAAAAGGGGTTGCTTCCAAGCATGAACAAGTTGTGTAGTGGAAATAAAAGACAAAAAGCTATTTTTCAACAAGATAATACTCCGGCACACACAGCAAAAACAACAAAGTCAAGGTTTGAGTGGCATTCTCTGTCGGTGATGTTTTGGCCTGGACAGTCACCAGATCTTAACCCCATAGAGAATATATGGGCACATATCAAGGCCAAACTGGTTGGCAGAAAATTTGGGAGCACTGACCAGTTGTGGGAAGCAGTCAGACATGAATGGAACAGCATTGATGCAGCACACTGTAAAAGGCCTTCGACAGCTTGATCAAACGGCTGAGATTTCTGAAGAAAAACAAGGGAAAAGCTATCCCATACTAAAAGGTACCCTGCACACAGACAATGCATACAATATTATGTAAAATTGTCACTTATTTCACCTGTATTTATTAACATGAAAGAGAAATCATAAAAAATATGATAAATCATGTTTGCCTCATTTTTTTTGCCCAGCAGTGTATATGTAGATATCTCGTTGTGGTTAAAATCACAATGTTAGACAAGTTAGATGTTAAATGCAAATAGACCAAATTTCTTATCGCTATCTCTGAACTTATGTCAGTACTATGCCCACATTATGGACCCTTGAGTAGTGGTCCTCCAGGCCCAGACCCTGGTTAGTTACCTTGGTTAAAATATGTGATGCATCGGTCAGGGCTTGCAAATCTAGATGCAGACAGGATGGCGGATCAAGATATAGCGTGAGACAACTAATCTGCATGTCCAATTCTGGGCACAACTTACGACTCTGACACTGCCTACACAACTGAAACATGTGGTCACAGAAACACAAAATTAATCCTGTATCAAAGTTTGTATATCTTTGTGTTTCAAATTCCATGACTTTTCATGACCAAAATTAACAAATTCCATGACCTCCAAGAATTAATATCTAGTAGTTTTGTGCTTATGACGTAGCGAGATAAATTATGATTCGAGTTATTCTGCAAAATGTCTGAATATAGTATCTTGCAACAACAAGCCAAAGCCTGGTTTTGATAAGTTGTTGACATAATTTTCATTGCATATACACATGTAGGTGATAGCAGAAATGTATGCCAACAGATTTCTTTTATCTTGCATGATTACCATTTTCCATGAATTTTCCATGACCTATGATAAAAAAATACAGACTCCATTACGTTCCACGCCTGGAATTTAAATTGTCAAATTCTATGACTTTCCAGGATTTCCATGACCAATACGAAACCTGCAGTAGTTTAGAGAAATGCAAATTTTGCAGGACAAGAGAAGGCTATTTTTTATTAATGTTATTAGTGGAATGACTGGCTCGATAAACAAGCCAGTCATTCCAGTGGCAAATTTTCAAAAATAGTCTTCTCTTGTCCTGCATATAGACATTTTCTATGATACATGTATCGGAAAATTTTAATTTTCTTAACCAAGTTTAAACATTACAGGATCAATTGTCAAACTTGATCCCCTTTAATTCGTTCAAGAAAATTTCAATTTGCTCAAAGAAAATGCTAAACAGAAAATGTTAATGTTGAAAAAAACAATGTTTTTACCAAGGTTAGTGACCTTGACTTTTTGACTCCAAGGTCACCATGAGATGCAGTATCATTATAAGGAAGCATGTGCCCGTGTTTGGGTCCAGTATGATTAACCAAACCCGAGCTATAAACAGAAAAGTTGAGCTAAGCACAAATTGAACGACGACGCCACCAGCACCACCGCCGGACAACGTGCAGGGTATCGCAATAGCTTGTTCTACTTCATAAAGACAAGCTAAAAGTCGTTCTTTCTTGACAAGCAAATGGATATTCCACATGACAGCTACAGAGGCTGGTTTTCGCCAGCTTAGCCATGAAAGGAATAAACTACATCAAAGACTCATTATACAGAGTGTGATCTACATCCATTTTGCTACAGTTATGTTTGAAATTCGTCCATTGTAATCATCGACAACAATTTAAATGAGCCATTCTTCAAAAATTGTTAAACTTTTTTCAATGGCGATAACACAGACAAATATGGAGCTTCAACTGAATCAGATATCACAATCAACTCTCCCTTTCAAATCTGAACATAAATTCATTTTAACCTCATATTACCTCTTTGATGTCAATAGTCTATCTTTTACTGTGTTAATCGCAAAGAAACTGGTGTACTGTCTACGGCAGCAACATCTTCCAGCAAATTTGTTAAATAATGAACACCAGTTTATCCTTTGATTTATTTAGAAAAATTTTAGCCAAAAACAGCTTCTGTAGTGGTCTAGAGAAATGTCCATTTGCAGACCAAGAGAAGACTATTTTTGAAAATTTACCACTGGAATGACTGGCTCGGTTATCGAGCCAGTCATTCCAGTGGTAAATTGTCAAAAATAGTCTTCTCTTTGCCTGCAAATCGGCATTTTCTAAGAGAAAATTGAAATTTTCTTGAATAAATTCGAGGGTTAAAGGGTTAAATACGACACACGTTTTTTTTACCCGTGTCGCTAGACGCAAGTGTAAATGTGAGCATAGAGTGTTTCTTCTTCATATTGTTCAACTCTGTTTCTACTGGTGCAATCTTCTCCAAACTGGTGGAAGCTTGCCCATGGTGTCCCGAACATGCAGGCAAAGGATAAAACGCGAAAGCAAAAACTTCGGCAACTTTGTTTTCAAGATAGACACTTTTGATCCTATGCCAGCCCGACAGATACAATATAACAACGGCGTGGGTATTGGATGAATTTGTTCTTGTTATATAGAATTTTTGGTGAGGAAATCTTTTTTTTTAAATTTGATTTTAGTATTTTAGAGTAGTTAACTCAGCCAAATATGTTGCTAAACTGTGAGTAGTTGATGATGTGGAGGTTATCAAGCATGTTTGCTTAAAAATATTCACAGCCAGGCTGGTTAAATTGCTTAAACACTAGATAGGTTCAAATATAAAATACACTAACTAATTTTATGACAAATGCAGCAAAAAGAAACTATTTGGACTACAGGTAAGACAGAAACAGTTTTCAGTCCAGTTACTTTCAAAATATTCAAAAGAATATTTATTACATGTACATTTTAAAATAATTTTTATGCCTCTACTTTGTACAATGAAAGCAGCATTTTAACTTATCATGAAAACTTACAACTTCGCAATAGTTCGCCCATTTGAAGGCATTCAGCAGTGTGCTCTTGTCCCAGCATGCAACACAAGGACTGTTCGCTTGGCGAAGAATTTGCACAAAAGAGAAGATGTTCTTCATAAGCAATGTCTCCACATCCATGTTCTGTGCTCGATGACCTAACAAAGAAGTTGTTGATTCATTGATCTGTCATGTCTGTAAGCATAATGGTAATATGTAAAGACGAAGCACAATAATTACACTAGAATGCACAGTCGATGGCTTGCCATTGTAAATCCCCACCTTTTCACCAACTTTGATGCTCCGCACCCCCCACCCCACCACCCCCCCCCCTTAACTATACTAACTAACATATCAAATTTGCTTCAATTCTGCCAACTTTGACATTCCACCACCACAACACCGCCAAATACACATACACCCAACCCTATCTCCACCCTTCTCCCACCCCACCGTGGGGGCAGAGCCTAAAGGAAATGTTGTCGTACAGTCCACAATCTTATGGGTAACTCACATATATAACAAATTTGATTGAACAGGTTTCTGGAGATACATGTGTAGCTGGATGGACAGACAGATGGATGGATGGACAGATAGAGGTGATTGCAATATCCCATCCATTTTTTTTTCTCAGAACATGGGATCATTACACTTACATAAATAAAGCACTCCCAATAAGGGTATTTTGGTAGCATTTTACTACGTAACAAGATACCCAAAGGCCTTGAGGTCCCAAGGGCCTTGACACTCAGCTGCCAAATACCAAGACTGCTTGCTCTATACACGTACATTTGTAGGTTGCTAAACTTGGTTGAATTCCATCAAACAGTGTCAGAGGAGTTGTATTGCAATCAATTTTCTTACCTTTTGACCCCCACCCACCACTGGGGGTGGGGCCAAATGTAAATGTGCTCACGTACTCTACATTGATATGGGTAATCCATAGAGCAAATTTGGTTAAATTCTGTCAAATGGTTTCGGAAGAGATGCGTTACAATCAATTTGCGCAGGTTAAAATTTGACCTTTTGATCGCTTCCCCACCCCCTGGGGGGTGGAGCCAACTCTAAATGGGCTCATGGGCTCATGCACTCTGCAATCATATGGGTAACTCAGATATCAAATTTAGTTGAGTTCCATCTAACGATTTCAGAGGAGTTGTGTTACAACAAATTTGACCTTTAGACCCCTGCCACGTCCCCCTGGGGACGAAGCCAAATTTAAACATCGTCTTGCAAAGCGGAATCATATGGTAAGCCACATACCCAATTTGATTTAATTCCACCCAATGGTTTGGGAGAAGAAAGTGTGATGCATGGATGGAGGTGATTACAATATCCCCGATGTTTTTTTAAGACGTGGGGATAATAACTAGATTGATCGGTCGATGACACGTCATCGCAAATCCCCACGTTCAACACTTTGAACTTTTCACCCCACCCCACAACCCATCCCCAGGCGCGGAGCCAAATGTAACTGTCTTTTTGCACTCCGAAATCATATGGGTAACTCACATACATGTACCAGATTTGGTTGCATTTCGTCCAACAGTGTAAGAGGAGTTGTATTACAATCAATTTCATGACATTTTGACCCTATCCACCCACCCCACTCCCTCCCCCCTATGGGTGGGGTCAAACCTAAATGTGGTCATGCACTCCACATTGATATGGGTAACTTACAAACCAAATTTGGTTGAATTCTGTAAAGCAGTTTCGGACGAGTAGCATTACAATTAATTTCTTAACCTTTTGACCCACTCCCCCATCCCCCACCCAATGGGGGCGGGCCAAATGTAAATGTGCTCATCCACTCCACATTGATATAGGTAACTCACATACCAAATTTGGTTGAATTCCGTAAATAGTTTCGGAGTTGCACTACAATCAATTTTTTACCCATTGACCCCGATCCCCTACCCACTGCTGTGGGCGGGGCCAAATGTCAATGTGCTCATGTACTCCACATTGATATCGGTAACTCACAGACCAAATTTTGTCGAATCTGTCCAACAGTTTCGGAGGAGATGTGCTACAATCAATTTCTGCAGATTAGAATTTGACCTTTTGACCCCCTTCTCCGGCCCCTGGGGGCGGAGCCAAAGGTAAATGGTCTCTTGCACTCCGCAATCATATGGGTAACTCACATATCAAATTTGGTTGAGTTCTGTCTACCAGTTTCAGAGGCATTGCGTTACAAGTCATTTGACATTTTGACCCCTGCCCCGCCAGCCTGGGGGCGGAACCAAATATAAATTTGGATGAATTTCATCAAACAGTTTGGGAGAAGAAAGCGTGACAGATGGATGGACAGACGGACGGAGAGAATTTTTAAAACATGGAAATAATAATAATAATACATGTACATAATGTGCTGGCTGAATGGTTTATTATTGATTCTAATAAGATTCACTTTCGACCCATACTCTTACAGAGGTTTCAGAGATCTTTAAACATGTTTCTAAAAATAGTAAATAATGAATCGACCATTTACATTCTCTTGTCAATGTTTGAACAAACTTGGTTGAGCTATTGTCCTAGATGAAATTTTGTACGAGCAGGAAAATGCAAAGGGGGTTACCAATGGACAATCGTTGCTGACAAAGCTAGCAATGGAGGAATCCAGTTTTAGCTATATACCATCTATCCATAGTTAATCCCCACATACACTCCACTCGTGTTGAGATCGATTGATCCCAGAACTCCCTGACTATCAATTTTCAGAAAATTACACAGGTAGTTTGTTGAATATTTTGAAAACTAATTTGACTGGGTGCTTTTGCTGCCAATGTTTATTAAATGGTAAAGACAGACAATTCGTACAATGTGTCGGACTATTAAGCATTAAAGACAGACTATATCGAATCACTCATGAAGTCATGATTATGACGTCATCCTATACGCCACGTCATTGATTATGATGTCATATAATGGATGGATAGACTTTGAAAGGTCCATCCGCATGGTTAATGCCAATTGGGTCCATAGTACATGTGTATGTAACTGATGGATCCAGGCAATGTGGTTAATGCCAATTGGGTCCATAGTATGTAACTGATGGATCCAGTAAGATTCTCGGTCCTTGCGGATTGACGAGTTTTCCTTACATTCATGATCGTGCAGTAGAATCTCTATTATACGATATTGCACGCATATGTGTGGTTGTATACTGGGAGACCAAAATGTTTGGCGACTGGTGTGTATGCCTTGTTTTTTATGTCCCTGTAATGTTCCTTGATGCGTAGTTGAAATTCTTAGAGTTTCTCAGACATACTGTTTTTTACATCTAGAGCAGGTACGTGTGTTGCAATATGTTTGTATCTTACATATGTACTTGAGCAACGTGTGTGTTGGGGAAGGTCTGATGCAGTGATGTTTGCCCAGATTTATGCAGAATGAGCATTTGCTTTCAGTGCAGGGTTCAATTCTGTTGGGAATAGTGTGTAACTGTTGACCCCTGATGTTGCGGTACGTGAACTCTGCTCTGACTAGTTTGTCTCTAAAGGTAGGATTTCTTCTGTCATGCCTGTAGCCAAATATGGGTTGCTTATTAAACGTGTCTCGGCATTTGGCAATCGTGGAGATGAAGGGGATGTGTGTCATCTCTTTCTTTCATTGTGTTTGGGATTCAAGAGATCTTGGCGGTTTAGCTTGATGGCCCTTTTATACGATTCTATGAGGTTATCAAATGGATAGCTTCTGTCTGTATAATAGATGATGGTTTCTTTGACATTTTTTTGAAGTTCTTGTTGTCGCTGCATATACCTCTAAGTTCAAACATTGACCACATGGGCTGCCTTTCTTGGTGCTTTCCGGGTGTGCGGAGTTGTAGTGTAGGTAGCCGTGTGTATCTGTTGGCTTTGTGTATAGATCAAAGCTCAGACTATGGTCATCTTTGATGTAAACTGTATTGTGTCTAGGAAACTAAGTTGTTTCGTGGATATTTCGGGGGGGGGGGGGGGGGTCAAAACAGTTGAAATCATTAGGCGGAACTCAACCAAATTTGATATCTGAGTTACCCATATGATTACGGAGCTCAAATTTCAACCTGCGGAAATTGATTGTAATGCATCTCCTCCAAAACCGTTGGACAGAGTTCAACCAAAATTGGTCTGTGGGTTACCCATATCAATGTGGAGTAAATGAGCAAATTTACATTTGGTAGGTGGGGGTCAAAAGGTAAAAAAATTGATTGTAATGCAACTCCTCTAACACTGTTGGACGGAATTCAACCAAATTGCAGTAAATTTCAATTTCCCTTTCTCCGAGATCTAACAATACTCACCATTCTGTTACTTTCTGATACACAGCTGGCCTTGACAGCTGGCTCTAGGACTATAGACTTAGAAAGCTTTACCGACTCCTTGGAACCGGGTACTCGGCTCCCAACCGCCGAGTACCCGTCTACCATAGAGCTCATATTGTTTGCATAGCCACCAAACAAGAGAAAACCATGGCTTGCCTCCGTGGGGCTGGGAGGCTGGGTCCGTAACAGAATGGTGAGTATTGTTAGATCTCGGAGAAAGGGAAATTGAAATTTCCTGCATTCTCCTTCGATCAATACTCACCATTCTGTTACTTTCTGATATACACCAGATTTGTTCAGTAACCTGGTGGGAAGGGGCAAGCCATAAATGCTACTTTTGCCCCTTGGAGAAAGATTTTAGACTTAACAACTTGACTAACGGAGACCTAAAAGGACCGTCAAGTTATCGAAACCGAATCACATTCACGTCACTGCCCCCCACCCCTTTTTTCTCCTAAGAAAAGGGAGAGAACTCACGAACATGTATCTCGCCTGAAACACAAATATGCCAAGAGGGTTAACTGCTCCTTGCATATCCACATGTATTAGCCTGGGAATGAGCATGAATATATAAGATGAATGAACATGATATATAGACATAATACAAAAAACACTCACTAATGAATTACCTTATGATAACTGGACTCCAGACGTACCGCCTCCAACCATTCACTGGTCCGGCCATCAGTAACACAATCTGGTTGTCATCCTCAAGCTCGACCATGCCTGCTTTAGGTTCTTTTCTAACCGAAGTGAAAAAAGGGTGAAGAGCAGTGTGGCCACTTAACTATCGTCTCAAAACAGCTAAAGCGAGTGGATTGGCTGAGTCTGACACATCCCTCATATAGTAATCCGTAAATGAGGACTCACAGTGCCATTGTGCAACGGCCATGATGTCCTCTAACGGAACACCACTGTAAAGGGCGGTTGAGGCGGCTATTCCTCGAACATCGTGTGCCCTTACGCCTTGCACCTGGTGCCCAGTCGCCATCTCATGAGTAGTCTGAATGCATTCGACTACCCAACGAGAGATAGTATCCATGGATGCGGCGCCATAAGGCTTCTTATGACAGATCCATAGATGTCTATCGTTCGACCGTAACGAGTCAGTCCGTTTCTTGTACTTAGTCAAAGCACGGACCGGGCACCAGACACTGGCATCACGATCAAACCTAATTAACTTCGGTATTATGATCGGTTTGCCGGGATATCTCAAAGATTGATTCTTTGACATAAACTCTGCTCTTGGCAGAAGACGCAGACCCTCTCCAGAGACAATAAATCGGTCCCTCTCTGCCGAAAGCGCATGGATCTCACTGCGCCTGCTGGCTGAGGAAGCTGCCAATAGAAAGACCGCCTTTAGAGTCAAATGCTTTAGACTAGCCGAACGCAACGGTTCAAAAGGGTGCTTGGCCAGTACATTAAGCACTAAAGATAGACTCCAGGCTGGAATGACTACCGGTTGTCTCGGTCGGAGATTGCTCATTCCCTTCACCATCACAGTTAACTGGGCCACCTCTGGACTATCCCTGTTGGCTAGACAAGGGATAACTGATGCCAAAGCTGACTTGTATCCAGCAATTGTGACGTGAGCTAGTCCTGAAAAGAACAGCTCACAGAGAAAGTCTGCTATTTGCTGAATAGTGGATTGAAAGGTATCAATACCCTTTTCTTCACACCAGTCTGCAAATCTGTTAACCTTGTTGTTATATGACTTGAAGGTTGACCTCCTTCTCGCAGCCACGATGAAATCAGCAGCTTGTCGAGAAAAGCCTTCCGACGTGGAACGTTGTTTGATAACATCCAAGGAGTCAATTTGAACATTTCGGGACGCACGTGTAGGAAGCGTCCCTTGGCCTGGGAGATTATGTTCGGAATCTCGGGCAACTGCACTGGGTTTTCCACCAGCAGATCTAGCAGATCCGTGAACCACGCCCTGCTGGGCCAATACGGCGCCATTAGCAGGACCAGACACGGTTCCTCCCTGATCTTCACCAATACCTTCGGCAGAAGAATGGTGGGTGGGTACGCGTAAGCGTGCATCCACCTCCAGCTTATCGCCAGAGCGTCTGTATCGATGGCATTTGGAACTGGAATCGGCGAGACATAAGTCATGATTTGAGCATTTTCCCTTGTGGCGAACAAGTCCACGTTGGGTTTGCCCCAATGCTCGAAGATCCTTCATAGAACTGGAGGGTTGAGGGACCATTCTGTTGGCAGAATTCTCTGTCTGCGAGACAAAGCATCCGCCAGAATGTTCAATCGCCCAGGAATGTGAGCTGCTTTCAAAACAACCGAGTAATTCCTGCACCATTGAACCAAGTGCCACACTTTGATACACAGCGTGGGTGACCTGGTCCCGCCGTGGCGATTTATGTATGATACTACCGTCGAATTGTCCGATCGTATCAATATCATCTTGCCCCTGACCATTGGAAGAAACTGTTCCAACGCCAGTTCCACTGCCATCATTTCCAACAGATTGATATGCAGCTGGCTCTCCTGGAGAGTCCATGTGCCCGAGACCTGGTGTTCTCCCAGGTAGGCCCCCCCACTCCTCCAGCGATGCATCCGTGTACACGGAGAGCTGGGGGTGGGGTAGGTGCAGCGAAACCCCTACTAGGAGATTCTGACGCTTTTTCCACCATACAAGATGCGACATTATTGGCTCCAAAACTGGCACCAGTTTTGACAGGGGTTCTGTTCTCTGTTTCCACAGAGACATCAGATACAACTGGATAGGTCTTCGCATTAGAGCAGCGTACGGGATCACCTGCTCCATGGAGACCATCATGCCCAGCATCTGAACCAACCGCCTAGCCTGAATGTGGTTTCCCACTCGAAAACTCTTGAGGATGGCTAACAGAGACACCATTCTGGGCTCTGACAGGTAAACCCTGCCCTCCTCGAGATCGAATCGCATCCCCAAATAAACGAAATGTTGAGTGGGTGTCAACTCGGATTTCTCCGTAACTTCAGAGTCAGAGCAGTATCCACGTCCAAGGAAACGCTGTCACCACAAGGACCACTCTCGTGAAAACCCTTGGAGCTGTCGACAGGCCAAACGGGAGAACAATAAACTCCCATACTTGATTCTGAAACGCAGATCTCAGAAACCTGTGACAACTCCCGTTCATTGGAATGTGGAAATATGCATCTTTCAGATCGATCGATACACACCACATTCCCTTCCTCAATCCTGCCATTACCGACCTCAGAGTTTCCATCTGAAACCGAGGCGTATGGATAAACCAATTCAATGGCCTGAGATTGAGTACAGGTCTCCAGCACCTGTGCTTTTGGAGACAAGGAACATGTTTGAATAAAAACCTGGAATGTTCTGGTTTGCTGGTTTTATTGCTCCCTTCAGAAGCAAACCTGACACTTCATTTTGAATGGCTTCTAACTTGTCTGGTTCCCTTCGTACGGGTGTCCAGACAGGTGCCAAAGACAGATTTTGTGGCGGAAAATCCCACCACTCCGGCATGTATCCCTGGGATAACCATCCTAGGACCAGACTGTCTGACGTCACACCTCGCCAAGCCTCGGCGAAACGCATGAGCCTTCCACACACTATAGACGCATTGACGCCTAATGCTGGTGTCTGGCTCGCGATCCGCACACCCACCACGCTCTCTTGACGAGAGAGAACCATTTTGGTCTTGGCTTGACCGGTCTAACTGGCACCGCTGTTCTTGTCGCACAGATGCGGTCCAGGCAGATACGAAGGGAGCCCTCGCACCCTCAGGTACGATCCGCTCCCTTCTTACCGCCCTTTGAGAACTTCCCCTTCCCGCCTCTCCGGCGGTCAGTGGCAACATTGGGGTGGGTAGGAGCCTCCACAACCTTCTTGGCCTTCTTCGCCGAAGGTGGCTGAGAAGACCCAGTAGAAGCAGAAGCAGCACTAGGCTTGGCTTTCGCCTTGCTTTCATGCTTCTTCTGCTTCTTAGAAGGTTGCCCGGTTAGCGGCTTGGCTACAGCCCCTAGTGCGTGCGCCTGTCGCACTAGTTCCAGCTGCAGATTCACCGCTAACCGATTCTGCACGATGCTGGCAGTGTCTTCTAAGATGGCCCGCGCCTGGCCACCAAAGATGCTAGGGCCAGTAAGGGGCGTCCCAAGAAGACGCTCCCTAACAGCCTTAGCTGGACGCATATGGTCAAGGACCATCTGCCTCCTAGACTCTGTCACTTGTGCCTTTTCCCTTACCAATGTGTCCATAGACAGCACCAAGCTGTCATTCACGCACGATAGCGCCACAGGTGGGATAGGGTGGCCTGCCCCCACTTCAGCCCACACCGACAAGTTAAGAAGGCGATAAGAGTGATTGATAGCACTCATTGCTGCACTCACCCCCTCATCGCATAGGGACAGGACTTCATCATGGTGCACCTGGGATTTGTCCACCAGTGCTGGGGCAGGGCCACCCGCTCCAGCACTCTGGACTCCCAGCACCCAGCGATCAGCAGTGACCGTTGGTGCAACACCATATTTGTCGTATTCCCCCCGTGGGATACGGCACCTCGCCCGCACCTCCCTGGAGGCCGTAGGGAGCTGGCCCTTGGTCAGAAGCTGCTTGTTATAAATACCATCCAACAACTCCATAAACCTTGGATCCAGTCCAATAGACTGGATCCGGGCTGCGGGCAAGATTCCCGTCCTAATCGATGCCACCGATGGACGCGGTGCATCCTCAGACGAAACCACAAGCGGGTCCAACCTGGCTAGCCAAGCCAGAGCCTGCGACCAGTCTGTCTCCGAAGAGGACACTCCCGTGAACACGTCACACGTTGACGTGCTCACGGACCTACCAGCAACGGCCTCCCGGCTAGGAGCCATTGCTGATACGCTAGGAACTCCGGTACCGTACGGTTCCGCCACCACCCCATGGAAAACACCAGTCCATGGAGTAGGCCCGCACGGAAAACCGTGCGGACCTGTAACAGTTGAGGAACCAGGGCCAAGCACGGGCGCCAACGGCACCCCATGCCTGACCGCTGGACCAGGTGAGATAGGTGTATACCATGCCTGGCCAGCCACACCCGTCACCATGTCGGTTGGCGGCAAACCAACCAGCACGGAACCGGTGCCCGGTACCGGAGTGGCCTCAACCATGGGCGGAGCCGCTGTCCTGGCTTGCGCCAAGCCAGACAGATGGATGGCGGTTTTGTCTACGATGGAATCGACCTCCATGCTCCCCACCCGCGGCATCTCAGGCCGCAGCAATCTCTCCTCCTCTGCCTCCTCGTCTTCAGACTCCGAAGAGTCGTCACCAGACGAGAAAGCGGACGGCTCCCATGCCTGACGGACCGGCCACCGTTACTGGACCACCATGAGGTGGCCGCAGAGAGACAGAACACATCAGGCCAGAGCCCGACGGGACTGCCAGGGAGCCGTACGAGACGGCTCCCTCAGTGGCCAGTCCAGAACCCTGTCCAAGGACAGGGTCTGTACCAAGCACAGGAAGAGACTGCCCTGCAACTTTCGGTAGCAGGGACGACACAAAAGGGAAGGACGCTATGCAAACTGGTTGCAAACGCGGAGTGCCCCCAGGGGCCGAAACGGACACTCCACAATTTACTTTCGGACCGCCTGACCCTGCATCAGACCCTGCCAAGTCCTTCTGAGCAAGGAACTTGACCATCATATCGGACGACCATACTGCACAAATATTACATCCACTATCAAGATTACAATTTGTACATCTAAAGCATACATGGTCCTTGAACAGGACCCTCACGAACTTATGGCACTCGTCACATGATGGCAGGGCTGGCTTGGCCTATAAGTAAGCATAAACCTACAACAAACAGGCGGAACGAAACAGGAATGGAAGCCATGCAAATACTTTTCAAATAATTTGACCATAAATTAATGTTAACCCTCCAGCACCCCATCCCACAATGTTACAGCAAAGATCGCATTGATTATGACGACAAGAACAAAGCGGGCAAGATACACCCATATACTGATCCTGAAGGATGTATAAACGGAACCAGGAACCATATCGCAAAGCATTCGGGGTATATTTACTAATCAATATAAATTATACTCCCAACGAAGGCCAAAACGATATGTGAAGAAACAACAAAATGTAAACAAACTGCTGTAGAACACGGTAAAACCGCAGACCACACATCTTAATCAAGAATTTTTAAATCACCAATCATTGCAAACAGATCGTGATAACACGCAAAACTTGAAAATTCCAAAGTTTTTCTGGTACCAATACAGTACGCAGCACCCAGAATCAGATGCGCGAATTAATGAAACATTTTCTTCACATAAAAATCTGAGACAACTTGGGTGTGACGTCACCCGCTCGTGTTAAAACACTGTATAGCCAACACCTTATTTCATATCTGCCGATCGCCTGTTGGGGTTAAAGGAAGGCGACCAGTCTGGCATATTTCGTTGTTAACACACGTCCCAGATTCGGGGTCAAAAATTGGAACATGCGACACAGACGAAATTTTGAAGACCTAAGTCTTTTAACTATGGAATAACATGGAATTATACAACCTGGATATCATCGGCTCCTTCCATGGTAATCCAAATAAGCCTTAGAGAGCGAACACAAATCTATCACAATCACAGAAAAATTACTTAGAAACTTTAAGAAAAGCCAAGGCACTTCCAACTGCAAAAAGCGTGTAGCTCTTGTTGCTATGCAAACAAGAATGAGCTTCATGTCAAACGGGTACTCGGCTGTTGGGAGCCGGGTACCCGGTTCCAGGAGCTGATAAAGCTTACTAAGGCTAGAGTCCTAGGGCCAGTTATCCAAGATAGCTTGTATCAGAAGTAATAGAATGGCGAGTATTGATCGGAGAAAAAGCAATTTGACAATTTCTGGTACATTTTTCATAAAATCAAAATTCTGAATGGAAGTTCCGGACGCTATGACCATTGGGTCCTTTCAACCAAATTTGGTTGAAATCGTTCAGAATGGTAAGGAGAAGAAGCAATTTGACAATTTCCGGTAAATTCTTAATAAAATCAAAGATTTTGAAGCAAAAAATTGAGGAATCAAAATTCCGAATGGAAGTTCTGGAGCTTATGACCTCGTACCAAATTTGGTTGAAATCGCTCAGAATGGTAAGGAGAAGAAGCAATTTGACAATTTCCGGTAAATTTTAAATAAAATCTAAGATTTTGATCCAAAAAATTGAGGAATCAAAATTCCGAATGGAAGTTCCGGATCCGAGCACAATAGAATTCCTTTGACCAAAATTTTGTTAAGATTCGGCTATTGCTTAAGGAGGAGTAGTGTTTTAAAGCAAAAGTTGATTGACGACGGACGGTCGCCATTGCATAAGCTAACTTGGCCTTTCAGGCCAGGTGAGCTAAAAATGTAATTAAGGTATTATGGGAAAATTGATTGTGATGATGTCATCACAATTCTATGAATATCTGCCAGTTGCTATCCTGAGTAGCATACATGTAGCAGAAATGTTGCCATAGCAATAATTTATTTCTGTCCAAGCGTCAAACTAACATAGTGCTTAAATGGAGTTTTCAGATCTCTTTACCAACAATTAGAGATGGGCGATTTCCTGATAATATCAGGAATACTGTGATATTGTCGTTATTGTCTCATTTATTACCTTCAATATCGTCAATTCCATCAGTTGTATTTTTCAAAAAACAAAATCACCATAAAACAAATTTAACTAGTCTCTGTCGTATGTCTATCATTGTCACATCAATTCATCAGTTTGAATAATCTTACCCTATATCCACCTGTGTATTGTATCATTGTCTGCTATCCTCATATTAGCTTCATTTAATGGTTTTATTTAATGTTTCATGATAATAAACATGATAATAAATGCTAAAACATCCAATAATTATTTCTATTTACGCGAAATGAAAATATGATTCCATCTTGACAGCAAGCCTCGCTTTCATTTTAGACTGGAAAATACCTTCCGCATACCATTCTGATGACGTCATTACACTACATGTATGTAAACCGATATATATCAGCTAGCAGCTAATACTAATAGAAATAATACCTATGCTTTGAGAACGTTGTTCAAACAAACCGTAGCTTGAATAGGAAACCACTACTGTAATCCCCCAGTAGTTAACTATATTTGCCTAGTCCAACGTGTCTTTAGACAAATTTCCATCTTAGCCAATCAGATTTGAGCTTTGGGAATTACTTTTGCAAATGGTGATTGTTCTTTTTACGACAGAAATTTGTTAAATGGTTGAATAAAACAGCGAGAACGGCATAAAATACGAAGTTAATGCTTGCTTTATATATCAATGGGACTTTTAGATCACCTCAATCCTTGCTAGTGAGAATTTCATAGATGGTCCGTTTGTGGCATGAGCCGTGATTTTTGTACGGGTTGGGTTTTCGTGGCAATTATTACCAACTTGAAAAAACATCTTATCCTAAAGCTCAATCACCTAGACGATATATCGTGATACCACAATATTTTCCCAGTCTACCAAAATCCGATATCACACAGCTCTACCAACAATGCTGATTCCTTTGTTGCTTTCCAGCAGGGAGAATACTTATGTATGTATGTTCATTTTCAATACCACATTTACTAATTTAAACAAGAACGCTGACGGGTACAATGTCTCCTGTAAACTTTCACGCGCCGCCTGTATATGTGTAGTTTGGATGCTATTTCTGTACAAACTATGGACAATCCGTAGGGGTTGGCAGGTCTGGTAAAGGCATGGATAGTGTGGATGGCCAAAGCAAACTTGGCATGGTTCGTAATACACATATTCAGTAAATCAGTCATTCAACCAAGTGTAACCAATCAAAAATGGAAAATTCTAATAAACTGGAGTCTGATCGAAATCTTTTTTCCAAAATGAAATTAACGATGCAGATCGTACGCCTACATAGTATATACAGTAACTCTGCTGTAAAATTTTGTTGATATCTGGTAAGCCCCTGTTGAAAATGACAGAGTGGTCCATGAAGACTATTAAAACAATAGGCCGAAAGGGGCCTGTATCGCTCACCTGCAATTATTGGTCACTGGCACAAACGAACAAAGTGAGATGACCATTGGAAAAATTTACCAATCAAATTTCTGCGAAGAAGGCTTAGCCAACTTTTACTAAAATTGGTCCAGTGGTTAATAAGTTGTATTTTTATGATTTTCTCAGAAATTTGCAGAAAATACCAGATACATGTATTAACCGAAAAAACTAAATTTTGATTGATTCATGACGGACATGTTGTTTTGACATATCTCCATGGAACAACCTCTAATGGCCTTTAGTCCCTAATCATATCTCCTAAATTGTGTCCCGACCAGTCCAGTGGTTGTATGTCTGTGTTAATCTGACTCATGCGACTGTTAATGTGTCTCATGTATCTGAGCCAGTGCGACTCATGTGTCTCTGTTATTGTGTTTGTGTTAATCTGACTCATGCGACTGTTAATGTGTCTCATGTATCTGAGCCAGTGCGACTCATGTGTCTCTGTTATTGTGTTTGTGTTAATCTGACTCATGTGGCTGTTAATGTGTCTCATGTATCTGAGCCAGTGCGACTCATGTGTCTCTGTTATTGTGTTTGTGTTAATCTGACTCATGTGGGTGTTAATGTCTCATGTATCTGAGCCAGTGCGACCCATGTGTCTCTGTTATTGTGTTTCTGTTAATCTGACTCATGTGGCTGTTAATGTGTCTCATGTATCTGAGCCAGTGCGACCCATGTGTCTCTGTTATTGTGTTTGTGTTAATCTGACTCATGTGACTGCTAGTGTGACTCATGTATATGTGTTAATGCAACACATCTGTCTTTGTTAGTGTGTCTCCTGTGTCTGTGTTAGTGTGTCTCCTGTGTGTCTGTGTTAGTGTGCATTATACGCATGTGTAATTGTGTCTCATGTGTCTGTGTTAGTGTGTCTCCTCTGTCTGTATTAGTGTGTATTATATGCATGTGTTAGTGTTAAAATGTAGGGTGTTAGTGTGACTCACATTTCTGTGTTAGTGTTTGTCGTGTGCCTGTGTTAGTGTGTCTCATGTGTCTGTGTTAGGTTGTCTCATGTGTCTGTGTTAGTGTGACGTCTGTAAATGGATTAGTCTGATTCATGCGTTTATGTTAGCATACATTGTGTGTCTATATTAGGGTGTCTCCTGTGTCTGTGACAGTGTGCCTGTGTGTGTGTGAGACTCATGGGCTTGTTTTAGTGTGTTGCAAGTGTGTGTGTGTGTTAGTGTGTCAGTCTGTCTGTGCCTCATATGTCTATATTAGTGTATCTGTGTTAGTGTAACTCTTGTGACTGTTAGTGTGACTTGTGTGACTGTTAGTGTGCCTTATGCATCTGTGTTAGTGTGTATTATCACAATCTATGTGCATATTTAATGTGACTTATCTGTATGTGTTAGCATGTCTTGTGTTAGTTTGTCTCAAGTATCTGAGCTAGTGTGACTTAATGTGTCTATGTTAGTGTGTCTGTGTTAAGCTGACTCACGTGACTGCTAGTGTGACTAATGTATGTGTTAATGTAACACATCTGTCTTTGTTAGTGTCTCATGTGTCTGTGCTAGTGTGTCTCCAGTGTCTGTGTTAGTGTGCATTACATGCATGTGTTAGTGTCTCATGTGTCCGTGTTAGGATGTTTCCTGTGTCTGTGTGTCTCCTCTGTCTGTGTTGGTGTGTCTCCTCTGTTATGTGTTAGTGTGTATTATATGCATGTGTTAGTGTGTCTTATGTGCCTCTGTTAGTGTCTCTCATGTGTCTGTGTTAGGCTGTCTCGTGTGCCTGTGTTAGTGTGTCTCATGTATCTGTGTTAGTGTGACGTCTGTATATATGCATTCGGCGGATTCATGTGTTTGTGTTACAATAGCATATCGTGTGTGTGTGTGTGTGTGTGTGTGTGCGTGTGCGTGTGTGTGTGTGTGTGACTCATTGGCTTGTTTTAATGTGTCTCCTGTGTTAGTGTGTCAGTTTGACTGTGTGTTATGTGTCTATATCAGTGTGTCTGTATTAGTGTAACTCTTGTGACTGTTAGTATGACTTGTGTGACTGTTAGTATGTGTCACGCATTTGTGTTAGTGTGCATTATGTGTATATTTAATGTGACTCATCTGTATGTGTTAGCATGTCTCATGTGTATGTGTTAGTGTGTCTGTGTTAAGCTGACTCATGTGACTGCTAGTGTGACTCGTATATATGTGTTAATGTAACACATCTGTCTTTGTTAGTGTGTCTGATGTGTCTTTGTTAGTGTATCTGATGTGTCTTTGTTAGTGTGTCTGATGTGTCTTTGTTAGTGTGCCTGTGTTAGGGTGTCTCGTGTGACTTTTGTGTCTGTGTTAGTGTGACTCATGTCTCTGTGTTAGTGTCTCCCGGGTGTCTGTGTTAGTGTGACTCATGTGTCTGTGTTATGGTGTCTCATGTATCTGTGTTAGTGTGACTCACATTTCTGTGTTAGTGTCTGTCGTTGTCTGTGTTAGTGTGACTCATGGTTCTGTGTTAGTGTCTCTTGTGTGTCTGTGTTAGTGCGGCACCTGTATATGTGTTAGTCTGATTCATCAATCAATCAATCATATTCTATTTCTGTGAGAAGGCTAAAAGCCTGTAATGACAGATTCCCAATTTCCTTTTTCAATTTGGTTATAAAACATGGGATTTATATTGCCAGCTAGGTAGTTATAGTATAGGGGTTGGTTATCCCATAGTTTATCTAATTTTGTTTCAAATGATATCATGGTTGTTGCTTCTATAACATGATAACATGGTTCGGAAGACTGTTCCATAAGTCCACAATTCTATGTTTAAAGGAGTATTTTTGTATGTTTAAACGTGATCTGGATTTGTATAGTTTTAGCCTGTGTCCCCTGGTTCTTGAGTCTGATCGAAATTCAAATAGGTTGCACACTTCTGGATCATATTTTTTGGTTATAATTTTGTAAGCTTCATGTGTTAGTGTTAACATATCTCAGTTGTCTATATTAGTATGTCTCATGTGTCTGTGTTAGTGTGACTCAAGTGTCTGGTTGTGTGTCTATGCTGTGTCCATGTGTGTTGGCGTGTCTTATGACACCCGAGAGCATAATTTAAGGTGAGCTAAAATCACGGAAACAGAAGACATTAAAATAGATTTAAAATAAAGAATTATTAAATGCTGTCATCTACCAACTAATCATATAATAAAATGCTCATATCCAGTGTGACATTTTTCATCTCGCGACTGGAATTTGCAGATACGCTAGGGATTAATGATTTGAGCTCCTTTTTTTCTAATTACCTCCCAAAAAAAAAAAATTAAAGCTCACGTGTCCCATTAAATAGCGAAACATTATAACGAATATATATTCAGCATTTAATAATTCTTTACTTTGAATCTATTTTAATGTCTTGTGTTTCCATGATTTTAACTCACCTCCGTTACCCAGATAACATGTAGACGTTGGGCCAACATTGGCAACAGGTTGGCAGATCACAGTTGGCATTACAACGTTGGACCAATGTTGGCTGTATCACGTACTTGTTTGCCATTGTTGGGCCACCATTGGAAATTTCACAGTAAATCAAACAAAATCAACATAATATTCACATTTTAATTTTTTATTTTTTAATCTTAAATTATGCTCTCGGGTGTGCTATTTTAAATATCTTGATAGATTTATGCCCGTTGGTTCAGCTTTGGCCCAATAACATATTGCCAACGACTGATGAGCGAAATTACGTTGGCCCAATGTAGTGGTAAACCACAGGCACTTGTGGCCGGTCAGCATTGATTTTTTTTACGAAACCCGTTATACATCTCATTCTTCTACTATTATATATATATTTATATATATTGTGGTGCTGGCGGTATCCCGCAATCCCGGAGTTCGCCGGGCTAGCTGATTCCCACCGTTTCTACGGACGCCCGGCAGTTGTACCTTGTACCTTGGAACTTGAACTGCGCATATTTATATGTTTTCTAGATTTTGAAAATAACATATAGTTTGTTTTATCCACATTTAATGACAGGTTATTTAACGAAAACCAGTTAGTAATTTCTTTCATTTCCTCATTTACGTTTTTGTATAAAGTAATTATATCTTCGTTAGAGCAAAAGGCATTGGTGTCATCAGCGAACAGTATTAGTGACATGTGTTTGCACACATTGGGCAGATCATTCATATACAAGAGAAACAGCAGAGGGCCAAGGATGGATCCCTGAGCAACACCGCAAGTTAGTCTCCTATTTTCAGAGCAGGTTGCATTAAGTTGCACGCATTGTGTTCTCTCAACTTTAAATGGTTTCGTGCAGGTCTGCTGTCTTTCAAGAAGAAAAATTGGTAGGTGATCTGATGTGTCTGTTACGAGAATTCCTACTTCCGTTTTATTACTGAAATTAATGTTATTGCCGAATATATTATCAATAATTGTGGCCGAAACATCACCTATTCTAGTCTGTTTAGTTATGGTTGGATAGAATGAATGAGCATTAAGTAAGTTTGTAAAATTTTGTGTGTGAAAGCAAGCTTGCCCAGGTCAATATCAGGTCAATATTGTAGTCACCCATGAGGTAGACTGTTTTGTATCCTTCTGAATAGTTTCCAAAGTTTTTCCTAGTGTTTCAATTAGAGGTTCCTTATCGCCTTTGGGTGATTTATAAATTGTATCTATAATTCCATTTTTGCCTTTCAGTTTTTGGATTTCGATAAACATTATTTGAATATATTCTTCTATATGGGAAAGATCACCACGCTCAATAAATTGGATATTTTCTTTAATATACATGCCTACACCACCTCATCTGCCTGTGCTTTTGTGCTTTTCAACAAATGTATAATTTTTTATATTTATGAGATTAGTAGGTGAATTTGCATGTATAAATGTCTCAGTAATTCCAATAATTCCAAATTCATGTGCACTCATATCTAGGAGATGCTGTAACTTGTCGATGTTCTTCATGAGAGATTGCATATTAATGAATAGAAGTGAAAATGATATGTGTTCTTTGTTCTCTGTTAGGTTGTCATTGAATGTCTTTGGAAGGATATAGTCGCAAGTCGGTGCAGATATATCTAAGTCATTTCTAGTGTCATCATGGCTAAGTTTAGGTAGATTTATTTCGAAAGGGTTCAGAATGGAGGATGGGTCATCGGCAATCTCAGCAGTAGTAGGGTCATAATATGGATTTAATACAGCAAGCGTGAAATCTGTATTGTCATTGTAATGATTGTAGGGAAAAAGTGACTTCGAGGTTGCGACAATCAGATGTTGTTAATTTGGAGCAACTTAGATGAATCCACTTGCTACATATGTCACATAACAGTGCTCTTTGGTTGTTCTTGACAGGCTTTCTACAGGATGAGCAAGGGAACTTAGCAGGCATGGGTCGGGTTAGTGGGAATAAGAACAGGGAAGGAACAAAGGAATGGAAGCAGTGAGGAGAAGGATGTTATTGGTGATCATTAGGAGGACTAAATAGATTTTTCTATTTGGCTGTAACATTGGGATTATCATGAATTAATTATGTATGACCCCATCCATCCTGGGTTTCTAATTACTTTGAATAATATTGCCAACAGACAAATATAGCAAACAACAACCAGGCTGTGAATTAGCTTTACCTTGAGTATTTTGTTTTTCGAGCTTTACCCAATTGTCCTTTGTAGTCCAGCAAGTATTAGTCATCGGTCTGTGGACACACAGGATGAGATGAGTCAAGTATCAACTAGCAATAAATAAAAGCTTTGGAGGAATCACTTGAAGTATTTAGAGGCAGTAACCCTCCAATGGATTTGGATTGGTGCACTAGTCATTGTAGATATTGGGATGCAATTACATATGGTGAGACAGGTCAGGCATAAAGTAGCAACTATGATGTGCACAGTCATCAAGACTATTGACAAGTTTTAAGAACACAATTCATACAGATTGACAACAAATATTGAAATCAAATATATGACAAGAAACTATACTCATTCATGCTTAGTACTCAGGGAGGGATATACCCATTCGCTAATTATCAAATCCTGGCTAATAGGAAGCTGTATTGACTGAATATCTGGCTAACGATTAAAATCATGCTATTCATCTATTATATATGTACATAAATTCTACATAGAGAATCATTAAAACTTACTTTGAATAACATATTAAGATAAATATTTATGTAATTAGTACTTACATGTACATTATCATTTATTGTACCAAGGTAAACCCTGACATCCTAATATCACAGACAAAAACACCTACACAGGTCAGCTGTTGAATGGGTGCATGACTGTTGGCTGGATAGCATGTGGAAATTGAAATTGAAGCCGCACGTTGCCAGTGCGTCAATAATATAAAAAATACATATACTGCCAGAGCCGTGATGGAGTCAGAGTACAATAGGCTTAAATGCCAAGGATTGAATCGTGGCAGATGCATCCACAGATAGTCCCATATGAATCATCAGTGTGTCAGTATATCAGACATGTGAAAGCTGGTCGGCCAATCTTTGACTTTGTCTTGGTGTGGTGGTCCAGTGGAAAGATGCCTGGTTGCTGATGCTATGCGGAGTTGCAGAATGGTGGTTCGATCCCCTGACCGGGACATGGTGATCAGCAAATTAAACTAATGGGTGCATGACTGTCGGCTAAGTTAGCACATGGAAATTGAAGCCGCACGTTGCCAGTGTGTCAATAAAATAAAAATACATAATCATTAAAACTAACTTTGAATAACATATTAAGATAAATATTTATGTAATTAGTACTTACATGTACATTATTACTTATTGTACCAAGGTAAACCCTGAAATCCTAATATCACATTAAAAACCCACCTACACAGGTCAGCTGTTGAATATTTTGAGACTAATTTGATAAATATATTTCGATTCCAACACGCATACAAATCGATTCTAACATGCATACAAAGTAGCCGGAGCCAGCTTGCAGCCAGTGCAGATATTAATTATTTACTCATACACGCACGCACGTACGTATATATATATATATATATATATATATATATATATATATATATATATATATATATATATATATATATATATATATATATATATATATATATATATATATGTGTGCGTGTGTGTGTGTGTGTGTGTGTGTGTGTGTGTGTGTTAGAGCTGGGCAGTATCGATATTTACATGACGGTACCGGTACCATGAAAAAATACCGCGGTACCACGGTATACCGTCATCTGAGCTTGAGGCATGCCATGAAATTAGAACAATTTTTTCCATTTCCTTTTCACTTCCATCTCCAATCAAAGGTAAATATAGGTAAAATAAATAAATCGGCTTCCTGATTTAGAGAAGAAAAACATGGCTATTGCGACTGTTTAGTTTCACGATTTTATTAGGTCACTATTTTTATTGACGTAATATCATTCACGGGAATATCGGTCAAAGGGTGTGGTCCACTCGCTAACTATAACCCGCTGTTTGAGACATTGGGGTGCACTATTTTCAATCTTGATTGTTCTTGCTATTAATGTTATTTTGTTATTCTAGCGTGTTTGTTCGATGACAAAATGCTTGGAGTAATAAATTACAAATAATAGAAACGGGAATAGGGAATATATTATAGTGTAATTACTACCGGCAGACGGCCAGAGAATTAGTTTAGATGTTTTAAATAAAGCAATTTTACCGTGAGACTTTCAAGACGTACGTTTGACATACAATTCTGCCTGTCATTATTTTGTAATTGACGTCTTGACGTTTGTTTTTACAACAACCATTTCACCTGAACTCGGCTACTAGTTAGGGATGCCTGTATTTTTGGCACTATTAGCACTTATTTACCCTTGGTCAAGTCAGATTTTATGAATATATTTCTCAAATATTGCTCAAACATTATGGACGGTATTCACGGTATATATACAAAGTGTGTTAATTAGATAGTGATTATCAGATTATTTATGACATTCTACACTGTTTTTCTTGGATGACTCATTCAAGGAACATAAGGATCCATTTCATTTTTGCAGGAGGATTCAACTTTCCATGAGGATCATCTAACAGGGTGCTTCTGACGGAGGGAATTTCCAATACATATGGTTCAAGGTTAAGTCTATTTTTGTTGATAAGCAAGGATAATCCTCCAATGATTTGGAGCAACCAGAACAGTAGTTAAAATTTGGCTAAAACTATTACATGGGGAGAGGACTAGGACACTCATCCCGAAGGCTAACATTCCAATGGTCATCAATCGCAGATGTAATGTTGGATTCCCAGACCTCCTTACCATGCATGTGGTTGAGGAGTTGAGCTATGGATGGAAGGTGGTGTAGCATGGATCGCTTAGCGCCGGGTACAAAATGGCCTGGGATGAGATGCTCCAAACTGTAGCTAGCCATGTAGTGTCAGGCCATTCCGGTGTATCATGTCGACTCGCTACGCCGCAAGTGCACGACGAATGATGACGCTGGTTAGCATCCGGTCTCGGGGTGACAGACCTTGTACGAGACTGCCCTGCGGGTAACAAAAACCGGCTCCTAAGGCCAGTGGAACTCAATCGTTCTATTGGAGCCGGGCGACCATCGTCGCGAACATTAAACACAACTGTCTCATCCCAAGAATTTGTGTCACCAATATGCCTGTCCATAACAATTTCGTGATCTATGGACTTACAAGATTTGATTTGGTGACCTAAAAATATAAGTCTATACAATGATTTTACCTAAACAATTATAAATATGCTAGATAAAACTATAATAAGAGTTTACGAAAATACGAGACATAGAGACAGGTAGATGAACCTTTAAACATGGGGCTCCCGGAGGTACCACACAGACTCGTAGGTCCGCAGAGGTATCCCCGCAAGGGAGGCTCCCGCACACGAGACTTAACTATTTAACTTAATATAAGTTATTATACCTTTATGCTGAAAGGAAAGGTTATGTGCCTCACACGAGCACTACTCCTAGTGCTAGTTTGGTGGAGGAGTATTATCCTCGCGTGGACCGTCATCGCTGAATCCTTGCGAGAGGCAAGTGCCTCGCACGGGCCTCCGTCTCGGGAAGGTGTCGCCACTGCTTAAAGCGGGAGTAGAGTAGTAGGCAAAAATGCGCCCACTCTGATATTTCAAACAAAAGTGCTTGAGAAAGAAAAGACCATTCCTAGTGAGATTATGACTATAGGGTTGTCTGCTGTTTTACGTGAAGACGGGACGAACGATTCCCGATTCCCGCATACTTGCTGCGGTCGAAAGTCAGAAGAACCTACACAATATTAGTGCGGTGACAGTTGAAATACCACTTTTAGGCGTGGCTGGCAGATCCAGCGAGTCACCCATCAAAGAACATCCTGCCTCTACATCTGTAGAATCACATATTCAGGCCATAAAGGCCTCACCGCAAATTCATGTTCCGAAGTAGATATTGATATTCGTGAACAATGATCAGAAAGTTCCAAATTACTCCCGTAAGTAGGGAGCTACACAATTGTTTTAGTGCGGTGGGTTGGGCAACTGCCAGCTACTGGAGAAAAACCTGACACATAGCGAAGTAATACACGTGTTGTTTGTCGTGCTGATAGTAGCTGGTACAGAACCAACCTGTTCGGTCCCTGGCCGAGGATGCTCTCGATCTCTGGATCGGGTCTCCTTTTATACTCCTCGTAACGTCACAGGCGCAGGTTCCAACCAATCATCGTTTGAGCAACAGTCAATCAGAGCGTAGCTAATAATAGCGCAGCCGAATGTTCCAGAACATTCTAGAAGTTCTTAGTCCACGTGGTTATGACGTCACAGCAATATTTTGAAGAGAATCAAGAGGGGTTTTCCGTGGATAACTCAGCCATTTCATAACCGATTTTGAAATGGTTTACAGATTTAAAAAGCCCGTTGCATTCTGGTCTTGATTCATGCCAGATTTAACGGGAACAGGCAATCAATAAGGATTACAGGGTACCATCACGGGTCACTAAAAGCGCCATCCTATCTTGGTCATAAACTACGTGCTCTATCAAAAGCAGCATCTCGATGTGCACATGCGCATCATGCGTTTTAACGAACCTAGTCGTTTTCGCAATGCGATCTCTCCCATGGGCTCTTATATGCGTATGGCTCTACCCATGGGGTGGGGGTGGGTGGGTGGGGTGGGGTGGTGTGTTCAGGGAACGAATCCAGGACGGGCGGCGCGTACCCAGCTTAGCTGTTACGGCCGATACCCGATCAATCGATCCGAACTACAAAACTCACCCCACATGGGACTGGGATTCATATCCCAATAGCAGTAGAGTCGCGAAAAAGTCCATAAGAACGCGCATCACACATGAGTGTCATTCAAGATAGCCAGCTTATGCTGCATAGACAGCGTGGAGGAAGGCATCTTTTGTGTATATAATCGCCCGCATTCCCAAATTGTTAATACAATGCCTATTTCATTCGTCTTGGGATTTGTTCAGAAACGTTTACAAAATTAAAATCAGACCAGGAATGGCTGAGATATCATTAAATTAAAATCTTGTCAAAGACTTAGCTATAAATATGCTTAGGACTGTATCGAGCATGCTCCGGCATCCGGTCAGGGTGAAGGTCGTATGACGTCACTAACATTTGGGTTTTTTTTGCCTGACTTGGCTGCGCTTTGATTGGTTGAGTGATATCCTGTGGTGCCTTCAGATTGGTCACCATAAAGTATAAAATGACCCGTATCGCCTACAATTCCTCAGTCGTGATGGGGAGGTAACTAATCCTATACAGTTGTCGTTACCATAAGGCTCTCCCAAACACTGTGTTGCGCAGCCGTTTTTGGCAATATACATCTGCACATTTGTTGACAGTTATTTGACACCGTGGTCGGAGGCCAGAACCGTAGAATGCGCCAAACCAATTTTCCATCCCCTTCGGACAAAAAAGTATAATGGTTGTAAGCGACCTCGAACTAAGTAGAGTTGCAAAAAACCCAGAACTTGGACCACCTTTTGAAAGGCACTAATTTTGAGCGATACCATCTTAAATTGACTGCGCATGACCTGCTCATTTGATATTTCGCCAGACCTGTCTGAGTCACGCCAAAAAGTGGTTTCTTCAATAGCATACATCTAGTGCTAAAAACTCGTAGGCCATCTTAACTTAAGTCGTTTTCATTGTTGGACATTGCTTTTGTTGCCTCACCTGAGCTTGTGACAAACATCGTTTTGTATCGCTTCATAGGATTAGTTGTGAATTTGAATTAGGGATTCATGCCTCTAATTCAATTTAACAAATTAAAAATTTATATTAATTTAGATGTATAATGAAATCATCATATTTCGTTTCATTACATCCTGAAATTTATTCATGGAGTGACTCGCTCAGTCATCCGGCCAGTCACTCTAGTGGCAAAACAAAAATTATAATGACCCTTAAATGGAAATTGTTCTAGCGCACTGTCATGTGTCCAGCCATATCAATGTCAGGGTTGGGGTTAATTCCGATTGGAATTGGAATTGATCAGTCAATTCCAATTCAATTCCGGAATTGGAATTGGAATTGATAAATCTGAGGACTCCGGAATTGGAATTGGAATTGAAAAATTTTAAGACACCAGAATTGGAATTGATAATTTGAATTGACTGGAATTGATAAATTCCAACTCAATTTCAATCAATTCCAGTCATGTTTGTCATAGATTTACTGAACATTGTTGGCTATAAAATGTACATGTAATATCTGTATTATACACTGATCGTTATATGCCTTTATTGCATTTCATCATAAATGATCTATATGATACCATTTACCACATTTCATTCTATATGCAGGTTGATGATATTTATTATGGCAGCCAAATTATATATATTAGATGTTTTATTGAATATTTTACAGTTTATTTGACTGAATACTTTTGTCTCATATGGCTGCAACAGTTTTTATTAAAATAAATTTTAACAGCTTAGTTATATGTTTGGTTTGAAGACTGGAAATTGAGATACTGATAATTCAGTGATGAGCGAGTTAGCCCTTAGCCCTTTAACACCTAAACCGACCAAAACACCTTCTGCAACGAGTTTGAGAAATGTTCCTTGGCAGGCCAATGGAAGAATATTTTTGAAAATTCACCACTGCAGTGGCTAGCTGGATAACTGAGCCAGCAATTCCCGTGGTAAATTTTCAAAAATAATCTCTCACTCTCTGAATTGACAAAATAAAGATCTGATAAATGCTATGAACTTTAGTACATTATTGAATTAACTCAATTCTCCATGACCGGTAACCAATTACACTTTTTTTATCCTATGTGAGTTTTGTACCTCCTTTATTCAATCAAAGCCACTTGTACTTATTTCACTCTGCATTCCCCGGGAACAGGGTTTCATCTCTATGAAATCATGCCATCTTTAAAGTCATACAAATTAGTTAAAATGATTTCAAATATATATGCCAGAACCCAAATAACCAAATTGTATTAAAATTATTCAACAAAATGTTAGCAATAGTGTTCAGTAAAGTAATATCTGCATGGAATGAAATGGGTGAAGAAAGCAGTATATTACAAGATAATACCCTGTAATTATACCCTCCTACATAACAAAGGAATCATTGAACAAACCCCTCTGTGAAATGTCTCAGCTTTTAAAGCACAGACACATGGACTAGAGGTGCTATTCAAACTCTATTCAAACTCTACATACATGTGCTCAGTACTCTCACTCAGTACTGTACTATATACATTGTATTCTAATGCTTTTTAATGCAAACATTTATATAACAAAGTTTACATGTATCTATAATAATTAAACATGGCATTAACCTTTAGCCCTATTCATCAGGAAAAAAAATCAGCATTAAGCTATAATTAAGTCAAATGAACTTAAAATAAGATCTGCAGAATGTTGACTTTTTGGACAATAATTTGACTGAAAGATATAACTAGCTATTGGCAACAACAATTTTTATTCTAATTGTTTTAACTATTAATGGAGAAGCCAGCCAAAAATGTCATCTGCACTGGTCTTGAGGAGGGATCATATATATGTATGCTAAGAGACTATTTTTGAAAATTTACCAGTGGAATGACTGATTCCATAACTGAGCCAGTCTTATCCTGCAAATGGATATTTGCTAATGATGAATCTAGTTTTTCTTGGCCAATCTTGGGCATTAAAGGGTTAAAATATAACAATGTTGATCTCAGTAAATATTGGTATGGAATTGGACTTGGAATGAGAATTGATAAAATGGAATTGGAATTGATCTTGTCTGGTGGAATTGATAATTCTGAGGACTCCGGAATTGGAATTGGAATTGATAAAATGGAATTGACCCCATCCCTGGTCAATGTGTAAGAAAAATAATAATCAGATTTATCATATGTGTTCTTACTTAGAGTTTGGCTGTCATTATGCACAAAGTTTCCAATGTGAATATCATGTGGTTACCAAAGCTACAGACTTAAGCACAGAGAATAAATGATTATTATAAGTTGTTAGCTCACATTCTAGGTTCAAGAATATTTGCACATGAGGAATATAATAGTATAATCACTAATGACTAAATGATTAGAAAAAATTTGACAAAGTCTCAGCGGTAGAAGTAAAATACTTATGGTTATTGTCAGTGTATAAGTCTGGAATTGCCTGTTTGTCTTTTGTCTTAGATCTTACATAAGTCAAAGGCTTTTTGTGATTATCCTTAATATTTGTGGCTATTTTTTGCTCATGTAATTTTAGATCTGCGGATCTGATTTCTTACCCTGTTATATTCTGTTTTCTCTACAACATCACCTGTCATTCTGTATTTTGCCCAGAGATGTTTATCAACTTTAGTAGTTTACATTTAAAAGGGAGCATGTGCTGTTTATTATTCTTTTTAACCCCCTGCTTAATAATGGCCTTAGGTACACATTCCTTTACTGCTATTCTTAATTTTTTTTGGTAAAAATATCCCATTGTATCTCTATATCCAAATCTTTTAAGATGATGTCCCAATCATTGTCTAAAATACATTTCATTTGCTCGTAAGTTGCCTTATTATAAATATATCTTGCTTTGGGCTCAACCGGGCGTAGAAAATGTGCATAGAAATCTACTGTTATGACGGAGTGGTCACTTTTACCTAGAGGTGTATCTATATTAAGTTTCCCTATCATACCTTCTTCATTTGTAAATATTAAGTCTAAACATGTTTGCTTGTTAATACCTCTGTCTCTAGCTTGTTCAGTTACATGCTAATATATATAAAAAAAGAATCCCTTATGGTCTCTATAAAATAAAATTCAGGATCCCCTTGCCACCATTGGTTGACTATTCTGTTCAATCTATGGCTGGGAAATAAAGTCCCCAATGACAATCACATCTGCATGTTAGTTACTTGTTCAAGAAGTAATTACAGATTTATGTCATTTTATATAGTCGGGCTGGGGCTATGATAAATACATGTGATAATCTGTCTGTATTATTTAATTTTATTTCCATACACATATATTCAGTAAAATATATGTTAATCTCTTTTGGTATATATCTTAAGAATGAAAGTATATAAACCACCAGTCCCCTGCCTATACTGTCCTTCGTAGTGTTTAAGTGCAGCATGTCATATCCATCCAAATTGTATTCTGAAATCTGTCTTTCATATCTAAAATATTTTGGTTTAACTTCTGAAAATGCTACTACCCAAGGTTTATCCTCCATGATATTTAATCTTTGTTTGAGTTCAATTAATTTTTCTGCACTGAATGTATCAACGTTTGAAAATAAAACTTTAAAGCCATTCTGTCTGTCGGTATGTGGAAATCCAGCCTCGATGGGCTCACCCTATTCCATATGGTACGAATGGGTCTTCAAAATGTCTATATAACACAAAGTCTTAAATACAGGAATACACGAAGTTTGCTCTGACTGAGTAGGATTAAACTAATTAATGTCAAATTGATTGCAGAGTTTTTCATTCACACATTAATAAGAAAGTTCTGTTAGTAGCATTTATAACTTGTAGAAGAATAGGCAAATTTAGATTTTGATTAGTGTTCATTGAGGTGTTTATACAGATATAATTGCCTCAATCAAATGTGTACGTTTGAGATGCAAGGCATAGCAGAGAAAACGTAGTTTTCACAATTTTGAGAGAATTTGCTGGGGACAGCTTAATGTTCAATCTAGATATCATCATTGTATGATCAATTATCAACTGAGTTGTATTTTCAGGATCAGCTAATAACGTGTTGACGATGACTGGGTCATTTCCTAGGTATATGGTGGTGAGAATACCCTTCAAATATGGTTTTCTTGGCTCCTCCAATGCTGTACATACTGTAATCAAGTGATTCCTGTCCTCAGGTGCTGAATGGCAAAGTAAACACTTGTCAGAGACAACATATTGATTGAAACTGGCACGATTTGCTTGCAAGATGTATGAGCCAGTCAGAATCTTTGCCGTTATTACTGCTTGTCTAACATCCCTGGTTGTGTTGTCAAGTGAGTTCCAACAGTGGTGAACGTTGTTTACAGTGCATACATTGTCATTTAAGTATTTTGTTGATGTCTTCATGACAAAGTCTTCTTTCCAGACGTTGTGTACAGCACAGTTGATATGCTTCTCTACTTGTTCCACGCTAACTTTGCAGGCATGCCATTAATTAGTTCGTAGACACTTGGGGGCTGATACATATGAAGCGTTTCTTGGCATTTCATAAACCAACTATTGCTCTTAATATTCTTTACATCAAGTTGTCTGGCTGCTATCTGGAATTAATTCTACAGTATTGTAATTTCTGAGGATGTTTCCTAGTAGTTTGAGTTACAATTACAATTGCGGATGTATGTGATCATGAAATAATTCCTTATACACCTCACCTCAAGAAAAGTGGCGAGTTGCCTATAAATGTTGTATGTTGCGTTTCAGACATGCTTAGTAGGATACAATTGAACCTGAGTGTTAGATTATGGTAAAACTCATTTTGTGGTCGTGGCAGTACGGATGATACAAAGACCTGAATGTGAGGGATATACAGCGAATGCGATCGATTAAGGCAGAGTAGTCTTGCGTCATACCTTGTTGGTTTCGTTTGCCAATGTCGTTGCTACCGACATGTATGACAATAGCATCATGACTGTTTACTACTGGCTTATTGCAACATGAGCATGGAAATTTAGTGGCTATATAGGAAAGGGATCGAGTGGGGTTGTGAGTGGACTCCCGCTCTGTGATCTCCATAGATTCTATGTCGATGGTTTATAGGTCTATGGAAATAGTTTATATTATGACGTCATCTAACAACAAATTATAAGAAAAACATTATCCATGGGGAAATTCCCTAATATTCCAAGATTCAAGATTCAAGATTATTTATTCAATAATTCCATATATTTAAAGGACAAGACAACGTTTTATTCCTGTGTTTTTATGACGGATATCGAACGTATTGTTGGTAAGGACTAATGATAACACGGGTTAATTTTATTTTTAAATAATATTCGTTGATAACAGATACGGTCAAAGGTCATTGTTCCATTTAGATAGCCAGGCTTAGGGATTGGTCTAGTGTAATATATATTGCCGAGCCAGTTACTGAGTTAGGTTTACGTT
This sequence comes from Chaetoderma sp. LZ-2023a, assembly GCA_034401795.1. Lineage (NCBI taxonomy): Eukaryota > Metazoa > Mollusca > Caudofoveata > Chaetodermatida > Chaetodermatidae > Chaetoderma > Chaetoderma sp. LZ-2023a. The sequence continues at coordinate 47,242,202 of CM067366.1, forward strand.
AAACGAGTGCAGAATCACAGGCTTTACCTGCAGTTAGATATATGTCAACAGGATCTTTACTTTACATCGACAACCACTAATACATGAAGCCCAAATATGCCAAGTTTTTAGGAGTCTATTTGATAATTTAGATAAGAATCTGACATGGGAGAAGCATATTGAAGTCGTAACATCCAAGGTAGCAAAGAGCATTGGCATCATACGCCAACTAAAACCACAGGCCTTTGAATTTTCGTCCATCCATATCACTACCGCATATCCCCCTACTACATGTATATGTAAAAAAAATTTTTGTCCAAGATTTACCGCAAGCGTAGACTATGGGCAGAATATAAGCTAACAAGAAATGATACTGTGAGGATTAAATACAATAAAGTACGAAATCAAGTCCGTCAGGAAACTAGAAAAATTGTTAAGTTACATGAGCAAAAAATTACAGAAAAATTAAAATAAACCCAAAGAAATTCTGGACATATGTTCAAACTAAGACTAAAACGAGACTGTCTATACCAGACTTATATACTGATAACAATAAGAAAAACCTTACTACTTCTAACTGTGAAACAGCAAATGCCTTAGCAAATTTCTTCTCATCTGTATTCGTCTGCGAACCTGACGATATGCTACCAGAGCTTTATAGACTATCTACCCCGCAGCAAAATATCTTACAAATAAAGCAAAATGATATCAAAAAGAGTTTAGATAAATTAAAAATATCAAAGTCACCCGGTCCTGATGGTATCCAACCGCGTATCCTAAAAGAACTTAGTAATACTTTAGTCCACCCGCTCAAAATATTATTTCAAAACTCATTGAACTCCAGTACATTACCAACACCATGGAAGCAGGCCAATATTACACCTATATTTAAAAAGGGAGACAGAAAAGTCACAAGCAATTATAGGCCAATAAGTCTGACAAGTGTCGTCTGCAAAGTACTTGAATGTTTAATTAGAGACAGTATCATCCAGCATATGAAAACGAATGGTTTATGTAGTAAATGTCAATTTGGTTTCATCCCAGGTGGGTCCACCACACTGCAGTTATTGACGGTAGTGGATAAATGGTTACAAATATTGGATAGGGATGGTGGTGTGGTGGACGTTGCATATTTTGATTTTTTAAAGGCATTTGACACGGTTCCCCATCGTAGACTTGTACATAAACTGAATCTATATAACATCAATCCACAGATTATTAAATGGATAGAAAGCTTCTTGTCACAGCGTAGCCAGAGAGTAATCATTAGTGATGAACCCTCTGAATGGAAATCAGTATTTAGCGGGATACCACAGGGATCAGTTTTAGGACCAGTGTTGTTTGTTTTATATATAAATGACTTACCTAATGTGATAGCTAACAATAGTGAAATATACCTGTATGCGGATGACACAAAACTTTTTCATGGCATAAAATCCAATGATGATGCTAACGAAATGCAACAAGATATATACTTGTTAACAGAATGGACCAGTAAATGGTTACTCCAATTTAATGCTGATAAGTGTAAATCTATGAGAATTGGCAAAACCAATTTACAAAATCATAGCTATATTCTCGGTAAAGACGGGTCCCGTATTAATCCAAGCGAGGATGAAAAGGATATAGGTGTTATTAGTGATGATAAACTATGTTTCGAGAAGCACATAATAGATAAAGTTAATAAAGCCAACTCCATTATGGGTGTAATAAGGCGCACATTTGTATCCCTTGACACAAACATATTTAGAACCCTGTATACATCATTAGTGCAGCCACATCTGGAATTTGCTAATCAGGTTTGGAGCCCTTATCTCAAGAAACATATAGAGCTGTTAGAAAATGTTCAGCGAAGGGCGACAAAAAGTGTCTCGGGACTATCAAAACTAAATTATGAGACTAGGCTCAGGGTCCTTAATATACAAACTCTTGCATACCGTAGAGTACGAGGAGACATTATTGAAGCTTACAAAATTATAACCAAAAAATATGATCCAGAAGTGTGCAACCTATTTGAATTTCGATCAGACTCAAGAACCAGGGGACACAGGCTAAAACTATACAAATCCAGATCACGTTTAAACATACAAAAATACTCCTTTAAACATAGAATTGTGGACTTATGGAACAGTCTTCCGAACCATGTTATAGAAGCAACAACCATGATATCATTTGAAACAAAATTAGATAAACTATGGGATAACCAACCCCTATACTATAACTATCTAGCTGGCAATATAAATCCCATGTTTTATAACCAAATTGAAAAAGGAAATTAGGAATCTGTCATTACAGGCTTTTAGCCTTCTCACATAAATAGAATATGATTGATTGATTGATATATATACCTACTATATATAATATACACCGGTATATACACATGTAGTAGGGGGATATGCGATAGTGATATGGATGGACGAAAATTCAAAGGCCTGTGCTAAAACCCTTTCTAACACCGAATATTATTAAAAATCCGTACTTCACAATGATACTTCCTGACATCACTTACCGTAATGCTATCTGGACTAACACATCTGAAGCTAAACTAAAAAAAATAAAATCACTACAAAAGCAATCTATTAAATTATTTTCACAAACAGCAAGTGGCCAGGATATCTTTAAAGTAGAAAAAATTCTAAAACTCAAGGACATTGGAAGGCTCCAATTATACACAATTTTAAGAGACTTCCACAATGGCAACTTACCCTCTTCTTTAACCAGTATCTTTACGGTCAATACACAAATACACTCAATACAATACAAGAACACGAAATAACCTGCACACAAGACACCACCAAACAAAAGCAGCTCAACAAAACCCCTCATATAAAGCAATACAATTATGGAATAACACAGATACAAAGACACGCACAGACATTATTACTCTACAGTCATTTAAACAGATCAAAAATATGATTATAAAGACATACTAGGCCCAAAAAAAAAAGAAGAAAAAAAACCTAAAAAAAAAAACCTCCCGAAAACCCCACAAAAAACCCACACCACCATGGCATTATCATACTTGCACCCAGTCACCAAAACAAATAATAATAATAATAATTTTAATTAACAAGATAAGCACACCTATGTACCTGTACATATGTTGTCTTTCTGTGTCATGTCCCATGTCTATTGTTCGTCTTTTACGACTAGGTTAAACCTGAACTAATTGTGTCATATATTTTATAGTGTCAGTCCTTCATGTATATATATATATATAGGCAGAGCTCTGCCTTTGGTGGGCCACCCGTTGTGTATTTACAAATTGTACATTTTATATCAATATAAATGAATCTGAATCTGAATCTCTAAGTCATACCTCTGTCACTTTTGTGTGGAACACGGCAGTATCATCACTCCATGAGACCAAGAAGGCTTTTGTGAAAGCAAAACTCCTGACAGGAAGCTATAAGCTTCAGGAACACGATGCACTCTTTCGTCGAAATAAGCATGCTGCTGCCTCAACATGTTATTTACAGGGTTCCCACGCAGGTATGGAAGTCTGGAAAAAGTATGGAAATTTAAGAAAAGCATTTCCAGGGCTGGAAAAGCTATGGAAAATTTGATATTTCGCGGTACCGCTATGGAAAAAGTATGGAAAATTAAAATATCGGGATTTGTAATTTTTTCCGGCAGCCATTTTGTCAACAAACACTTCCTTGTTCCTGGTTTCGCAAGTCTGGATTGGGTACCGGTAACCGCCAAGCTCCAATACATTGCGATTACCGGGAATGTTTCGTGCGTGAGCAATACGTTTTTTCCCCCCAATGTCCACTATTAAAATGTCTTTAAATGGCTATGGAAAATTTTTAATTTGGTCTGGAAAAGTATGGAAAAGGTATGGAAAAATATTCTCCCCAAGGTGTGGGAACCCTGTATTTATGTAAAGCTGAGACAGAAGACAGGAAACACTTTTTACTGCGGTGTACTGCTCTCGAAGCTTACAGACAGACACCAAGACAGAAGTTATCCAGATGTCTTTCCACTGTGGGGCTAGAGCACCTCTTAGAAGACGAAGAAATAACAACACATCATCTTGGATGCATCCCATGAAAATGTACCGGAAGAGATTAGCCTGAATTATGACATTCTTCAGGAAATCGAGGAAATATCTCGGGAATGGGTCTACACACTACATGTCAATCATTGGCGCATCCTGCACTTAGAGGTGTGATGGCGTTGTCAACCCATTATTAAAAAACTAAAACAAACTGAGTCTCATTTACCTGTTGTGCCAAAATAATATAACTGAACTTTTACGCACACTCAAGTCATGTTCCTGTATAAATTCAGCTTCCATATGAACTTTCATTTATCGGTATAGAAAAGAACTGACATTACTGTTTTGTATCCGAGTCTATTAAATAGGATTTCGCTAGTGCCTCGGTGTAGTCTGCGACTTGCGGATCTTATCTACATATTTTAAGTACGGAATATTAGCGACTAAGAGTAGGGTGTTCACCTCTGCGACTTTAATCAGTTGGATACAACAAATACCGGAAAGGATCTTCAATATCGCATGTGATTGTTCGATTCATGACCAACATTGTTCTGCTGATGACGAGCTTACTGTCGGTGCCTCACATGAGGAATCTCCAATACAAGAAGAAGAAGAAGATAGTATATTTGTTATACGGGGCCTAAAATTGTGTTAAAGTTGGATGCAGTCTCGACAGTGTGGGTGTCGTGACTTGTGTCACAAGAGGCCAGAGCTCTTTATCATTGTTTATGCATACAAACATTAATTCTACCATTGCGACCAGAGTTCGTGTCACTTTGGCATTACAGATTTAACTTCGTCACCACAAAAACACCAAGCAAGTATCTGAGTTGCTGGTGAAGTTGATTTAGTGTAAAGCCACTGTGAGATGGGACTGATTCATAGTTGTGTGACAATAAGGCAATGGTATTATCACTAAATTATAAATAACCCATTAATTTAAGCCAACACAACACAATCTGTAACATGCAGGACGCTATATAGTGTATAGGCCTGTACGGCTACTGGATTACATGTGACCATATGTTTAACTGCCATCCTAATCAAACTATTAATGAGCTGTTAGAATGTTAAGATTCAAGATTCAATGTTATTTATTTCATTAATTTTTTGTACTTAGTTAATGTCACAACTAGTCCACCAAAGGCAGAGGCATAATGGTAAATGGGTGATAAGGCAATCGCAAATAACTGGTTGTACAGAACAAACACCAGGTGCTGAGAATCGAGATATATATCGTTTCTCTCTGCATATTCGACTACAAATATTGTGACAACTATATATTCCGGATAATATATTCTAGATTCACTAGATTCCAGACAACTACTCTGGATTCCAGGGGTTGAGCCCATTGAGGCTGGATTTCTTACAAGAAGAAGAAGATTGGCTGAGAAAGGTGATCATGCTTGGTCTGAATCACGGAAGTCCGAATTTGGGAAGTTGAGTGGGGGGTGGGGGGGTGTGTTAATTTTCATACCTACATCCATTCTGGGAAATGGAGATATTTCTTAAATGAGAAGAGCACACTCTAGAGCACAATCAGATAAAATAATTTACTATAATTTGACCATATTCGCTACAGCTAGCAGCATTCCGTCTCTGTTTATGGAATGAAAGCAAAACTTTAAACAAAAAATTAACTGACTAACAATCAATTAAATACTCAGAGATGAATGCTGTGGCATTTTATGGCTATTCAGAGGTCTTATTGTGCTATTAAAACTAAAATGGCTCAAAATCAATCTCTCAGATTTCAAAATTCTCTAGTTTCTAGGAGCATTGATGCATCCCGGACTAGATAGGTGGTGTACCCAAATGAGGTAAATCTAAAGCCCTGAACCTATTCTTGAGTATCACAACTCGGCATGGTCATCAAGATTGAAAAGGCAATCACAGCTATTAAATCAAGTTCAATGCCGAGCAACAAAACTCGTCCCACAAATCAGAGAGTATAGCTATACGGAGACTTGATGCCCTAAATCTAATGGCACTGAAATATGGACAATTTCAAGGAGATTTACTTGAAATATTTAAGCTCATCAGGTATCTATAGATATATAGAATATTGATAATAGTAGGGCAGCCAAATCTCAAAACACTTAATTTTAGACTTTAATGTACCCGAATAACATACGGCTACAACATGGTTTACTTTTTTCATTATGGCTAAAGATCATTTTCAGGCATGTTGTCCTTACCGGATCATGGGACATGGCCTTGAAATTTAAGGTCAAACGTCACGACTTTAAAATGAAAAATAATCAAGTTACATGTATTTATTCAAATCTCGCATTGCTTTAGCTAACCTTACCTATAAGATGATTGTGAGCTTATGCCAGGAGAAACATGAAGAAAAATGATAAGTCCATTCAGCAGTCCACATGTCTGTCCGTCAGTCATGGATTCTCCATCCACTTCTTTAAATGCCCCCCCCCCCCCCCCCCTGCTCATTAACGATTTTGCGAATTTAACACAAGCGTTGTTTGAAGACCTCTGCTGATGTTAGACTTTGGATTATATTTGCAGAACTCTAACACATCAAATGGTTAATGTGCAAATTTGCATTTTCATAAATTTGCAGTACATCCTTTAAAGGCACCTTCCTGTATATTGGTATCATGTGGTAGATTGAATTGACAGTAACATACTATTTCTTATGATGTGAGCCTCCACCTAGCTGTTTGCTTATGGTCATGTTATGACTGAATGTCAAGAATTAAGTTTTGGTTCAAATGGCATATGTTCCAGATGAGCACTTATACATGCTGCTGGGCCTGTTGTATATAGTCAAACTTATCTATAGAGGCCACCCTGTGGGTCTTTAAAATTGGTGACTGAGCAATGCTTTTGTTTTTATACAATTAATTTCTTATGGTAAATAACCTGGCGGGCCAAAACGTAGTGATTACTTAAGATGACTGGTCTTATGTTAATACAATCACTCATCTTAAAGAACCACCATCTTTTCGTCATAAAACAGCTAGTCGCTATAGACAGATTTGGCTGTTTATAAAGCTATGCCGTTTGGTACACAATGTTATGATGGTTGACTAAATTATGATGCATAACATATTATTATATCTGCTTTATGACCACAATGGCGACTCAAGATGAAGACCAGAATATCAGCTCCTGCTGTGGAATACCAAGTCCTCTAAAGCTCAGTCATGTGACGAAGAAACGACATGTGTCAACAGACTTTACACACTATTATATGCCAATCAGCGAAAGGCACTCTCTACAGCAACAGATATTGGCGAAAAACGTAGCAACATTGTATGGGAGAGGATCTGTGACAATCAATGTAATATAGTAGCTGGAAAGATTAAACATCATAGAAATTGTTATGCCATTCAGACATGTGCAAAGAATCTACATCATGTGCAAACAGATGATAAGGCTTATTTATGTGTTACTGACTATGAGGAAGATGTTCACGTACCACCTGTCGCTACAAGAATGGCATCACCGTCCATCATAGGTTGGAAATGGATTTGTCTGATTTGCATGCAGAAGAAGAAAGGAAAGACTTTAAGCTACACATGGTAGAGACATTAGAATGTAAAAATAAAATGATGCAACTTGCTAAACAGAAAGGTGACTGATATGCGTCGACGCTTAGTCACAGTGCCGGACCATGTTTGTTGTGAAGCTCGGTACCATGTATAATGTAACTTGCCATATGCAAAAGAAACTATTATTATCAAGACCAGTCTTTCACAGAATTGTGCATATGATCAAAAACACTTGCAAGTAGATGAACACAAACAAGCATTCGATAAACTTACCGCCGAGTTATATGATGATCTTTTTGTTCAGAAAAAGTGCTATTTCTATCTAACATGCTCACGCTGTATAAACAATTTTTGCCATCAGAAACCAGCTGTATTTCTAGTTATTCTAATAGTGCAAAACTAAAACATAAATTGCTAAGCTACTATGGTGATGCTATACACATTACTCCACAGAAGGGGCAAGCTAAGAGTAGTTTTGTTATCAGTCAAGCTATATCTTTAAGAGATGCCCTTAAGGCTGCCGCTGAGATGAAGGTAGACCTCCACATGTACAATGTACAAGGAACAAATATTATCTGAAGAAGTGTACGAGCGACAAAGGGAGACAGATCAGCATTGTTCATAGAGCTGTTGGAGTAATCCGTAAAGAAATGAGAGACGTTCCAAACCTTAAGTCTGATTACTATCCTACTAGCCAAGAGGTTGGTCTCAAGGACTCTTCCGCATTTGTTCCTCCATTATTATACCAATCAATATTATGGCTCATTGGAACAAAATAAGCATATGATGCGATAGGCCATGTACCTACCGAGGAGATGCAGAGAAGATGTTTGGCTACTGCTGAGTGCATTATATTCAATCAAACAAACAAAACCACACCATTACACTTAGGACTTGCCATCCAGATACATTATGAATACGGTAAACGTGGTATACTAGATATTATAAATGCACATGGGTTCTGTCTTTCTCCTTCGATCAATACTCACCATTCTGTTACTTTCTGATACACAGCTGGCCTTGACAGCTGGCTCTAGGACTATAGACTTAGGAAGCTTTACCGACTCCTTGGAACCGGGTACTCGGCTCCCAACCGCCGAGTACCCGTCTACCATAGAGCTCATTCTTGTTTGCATAGCAACAAGAGCTGGCCACGTTTTTTCTTTGCAGGAAAGATTTTAAGTCTTGTCTGTGATTTGATAGTGTGCGTTCGTAAAAGGATATAACTGGATAAAATGGAGAATACCGCCAATGAAGACCAGGTTGTATAATTCCTTATTATCCATGGTTAAAAGACTTAGGTCTCTAAAATTCGTTGTGTCGCATGTTCCAATTTCTGACCCCATAGAATCTGGGACGTGTGCTAACAACGAGATATGCCAGACGATCGCCTTCTTTAAACCCCAACAGGCGATCGGCAGATATGAAAATAGGTGTTTGCTACGGTATTTCTAACACGAATATTGGCTGACGTCGTTTTCCGTAGGGTCCGAGTGGGTGACGTCACACCCGTGAGGCTCGGATGTTTATGTGAAGAAAATGTTTTCATTAATTCGCGCATCTGTTCTGGGTGCTGCGTACTAAAAATGGTACCAGAAAACTTTGGAATGGTCAAGTTTACGTGTGATCACGATCGGTTTGCAATGATCGGTGGTTTCAAAATTCTTGTGAGATGTGTGGTCTGCGGTTTTACCATGTGCTACAGCAGTTTGTTTACGTTTTGTTGTTTCTTCACATATCGGGTCGGCTTTCGTTAGGAGTATAATTTATATTGATTGGTAAATATACCCCGAATGCTATGCGATATGATTCCTGGAGCCGTGATACATCCTGGAGGATCAATTATGGGTGTATTTATGCCCGCTTCGTTCTTGTCATCATAATCAATGCGATCTTTGCTGTAACGTTGCGGGGTGGGGTGCGGGAGGGTTACATTTAATTTATGGTCAATTTATTTGAAAATTAATTGTCTGCCTTCCATCCGTGTCTCGTTCCGCTTGCTTATTGTAGGTTTGTGCTTATTTTATAGGCCAAGCCAGCCCCGCCATCATGTGACGAGTGCCATAAGTTTGTACGCGTCGTGTTTAAGGACCATGTCTGTTTTAGGTGTACGCCCTGTCACCTTGATCATCGTTGTAATGTGTGCGCAGTGTTGTCCGTCGATATGATGGTAAAGTTCCTTGGCCAGAAGGATGTGGCTGGGTCTGACGCGGGGTCAGGCGGTCCGAGGTTAAATCGTGGAGCGTCCGGTTCGGCCGGTGGGGGCGCTCCACGTCCCCAGCTGGAGGTGGCGGAGATGGCACCACCGGCGTGGTTCGGTCCGGCTATGCAGGGTTTTCTGCATAGCGTTCTGCCCACGCTGGTGTCGTCACTGCTTCCGAAGGTTGGGGGGCAGTTGCTCTCCATGCCTGGTACGGACCCTGTCCTTGGGCAGGGTTCTGGACTGGTTACCGAGGGGGCCGTCTCGTACGGCCCCCTGGCAGTCCCGCCTGGCTCCGGCCTGGCGGGTTCTGTCTCTCTGCGGCCACCTCCGGGTGGTCCAGTAGCGGTGGCCGGTCCGTCAGGTGTGGGAGCCGTCCTAGCGGACGGCTCCGCGGTTTCCTCGTCTGGTGACGACTTCGGAGTCTGAAGACGAGGAGGCCGAAGAGGAGTTATTGCTGCGGCCTGTGATGCCATGGGTGGAGCATATGGAGGTCGATTCCGTCCTGGATGGAACCGCCCTCCATCTGTCTGGCTTGGCGCAAGCCAGGGAAGCGGCTCCGCCTGTGGTTGAGGCCAATCTGGTACCGGGCACCGGTTCCGTGTCGGTTGGTTTGGCACCAGCTGGCCCGGTGACCGGTGTGCAGGGCCGGGCGTGGTACTCACCTATCTCGCCCAGTCCGGCGGTCGGACATGGGGTGCCGTTGGCGCCCGTGTTTGGCCACGGTTCCGCGTCCGCTACGGGTCCGTACGGTTTTCCGTGCAGACCTATCTCATGGACTGGTATGGTTCATGGGGTGGCAGCGGAACCGGGTTGTACTGGAGTGCCTGGTGTGTCAGCCGCGGCTCCTTGCCGGGAGGCCGTGGCTGGCAGACCCGTGAGCGCGTCAACAGGTGACGTGTTTGCGGGTGTTTCCGCCTCGGAAGTAGACTGGTCCGAGCCTCTGGCTTGGCTAGCCAGAGTTGACCCGTCTGTGGTTTCGGCCACGGCCGATGAAGATGCGCCCCGTCCATCGGTTGCGTCGATTAGGACGGGGATTTTGCCCGCGGCCCGGATCCAGTCAGTGGGACTGGATCCACGGTTCATTGATTTGTTGGATGCTATTTATAGCAAACAACTAATGACCAAGGGTCAGCTCCCTGCGGCCTCCAGGGAGGTGCGGGCAAGGTGCCGTATTCCGCGGGGTGAATACGACAGGTATGGTGTAGTCCCGTCGGTCACGGAGGATGACCGATGGGTACTGGGCGTCCAAAGTGCCGGTTCGGGTGGTCCCGGTCCGGCACTAGTGGATAAGGCCCAGGTACACCAGGAAGAAGTCCTGGCCCTATGCGATGAGGGTGTGAGGGCAGCCATGAGCGCTGTCAATCACTCCTATCGTCTACTTCAGTCGGTGTGGGCTGAAGCGGGGGCAGGCCACCCTGTGCCACCTGTGGCGCTATCGTGCGTTAATGACGGCTTGGTGCTGTCAATGGACGCATTGGCAAGGGTGCAAGCGCGTGTGACGAAGTCCAGGAGGCAAATGGTCATTGACCATATGCGTCCAGCTACGGCAGTCAAGGAGCGTCTTCTTGGGACGCCCCTGACAGGGCCTAGCATCTTTGGTGGCCAAGCGCGGGCCATCTTAGAGGACACCGCCAGTATTGCGCAGAATCGGTTAGCGGTAAATCTACAGCTAGAGCTAGTGCGGCAAGCGCACGCACTAGGGGCTGTGGGTAAGCCGCTAACAGTACAGCCTTCAAAGAAACAGAAAAAGCATAAGGGCAAGGCGAAAGCCAGGCCTATTGCGACGTCTGTTTCGGCTGGGTTTTCGGAGCCGCCGCCGGCGAAGAAACCCAGGAAGGCTGTAGAGGCGCCTACCCTCCCCAAGGTTGCTCCGGACCGCCCTAGAGGTGGTAAGGGCAAGGGGAAGGGTAAGGGTAAGGCCTCAAAGGGCGGACAGAAGGGGCCGAAGCGTACCTGAGGGTACGCAAGCTCCCTTCATATCCGCCTGGACCGCACCTGTGCGACAGGAACAGCGGTGCCAGTTATACCCGTCGTGCCTAGAACGAAATGGTTCTCACTCTCTCTCGTTAAGAAAGGGGGGGGGGGTCGGACTGCGAGCCGGACAACCCCGTTAGACGTCGAGGCGTCTATGGTGGGTGGAAGGCTCATGCGTTTCGTCGAGGCTTGGCGAGGTGTGACGTCAGACAGTCTGGTCCTGGGATGGTTATCCCAGGGTTACATGCCGGAGTGGTGGGACTTTCCGCCACAAAATCTGTCTTTGGCACCAGTCTGGACACCCGTACCAAGGGAGCCAGACAAGTTAGAAGCCGTTCAAAAGGAAGTGTCGGGTTTGCTTCTGAAGGGAGCAATAAAACCAGCAAACCGGAACACTCCAGGCTTCTATTCAAACATGTTCCTTGTCCCCAAGAGCACGGGGGGATGGAGACCCATACTCAATCTCAGGCCATTAAATTGGTTTATCCATACGCCTCGGTTCCAGATGGAAACACCGAGGTCGGTAATGGCGGGATTGAGGAAAGGAATGTGGTGTGTATCGATCGATCTGAAAGATGCATATTTCCACATTCCGATCAATCGGAGTTGGCACAGGTTTCTGAGATTTGCGTTTCAGAATCAAGTATGGGAGTTTACAGTTCTCCCGTTTGGCCTGTCGACAGCTCCGAGGGTTTTCACAAGAGTGGTCCTTGCGGTGACAGCGTTTCTCAGAAAAGAGAACGTGGCGCTACACACCTACATAGACGACTGGCTGCTCAAGGCAGACTCGGCAGCCAGGTTGAACGTGGATACTGCTCTGACTCTGAAGTTACTTTCAGATCTAGGCTGGTTAGTCAACGAGGAGAAATCCGAGTTGACACCCACTCAACATTTCGTTTATTTGGGGATGCGATTCGACCTCGAGGAGGGCAGGGTTTACCCGTCAGAGCCCAGAGTGGTGTCTCTGTTAGCCATCCTCGGGAGTTTTCGAGTGGGAAACCACATTCAGGCGAGGCGGTTCCTTCAGATGCTGGGCATGATGGTCTCCATGGAGCAGGTTATCCCGTACGCTGCTCTAATGCGAAGACCTATCCAGTTGTATCTGATGTCTCTGTGGAAACAGAGAACAGAACCCCTGTCAAAACTGGTGCCAGTTTTGGAGCCGATAATATCGCATCTTCTATGGTGGAAACAGCGTCAGAATCTCCTAATAGGGGTTTCGCTCCACCTACCCCACCCCCAGCTGTCCGTTTACACGGATGCATCGCTGGAAGGGTGGGGTGCCTGCCTGGGAGAACACCAGGTCTCGGGCACATGGACTCTCCCGGAGAGTCAGCTGCATATCAATCTGTTGGAAATGATGGCAGTGGAACTGGCGTTGGAAGAATTCCTTCCGATGATCAGGGGCAAGGTGATATTGATACGGTCGGACAATTCGACAGTAGTATCATATATAAATCGCCAAGGAGGGACCAGGTCGCCCACCCTGTGCATCAGGGTGTGGCACTTGATTCAATGGTGCAGGAATTACTCGGTTGTTTTGAAAGCAGCTCATATTCCTGGCCGATTGAACATTCTGGCGGATGCTTTGTCTCGCAGACAGAGAATCCTGCCAACAGAATGGTCCCTCAACCCTCCAGTTCTACGACGGATCTTCGAGCATTGGGGCAAACCCAACGTGGACTTGTTCGCCACAAAGGAAAATGCTCAAATCATGACATATGTCTCGCCGATTCCAGATCCAAATGCCGTCGATACAGACGCTCTGGCGATAAGCTGGAGAGGGATGCACGCTTACGCGTATCCACCCACCATTCTTCTACCGAAGGTATTGGTGAAGATCAGGGAGGAACCGTGTCTGGTCTTGCTAATAGCGCCGTATTGGCCGAGCAGGGCGTGGTTCACGGATCTTCTAGATCTGCTGGTGGAAAATCCTGTGCAGTTGCCCGAGATTCCGAACATAATCTCCCAGGCCAAGGGACGCTTCCTACACGAGCGTCCCGAAATGTTCAAATTGACTGCGTGGATGTTGTCAAACAACGTTCCACGTCGGAAGGCTTTTGTCGACAAGCTGCTGATTTCATCGCGGCTGCGAGAAGGAGGTCAACCTTCAAGTCATATAACAACAAGGTTAACAGATTTGCAGACTGGTGTGAAGAAAAGGGTATTGATACCTTTCAATCCACTATTCAGCAAATAGCAGACTTTCTCTGTGAGCTGTTCTTTACAGGACTAGCTCCCGTCACAATTGCTGGATACAAGTCAGCTTTGGCATCAGTTATCCCTTGTCTAGCCAACAGGGATAGTCCAGAGGTGGCCCAGTTAAACGTGATGTTGAAGGGAATGAGCAATCTCCGACCGAGACAACCGGTAGTCATTCCAGCCTGGAGTCTATCTTTAGTGCTTAATGTACTGGCCAAGCACCCATTCGAACCGTTGCGTTCGGCTAGTCTAAAGCATTTGACTCTAAAGGCGGTTTTTCTATTGGCAGCTTCCTCAGCTAGAAGGCGCAGTGAGATCCATGCGCTTTCGGCAGAGAGGAACCGATTTATTGTTTCTGGAGAAGGTCTGCGTCTTCTGCCAAGAGCAGAATTTATGTCAAAGAACCAATCTTTGAGATATCCCGGCAAACCGATCATTATACCGAAGTTAACCAGGTTTGATCGTGATGCCAGTGTCTGGTGCCCGGTCCGTGCTTTGACTAAGTACAAGAAACGGACTGACTCGTTACGGTCGAACGATAGACATCTGTGGATCTGCCATAAAAAGCCTTATGGCGCCGCATCCATGGATACTATCTCTCGTTGGGTGGTCGAATGCATTCAGACTACTCATGAGATGGCGACTGGGCACCAGGTGCAGGGCGTAAGGGCACACGATGTTAGAGGAATAGCCGCCTCGACCGCCCTTTACAATGGTGTTCCATTAGAGGACATCATGGCCGTTGCACAATGGCACTGTGAGTCCTCATTTACGGATTACTATATGAGGGATGTGTCAGACTCAGCCAATCCACTCGCTTTAGCTGTTTTGAAACGATAGTTAAGTGGCCACACTGCTCTTCACCCTTTTTTCACTTTGGTAAGAAAAGAACCTAAAGCAGGCATGGTCAAGCGAGAGGATGTCAACCAGATTGTGTCACTGATGGCCGGACCAGTGAATGGTTGTAGGCGGTACGTCTGAAGTCCTGTTATCATAAGGTAATTCAACAAGTGAGAGTTTTTTGTATTATGTATATGTATCATGTTCATTCATCTTATATATTCATGCTCATTCCCAGGCTAATACATGTGGATATGCAAGGAGCAGTTAACCCTCTTGGCATATTGGTGTTTCAGGCGAGATACATGTTCGTTAGTTCTCTCCCTTTTCTTAGGAGGAAAAAGGGGGGGGGGTGGGTGTGGTGGCCAGTGACGCGAATGTGATTCGGTTCCGTGAACTTGACGGTCCTTTTAGGTCTCCGTTAGTCAAGTTGTTAAGTCTAAAATCTTTCTCCAAGGGGCAAAATTAGCATGTATGGCTTGCCCCTTCCCACCAGGTTACTGATCAAATCTGGTGTATATCAGAAAGTAACAGAATGGTGAGTATTGATCGAAGGAGAATGCAGGAAATGTCAATTTCCCTTTCTCCGAGATCTAACAATACTCACCATTCTGTTACGGACCCAGCCTCCCAGCCCCACGGAGGCAAGCCATAGTTTTCTCTTGTTTGGTGGCTATGCAAACAATATGAGCTCTATGGTAAACGGGTACTCGGCAGTGGGGAGCCGGGTACCCGGTTCCCAGGAGTCGGTAAAGCTTTCTAAGTCTATAATCCTAGAGCCGCTGTCAGGGCCAGCTGTATATCAGAAGTAACAGAATGGTGAGTATTGTTAGATCTCGGAGAAAGGGAAATTGACATTTCCTGCAATCTGTGGCTTTGGATACAGTGTCCAGAATCAACAATGGCGTTTTCATACCACAAGGTATGATTGTCCTAGGTGGTACATGGCAGGAAGGTGACGATAACGTAGATATTAATATCGAAACAGTTGATGGGAAAAACACCTTCCAGCAAATGGTACGTGTCAACTACCAAACTCAATCAATCAGTACACAGCCTGCAGAGCCGCATCGTATCAAACCTACCAAAGGAAAATCCTTGGATCTTTCGGAAGATGTACTTAGGAGTTTGACACATGTTAGAATGTACAGGAGACATATAGAACGTCCAAAACCACCAAGGCGGATAGATGCTCTAGGGTTACTAGCACCTCTAGATAATATAGAAAAATCCACTGAAGATGGTACTTGGATATTGCTGAGAATGTCATGTCGAAGTATGTTACCAGTTGAGACTGTGACAGAGGGACAGAATATACCATTCTGGACTGGGTATCACAAGATGCTATCAGAGGAAACAAAGACAAAGACTATTATTGGATTCAAGCCTGTGCTGAATGGTGTTCCAACGGACCCAGCAACAGTATATACAACCATGAGCAATGCACAGGAGACAAGTCTGACACTAAAACAGAAGCATGCAGTACAGACATTCGACTTGCAACTCTATATAATAGCATATGTAATAAAGTTGACAAGAAAGGAAGAGTTTGATGACCATGTGTTGTGCATTGGTGGGTTTCACATGCTTTGTTGCTTCATTGCTTCCATAGGAAAGATATGGAGTTCAGCTTGATTGCGTGATTTACCAGTTGAATCTGATGTTTATG
This sequence comes from Chaetoderma sp. LZ-2023a, assembly GCA_034401795.1. Lineage (NCBI taxonomy): Eukaryota > Metazoa > Mollusca > Caudofoveata > Chaetodermatida > Chaetodermatidae > Chaetoderma > Chaetoderma sp. LZ-2023a. The sequence continues at coordinate 47,258,584 of CM067366.1, forward strand.
CCGGTGGGACAGCGGATCGGATGTTCATTGGAAAAGACTTTCAATAGAGCAGTCAGAGGATTGACAATAGCATATGAAAGCTTGAAAAGTCTGTGGTTTGAGCTTTTCTTTGACGGGTATAATTAGGAAAAGATACCAAGTGAGCTGTGGTTGAAACTGAAAGACACTGTTCATGCATTTTCATGTGGGGAGAGTGTGGCCACAACGGTCGACACAGTCACTAATGTTCAGAACATACTGGAGACCATGACGCCAATCATGATTGAGTTCAATCACTATAGGTGTGAAATAGATGCCTTGGAAGTGTTTTTGGAGTGCATCTGTGCACAGTGACTCGGATCATGGCGAGCACACCTTCAGGCAACCTACGCGATGTTACTATATATGTATGCTGCAAATAAGCAGAACTATGCTAGGTGGACACCATGCTATCTACTTGACATGTTGGAGTTGTCAGGAGAACTAAAAGTACCTTTTGAACTAGGAGACTTTGCCATTCAAGAGACATAAAGTATATTTAATGGCATCTGGCTGTGGAAAAAAACCCTGTCATAAAAGATTCCAAGATTGAGAGTGGCATCAAGGGCTTTGCGAGTCAAGAAGCAGCCATAGTACGGTTGGCCCTTACAAGACATCATTTTGGGGAGTATGCATCTGCCATGAAGAAACGTAGTGGTTTAACTATACCAGAGAATATACGGTAGGACATGCAGCGGTAAAGCCAGCAGTCATGAAATGGGACGAGGCTCACATAAGGCAAGTGATTCAGCACATTAAGAAAAACATGACGAACCCTTTTAATGTAGAACAACACCCAGAGTTACAGCTCATAAACATATCCACAGGGTTGCATGCTTCAGATGACGTACATACATCTCTAATATCGGCAAGTTCTGTTACTATGGGGAATTGACAGATGGGCAGTTTTATTAGCTCATGCCTTTCAGATGGTGCCATGAAGAGCTTCTATGACCCCCTACCGAAATCTGGATTAAAGAACTTTGAGCATATGGCAGACAAATACAAAGGGAAAGGAAAAGTTGTCAAGATTGGTTTGGCATCAGAGCTTGTGTTTATGCGAGCATTAACACTTGCCACCAATAGGGAAAATGTAACCATGGAGAGTGTGCTCAGTCTTCCAGTAACATCTATCTAGTGTATTCTTGGCAATATCATTCCCCACTACACTTTTCAATGAAGATGGCAACATGAGAAAGTGGCAGAAGTCAGATCTAATGCACAAGCTGGAGGATCCTGTTACCAGGCACTGCACGCTCCCCGAGATATATGCGAGCGAATCAGGGGTGTACATTAAAGATGCCATGGCTGAGCTACATTCCATGAAAGTAAATGCGCACATAACATTTCAAAAGTTGGCAGAACGTTTCTGTGATAAACTGTTCTATCTACTGAAATCATCAGATACAGTTATTGATGTTTGGGATCAATATGACTATTCCAACTGTCAAGTATGTTGAACGAGAGAAGAGAGGGAATGTAACTAGCAAAGAGTATCAAGTGATTGGAGGGCGAACGGTACCCATATGGCAGAAGCTTCTGGCAGTGTCTTCTAACAAGACCTCTCATGCCAACTTCCTTGGTGAATACATTGCTGAACATGGTCCTGTACATGTCATGGTTTCCAAAGATAACAAGATTGCGTTTGTTGCTGGAGCATTCAGGGACGGGTCAAAGACATCATTTATGTCTGATAGAATAGAAATCCATGCAGATCTAGCATGCAATCAGGAGGAAGCAGACACACGCATGCTGTTCCATGCTCTGAAGGCTAACCAAACATTTGGTGAAAAGGGTATTCTTGGCAATATCATTCTAAAGACACCAGACACAGATGTAGTAGTACTAGCTGCTTGCTATTTTCCACAGATGGATAACATAAGTCAGTTCTGGATTGAAACTGGATGTAAAGGTATCATTACTGTTAACTACAGATTTATACCCATCCATGAAATGTACCAGCTGATTTGTCCGGAATTGCTTCGGATTCTACTAGCAGTTCATGCCCTGACCGGCTGTGATAGTGTTCCATCTCATTGGCAAGAAGACTGTAATAAATGTAATAAACACACGTGGACCAGAAACCTTTAAGGAGTTTACACTCAATCAGATTTGGCTGCTGCCAGAAAATTTGTAACTGCCCTTTACGACCCAAAAAGCAAATATGCACCGGTTCATCATGACCTGACTTCTCTAGTGTATAACTGTGAGAAAGGCGTGCCACTGAGCGAGCTTCCACCATCTGAGCCAAGTTTCATTCAACAGGTTAAAAGAGCTAGATGGCAGACTCGTATAGGACAAGTTGCCACCTATCTGATATAGATAAAGATGACACTCCAGAAAATAATGGATGGAGGAAGACAGACAGTGGGTACTATAATTCACTGTTCTTTGAGGGACAAACATCAGCAGAGTCCTTGCATCTCCTGTTCTGTACATGTGCAGGAAAACTCTTATGTACCAAAGAGCTTGTATGGAAAAAATCTGGACTGCCATATTGTGATACAATGTACGTGCTTGTGTCATGGTGATGAGGACTGTCACAATATATTTACCCATGAAATAGACTTGTCCAATGATTAACATTGCATATAGCAGAACAGTATGCGCATAAACTATCATTAAATCAGTATGATAGAATGGTGACTGGAGTGTGGAGGTCTACCTTCAAGTAATTGGTACCTTGTCCTATATACGTCTATATAATACTGGTATCATGTATACAAATATTCTTTTATGTTTAAGTCTATGTAGTTGTTTCTTTAAATTTTCAAACATAGGCAAGCCTGTCTTCAACAGGAACAACATTGTTTATCAAAGTGCTTACTAAAGACGGGTTGTCGATTACTCAGACTCGATCATCAACTCTGTGGTACAATAATATATTTGGGGATGAAACGTTGGTCGTTCTTTAAGAAGGGTGCTATTACCGCTACCCGTCTTAAAAAACCACCATCATTTGGTCACAAATGAAGGTGTCCCTAATAGATAGGTTTCAGATTACTGTTATCAGTCATTTATACATATTACCTGTAAAATGAAGATGAAAATGAATGTGGCCCATGTTTTATGCCCAGGATGATACACGGCGCAAACTAAGGTGTAAATAGAATAGAAAAACAAAAAAGAAAATTGTTGTTAGTCTTAATAAAAGGGGGAGCTCCATGTTAACTGGGTTAAAGGTCATATTTGGAGAAATCCCTTTTATGTACAATTTTGCAAGTATTTAAGGCATTATTGTATATTAATTAATAACAAACCAGCTGTATGTGTCTAACATTCACCAAATAGCTAATATTAAGCCGAGAAGTCGGCGTATGATCGAACACACAAAATTACGTGATGACTTACCTTCTTGATTTTGAGCTCTTCGGCGTCAATAATGACGTAATAGTGGAACAAGCTATTATACCGTAACGTTGAATACATGCAGCTTCGTTCAACTTCAGCGGGAAATAAGTATAGTTTGGTTGCATTTTCCTGATCAGGCAAAGATAAAAATAGCTTTTTCAGGTCTTATGCCAATAAAAATAATAGAAAGTTATATGTCGATAGATTTTAACACTAAACAAACAAATGACCATAGAATCTAATGCGCGCTCTTACTTAACATACATAATATAGCCTACAAAGCGGAATGGCAGTTTTTTGTTGCTGAATTAAATACATGTGCATACATAAAACAGTCTTTCTTATCTGTCTAGAACAAAAATTGTATGAGATCTCAATGCATTTTCTTTAATTCTGACATTTTTGCTGCGGCTATGTAGGCTACATGGTTTAGGCCTAGAAGGTGGGTGTGGTTAGAATCACGCAAAAAACGGCAACAGCTACGAAAAACCAATGCAGCAGATTTTTCTCAGTTTTATGTTTCCAGACATGTTTGAGAACACGATTGCTTCAATGGCGATTTTGGCTCGATAGAAATGCGCGTGAACAAAATTAGCGTGTAAATGACAAGATAATTTAATTAGCCTGTAAATGACAAGATAATTTAATGTACAAGTGTGTGAGTTTTTAAAGCTTAGCATATACTCAACATTTTCGAGATCAACTGTTTGTAGGTTTTATCAGAAACCCTTCTCGTTTTACCTAACATGCATAGGCCTGTGTCACTAGTAAGATTACAGTTGAATATGCGAAGAAAACTAATCGATATTACATGACTGTAGCAATGGTTGGATGGTGGGGTGGGGGGGGGAAGGGTGGGGGTGTGTGTGTTGCTGCCAGTTGGGGAATCGACAGGCCTGCATATTTTGAGGTTGATGCAAAGCATATTATTTTGAGAAATTACCACCGGGCTTATTGAAAATTACCACTGGGTGATAAAACAAGCATTCTGTGTGATGGAAGCACATAAATAGTAGCAGATGAATGAATTCATAGGAAGACTGACATATCGGTTATCGATCGTCTCTCTTTCAGTTCATGTGGACGTCAATGAAAGCTTATAGTAAACAAACAATTTTGACAGTCTTCGCCGCGTAAGCTATCCAACGTAAATTTGTGCACTGTTAATAAACGTAGGCCTATCTAAATATGATAATTTAGTTCATCTTACCCACCTGTTATAAATTATTATTGCCATGTTTTTTGCGCATCCTCACCCATATGTCCTTTTTTCAGTATACACGACAATTGTACACACTCAGGGCCAGCATTTGTCTCTAGTACGTAAACCTACAAATTACTCCAGTAAAAGCGTGGTCGAGTGAGTGTCGTTATGCGTAAATTTATACGTTAGCTACATTACATTCAAAGAAGTGGTAGATATATACCCAGAATTTACCTCCTCACCCACATACATATAGGATACTCACGCATGAGTAGGCCTATGTTTAGAATGACAGGAAACATAACTGGCAATGTGTAGGCCCGACCACAAGTATTTTTGGCATAATTTTTGCAACTGAATGCAGTGTTATTTGCTTGTTCAAGTAAGTTAATCATGTAGCCTATGAGAAGTCGTCCCCCCCCCCCCCCCACCTAGTTCCCTCATTGCTGGCATAATGTGTATCCCTAAAAGATATTGTAATCAATGCTTGTTAAAATTGATGTTTTAGATTGTCACAAACAGTTTGGCGCAAGTCTACAGGAGATTTAATTATATAGGCCTATAAAATGTATCCAATATGGGCCTAGCTTTCTCCAGTCATAGACTTAAACAAATCAATTGATTGCGATACCTTAGGCAAATTCGCAAATTCGGATCTACCAGTGGACTTTGCATTTGGTTTGTGTGTGTGTGCGTGCGATGAGGGGTGGGGGGGTGGAATAAAGATATATCTGGAAAATCATAACAGATTCTGCTGAATTATAGGTGCAGTTTGGATACAAAATAGATATGTTGTTTATCAAATGGAATACAGGAAATTACTTCGCCAGCCAGCCCCCCCCCCCCGCCATCTCCCCCAAACGGCCATTTGGAGGAGACACGCCCTCACTCACAGACCCTCTTCAATATTGGACTAACTCAATAATAAAATCCTAGATCTGCGCTCGACGGCCATCCCACCAATACTGGACGTGGCAAGATATAGTGTCGTAAAAATACAGTATCTACAGAATCACACTGAGATATTTTCTCGAAGCAGATCTCATCTAAAAAGGGTTTTTTCGTGCCGGAGATATTCATATTTAAATATGGCATCGGCGCTATTATAAACTTCTGACTAATGTCTACCGGGAATATCATTGAGATCATTGCCTATTTCAAAATTCATTGCTAAATACAATAGAATGAAGAAGTTACCCTGGTTAAACAGTGTTGCCTGTATTAGCTTTTCTTAGCGGTTGTTCCACTATGACGTCACAGCTGCTTGGAATTCAAGGGAGGTAATTCATGACGCGATATTCTAAACCTACATACTTTATCAGCAATAAATATAAAAATATGCCACGTATTAGCAAATTGATAACAGCTATATGATTTGGAAGGAGTGGATATATTATAATGTCTTAAAATACACTCCATATATGACCTTTAAGGCTTAAAATTGTTTTTGAAGCAACAGAAAAAACCATAATCATTGATAAAACTTGTATTTGAAAGTAAAGATGAAGATTTAACAGCTAGCACAAGAAGTGTAAGAGAAATATATGTAATGCTTTAGTAATACAATGGAGCACAACATGGTTAAGACCTATAGCCTAGCACGCTTGAGTAAGGTCTGAGATTGCATTAAAATCATGTTAATTCATAAGAAATTTATTACTTAGGTATGATACAGATGTTCAGATATGTTATATTGATGGTTCCCATGAAAAATAAATCAGCATACAATATATTGTATAGCATTTTTTGCGAATATTAAGTAATATGGATGAAAGTACATTAAATTTGTTACACTGAGTTTGCGTATGGGTCATGACCTTCAGCCTTGAATTTGAAAGTCATGTCCCATGACCTGATGAGGACAACAGGTCTGAAGGTGTTCCTTAGGGTCCACTAAACAGAATAAACCATGTTGTAGCCGTATGTTATTCGGGCACTAAGTCGGTCTGATATGCTCAGTGGCCGCTCTACTATAAGGACTACTATTTCGAACCATCCAGTATTACACAGACCGAAGGTCATAGGTTCAAGCTTAACATAAAACGCGGCAACAAAGATATTCGCGAGCAGTTTTCCGCTAATAGAGAGGTACCACAGTGGAATTCACTGCCAGCTACAATAGTCGAAGCAACTACAGTTGAATTATTCAAGAGCAAACTAGATATCTACTTCAAAGAAAGAACATTTGAATTCGACTGAACAGGCATACGTATGCTAGCCCATCACAAATTCATACTGCAGTTCTTCCAATACAGTGAGTGAGCTGATCTTGGAGTAGCCTGTGTATCGACAAGAACATGCTCTGTAGCGATTTCAGTTATTGGTAGATAGGTCTCTGCTTTCCACGTCCGCATTTTGTGATAGCCTGTAGAGACACTAGCGTAGAAGAGATTCGGATAGCGATAAACACAGAAAATGAAAACAACAGCAATAAGACCAACTAAGGCCTCCACTAAGTCAGCATGTAGCCAAATGCCAGGGTCAGCACAGGGTGTAATCATGAGTGTAGGCGGCACACTGAAGCTAATGCGGGGAACACCCATCTGCACCACAGCATTTCCACAAATCAGTGTTAACTCTTGCCACTCCGATGTCGGATCTTAAAATTTTCATATTAAATTAAAAGATGATCTGGTGTTCATTTTTTGGCAAGTTTGGTGGAGGATGTTGCTGTCATAGACAGCAACAGCATCAACCAAACTGTTGAAAAATGTTCTTTGTTATTTACACGGCAAAAGATAGAATATTGACATTAGAGTGGTAAGGGTTAAACTCTTAAATCTAACAGTTCGAGGCGACTTAATTGATCAACAACAGTCAAATCATTCAAGAACAAACTCGATATCGACTTCAAAGAAAGAACTTTTGAATTGGACTGAGCAAGCCATATTACAATAAAAACACTCAGGCAATAACAAGCCAATGGCTTATGCCTTGTAAAATAATGATAATGACATTAACTAAAAGCCATTGTCCATCGGTCCCCACAGATTGAGCGTAAACCGTATCTCGTCTGATCAAATTAATTCAAGGAACCTTTTAACAGTTAACTACTAGACACTCACTTCACATTTATTCTGCTCAAATATTCTAACTAATCTATCCTGCTCAAACCTTCAAATGTCAGCTATATATATGTATATATATATTCCAATTGAATAACATTTACCTCGCTGCCTTGGTTATCGAAGTGCTTGCGTGACTAATTATTCATTACCTATAGGGCTGAGGTTTGTGAGGATTTTCATGAACCTAGCCGGTTCAGGATACAGATGTCCAAACCATGTTCATGAAGTTCCTGATCCTCTTTAATATGTAATTCACCTTTCACGAGTACCCACCCATCATATGACGTCATAATGAACTGCGTGATGTGTACAATGACATCATAATGAATGACGTCGATAAGTACGTCACGAATGCATATTTGAAGACGGTCTATGCGTTGTTGTACAACTTGTTTGCTTTTACTATTTAATAAATATTCTGTTGAATATTTTGAAACTAACTTGACTGGGCGCTATTGCTGCCATAGGCAGCAACAGCACCCAGTCAAATTAGTTACAAAATATTCAACAGCTTCCCTGTAGTTTTCAGGAAATTGATAGCTAGGGCATTTGGGGATCGCTCAATCCCAACACGGCGAGGTGTGGGTGGAGCTTACATGTAGCTAGTGATGGCCGGGGCATAGCTAAAATTAGAAAGGTCCATTGACTGTATGTTAGAAATTGCTCCTAACAGAAAATAATATTTCAAGACTTTACTGGCTAAATGGGAGAAAAACACAAATGACAAGTTCTGACATGAAATGTTAGAAAATAATATAAGATTCATAGCCAGCTAAGTTCCATTTATGGTCATATTCATAAATCACACTTAGAGGACATTCAGAGATTGCGTATCTATTAGCCCTTTCACCGACAACTCCCTGAAAAAGTAAATTCTTTATGATATAAAACTTACTCTGTTGAATCATGGTTAGAAATAAATGAAAAGATGTAGTTGCCCTGCGGCAACGTATGATGCCATTTTATGCATTTTCAGGTTTGCCGCCGCAGATTAAGGTTGCCCGTATATGCTAAGCTACTCTAAATGACAAAGAAAATTAGAATTGCTTTGTAAAGTAAATTCTGAAGAATGGCCACAATTATTAAGAAATGGCATTAAGCATACTGGTTACTCTTTCTAATAATTAAATAAATAAATGCCTTAAAATGAAGAGTTAGTAGGTATCAAAAACACAGTATAATACTATTAGTCTGAGTATTTATCATGGTTGCCCCATGTACCATCAACAGCCAAGGTTTGGTTGCCCTTTTGAAAATCAGGTTGCCTCGGGCAACAGGGCAAATGGACATTTCGCTCCCTGTGAATATTTTGAAATTAATTTGATTATTAGCTGTTTTCTAGTCAGATTAATTTCAAAATATTCAACAGCTTTCCTTATGGGAATTCATCGGTGAAAGGGTTAGCTTACCGGTATGTATGGTTCACGAACCAAGGGAACCAAACAATTGTTCGTCATCCCTTGGTTTGCGATTTTCCGAAACAACAAATGTTCGTTACGGCCCTAGTTACCTATATTCGCTCACAACGGGAACTTTCTACTCCTGAAAGGAGGTGCTCCATATTTGGAGGAATCTCCCAAGAAGATTCAAGATTCATTGGCTTCTTGGTGACAATGTCCCAAGACACCTAGTCAGCCTGTAGGTCAGCTGCGGTGTGCCACTACCAGGAAGACTGACCCACCAAGTCTGTCTAATGTGACTAGCTATAAATATATATATAACTGACTTTGTTAACGCATTACGTCTTAAAATGACTGCATTATTAGCTCACCTGACACGAAGGGCCATGTGAGCTTATGCTATGGCGGGCGGCTGTCATCCGTCCATCCCTTAAATCGCATATACTTCTTCTTTTCGTTCGCTGACCATACCGCCAGTCCTGTAAGTGACTATTGACATGATCATAAGCGTTAAGTGCGTGGATCCATGGTTTATTAGAGTGCGCTGTGCGGCCTGGAACCTCCGTCTTCAGCACTCGAGGTTTCTGTCAGGGTTACCTCACCCTTACTTCCTTTAGTCGCCTCTTACGACACACAGAGGATACGGAAGGTGTATTCTAAGCCCCACCTACAGGGCAGAATCGCATATACTCATTCATGTAATTTATACTTTGGCCGATTTGAACCAAATTTGGCTGGAAGGATCCTGTGATGGTAGGCTCCAGAATTTCTACACATAATTTTGTGGTGAACCTCTTGGATTTTCCGAAAATTTTCCGGAAACATTTGCAAGCCATGGGGAGATTATTTTAGAAAATTTATGACTAGAATTCTAGCTAAGCTCCGTCCACTTTTTACAAGTGTTTGAACTTAATTTGAAACTGATACGTGTAAGCTGTTGAATATTTTGAAAGTAATATGACTGGGGCTGTTGCTAATTATTGCATGCAGGAGCAGCTCCCAGTCAAATTAGTTTCAAAATATTCAACAGAATGGTGAGTAAATTGTAAATTCATCAAAGACATACAATGGACCTTTTCAGTTTTAGCTATGCCATGCCCATCTCTAGCTAGGCTCCACCCACACTTCGCTCGTTTTGGGATCGATCGATCCTTGAACTCCCTGACTATCAATTTCCAGACAAACTATATATTGGTAAGCTGTTAAATATTTCGAAACTAATTTGACTGGATGCTATAGTGCCCAGTTAATTTAGTTTCAAAATATTCGATGTCCAGAATGTGTATTAAATAGTAAAGACATACAATTTGTACAACATGTCAGACTATTAAGCGTTTAAGATGGACTAAATCGAGTCATTCATGATGTAATTATTATGATGTCATCCGACATGTCATGCAGTTGATTATGATGTCATATGATGGATGGATAAAGTGGAAAAGCCCATTTGTACACTATGACATCATTTGTGGTTTTCATCAATGGAGGTTAGAGAGCTCATTTTGATTGTACGATGAGCAAACCTATAACATATTTTATTGTGACATCAGTTACTTGAGTGGCTTATCAGATTGCTCTAGATACTTTTCATTATTTATGTCTTTCAGAGCCATTCTGCAGTCTCAGCCAGTAGTGAAGTACTCACGCATTTATCAGCCATCAAAATTTGAACATCGTTTGCTGAGAGCTATTACTAACTCAGACAAATATGGCGGTCTGCGCAGCAGCAGGAGCCGTAGCTGGTTTACATCATCCTGAGCAATATTCTTCTTATCATCCGTATGATTGTGATCCATATTATAGTTATACATCGGATCCAGAACCAGGTACATGTATTTAGATGCGCGCACACACACACATGCACGCATGCACGCACGCACACACACACACAATATGTTACAACTCATATCAGCATAAAACGGCTTCTGCAGTCATGGCTATGGTCATGAGAAATGTCCATTTACAGACCAAGAGAAGACTATTTTTGAAAATGTACCACTGGAATGACGGGCTTGATAACCGAGCCAGTCATTCCAGTGGTAAATTTACAAAAATAGTCTTCTCTTGGTCTGCAAATGAACATTTTCAGTTGGAGAATTGAAATTTTCTTGAACAAATTCGAGGCTTAAAGGGTTAATGGTCAAGATTTGTCAAGAAAATTTCAATTCCTTCCAAAGTAAATGTACATTCGTAGACCAAGGGGAGGCATTTTTCATTTACCACTGGAATAACTGACTATTATCATCATAGCCGAGCCAGTCATTACAGCTCTAAAATGTAAAAGATAGTCGTATTTTGGTCTGTAGACGTACATTCCACCTGACCACTGCAGAGATTGGTTTTGGCCAACTTGACCTTTTTCACATCAAGAGTATACTTACCTCCCTAATACTTTTGATATTGCTAAATATCGGCTTTCACTCAATAAACACTCAGATTAAAACAGTTAGGTGCCCCTACTGGGCAGCGAGTCAGAGCGTAGTCTGGCGGATGCCAGCCCCACCACCGCGCATGCGCAGACTAGCACTTCCTCTTTGCTAATTTATTGGCAGAGAGTCTACACATGTTTTTGTGATAGAGCTTTTCTTGACTCAATTCTTAGTGTTTTTGTGAAAATTTGGAAGTGTTTATCCCTGATAAAGATGGCAGGAAGGATGACTTCGCCAGAGGAGGGCCCAGGACCTTTAAATCAGGTGACTTCTAGTAAAATTAGCGAGTTTTGTCCCCGGTGTAATGTGTTTCCGGGACTCGCGCTTACCGTGATAAGCGCCTTGTTTAGTTGGTTTATTTCAACTAGGTGCTATATCATACTAATCTCTCTTTGTGTTTATGTCCACAGGTCTGTGTGACGATATGTAATGGACATCACATCAGCAGAGGGTTTGTTTTCTCTCCACCATGGTTCCATTTCCTACTAATACTGTTAGGTTATCTAACCAAAAATTTTATGTCCAGTGAGTCGGAGGCCTAGTATAAAGGTCTTCTCACTTTGCCCTCTTGATCCAATTCCTTCCCCTAGAGGTGGAGAGAGTTAAGAGGCGTTCAGTTGGTGGAGTGCTCCAGTTCATCACGTTGGATGGTTTGTCTATACAAAGTGTCAGGTATCTAATTATTGATATGAGGTGATGTTAATTATTTAGAGAGGAAAGGGAGATAATTAACAGTATTTGCCATAGTTATCAGTATATATCTGATGGTTGTGTAGTCGAAATGTCCATTCTGCACATGTTCTGGTTAGAGATACAATTCGTCCTTGCACTTGGATGTTTGTTGGGGATCGATTTTTTCCTGTCATAGGATTAATGACGTCATAATCAGCCTTGCTCTTTATTAACAATTAAAGTTTTAAGCTGGTTTTCTGATGAATATTGATCTTTATGATCATTTCCTTCTCTTGAGTTGATGAGTTTCTGAGCTTAACTAGATTGCTCATACTCCTCGTCCTTTGCCCTGTTTCAGAGACCTGGTTGTGCGTCCTGTGGACAGTTTTTGAAGGACAAGTTTGTGCCTCATCTCTGTTATCAGTGTAGCCCCTGTGGTCCCTTGCTTAATTGCGAGATATGTAAGCACTGGGGGGGCGAGCTAATGTCCGAATTCTTGTGCTTGCAGGCGAAGGACAAGGTGGTGGAGGAGGAGAAGAAGAAGCAGAAAAGAGAGGTTGTGAGTAAGAAGGGTAAGAGGAAGGCCTCGTCCGCGGTGGACATGGAGGCCTTCCGGACTGAGATGTTGGGAGAGATGAGGAGGACAATAAAGGATTTGGTTCCAGAGTTGCTTCGTGGCATGCTTCCTGGACCAAATCCTTTGCTGGCCTCATCATCTGCTTCGGAGCAGGTAATCCCCACCTCTGAATCACCTTTCCTTAGTACGCTTCCGTTGTTCGAAGATTCAGAGGTGGCCCCATTAGAGGGGGCGTTCCACGACCCTGGCAGCAGGCTTAGTGCCGCGCCGAATAGGGACCGTGGACGGTTGTCGCTGGAACCCGCGGGCTGCTTATCAGTCCAGGGGTATCTGCACGCCGCGGGTGCCAGTACCTCGTATGGCACCTTCCCTGGCCAGTCCGGGTTAGCTCTCTTTGCTGACCCGGAGTCTAATCTGTCTGGCCAGGAGGATGAGGATTACCTGTTGGGGTCGCCATCTGAGGACGTGGCCATGGATTATGACGTCTGTGTACCCCTCGCGGGGAATACAGGCGACTTATTCCACGGTTCTACTCACGCAGGGGTAGAATCCACGGTTCAGACTGTGGCCCTGGGCGCTGAGGGCCAGCGTTACCGCATACCTCGGCTTGCCGAGAGTGTCGCTGGTGCTGGCCGGGGCCGTGGTGGGGCGGTATGTGCCCCGCGCTCTACCACGGCGCCTGCTCCTGGTCAAGCCAGTGAGATTAGCATGCCGGTGTTGTCAGGCCCGCATGCTCTCCCTGGCTTGCCAGGGATATCAGCGTATCCGCCGTCAAGCTCTGTTGCTTGCGCTCAGGAGGAAGACGAAGGCCCTCGTCTTGTAGAGCGCTCGCAGCTAGCCACGGAGGAGGATTGGTCTGACGCTTGCCAGTGGTTGGTGAGCGTTAGACCAGATCTGCCCGTGGAGCAGTCGGCTAGCCAGCGTGATCACAGGCCGTGGTTAGCTGGTAAGCCTACTGCTAACGCTATGCCTTCTCTGCCGCTGGCAGAGCATGTCGTTGACATGTTCGAGGCGGCGGAGACGTCCATTAAGTCGAGTGGACGTCTCGCTAAGGCCCCGCGGGAGGTGGCCAGGCATTGCCGCATCGTGCCCCTGGATTACCAGCGGTACGGTGTGGTACCTAAGCCGAGCGTGGATGACCGCGCGGCTTTGGGTGAGGATGCGCGGCCAGGCTCCCGTTCTGACACGGGAGTCTTGTGTTCGAACGTGTTGCGTTCAGCAAATACCGCGTTGCGTGATGCGGAGGAGAGTGGGAGGGCTTCGATTGCCGCTCTGTCCCACGTCTCCCAGCTGTTACAAGGGGTAGTAACAGCATCCGCATTGCGCCAGCCAAGTCCGGTCACAGTCCAGCGAGCCATCCAGGATGGTATCAACCTGGCTCTGGACTGTATGACGCGGGCGGTGACCAGGAGTGTCCGGGCAAGGCGCACATTTGCCTTGGACAATCTGTGCCCGTCCCAGGACCTGTACAATAGGCTACTGCATACGCCTATGACAGGTCCTGGTCTCTTTGGAGGTGAGGGATGTAGGCACCTCCAGGAGACGGTTACTCTGGTAAATAACCAGAGGGCGCTGCGCGAGCAGTTTGAGGTGCTTCGTCGTGCTAACGTTCGCGCCGCACCCCCTGCGTATCGTCCCCTGCAGGCTCGAGGTGGTGGTGGCCAGGTCAGAGGCCAACCACCATCGCAGCGTCGGCCTCGGCCGCGTGCGATTCGGCCAGCAGCGAGGGGGGCGCAGGCTCCTCAGGCGCAGTCAGCCAGGCAGCCGCCCGTGCGCGCGGTGCTGGTCGTGGCGCGCGAGGATCTGGGCGTGGTAATCGTTCCTGATGGGACGGTTACCGCGGTGAGAACCGCACCAGTGTTTCTGGCAAAGGAGACAGTGCCGCTCTTGCACTCCTTATGTCCACCTCTATCCCTAGGTGGATCGGTGGGAGGCCGGCTAGCCGACCACATGCAAGAGTGGGAACGGTTAACTCAGGACCGTTTAGTCTTGCGATGGCTTTCAGTCGGGTATCATCCCGATTGGATGACAGGCCCGCCATCGCGACTGTCTCTAGTGCCGATCTGGACTCCAAATCCGAGAGATCCAGAGCAAAGGTTGTGTATCGAGGAGGAAATAAATTCCCTCATACAAAAAGGAGCTATTCAGCCGGCACAAAGGTGTCCGGGCTTCTATTCAACCCTGTTCTTAGTAACAAAAAACACCGGAGGGTGGAGACCAATTCTCAACCTCAAGCCATTGAACAAGTTCATAGAGAAGCCCAGTTTCAAGATGGAGACTGTGCGCTTGGTGTTGGCGGGGTTAGAGAGGGGAATGTGGACAGCGTCGATAGATTTGAAGGACGCTTATTTCCACATCCCCATACACAGGAGTTTCCGTCGCTTCCTGAGATTTGCATTCCAGGGCAGACAGTGGGAATTCAGGGTGTTACCCTTCGGAATTTCCACGGCTCCTCGGGTTTTCACCCGTGTGGTTCTTGCAATCACCGCATACCTCCGCAGGAGAAGCATAGCAGTCCACACGTACATAGACGACTGGCTGCTGAAAGCGCACACCCAGGAAAGTTTATCGGCCAGTCTGGAGATTGTTTTGAAGACTCTCACAGACTTAGGCTGGATGATCAATTTCCCAAAATCAGAGCTGACTCCATCCCAGAAGTTTGTTTACCTGGGGATGTTCTTCGATCTAGAGACAGGATATGTTTTTCCTACTCAGGAGAGAGTTCAGAAACTCATCTCATTGATTCAGTCAGTGTGCGACAGTCGTCATGTCCTGGCACGGGTTTACTTGAGAATGCTGGGGTTGATGGTTTCATTGGAACCAGTCATTCCTCAGGCCGCCTTACGCAGGCGGCCGATCCAGTTATTTCTCATGACACAATGGACCC
Organism: Chaetoderma sp. LZ-2023a; assembly: GCA_034401795.1. Taxonomy (NCBI): domain Eukaryota; kingdom Metazoa; phylum Mollusca; class Caudofoveata; order Chaetodermatida; family Chaetodermatidae; genus Chaetoderma; species Chaetoderma sp. LZ-2023a. The sequence continues at coordinate 47,274,190 of CM067366.1, forward strand.
AGAGTACAGGTTCGCTGGACTCGAACGTGTCAGTGTTGGCGCCTCTGATTCATCACCTGCAATGGTGGTTGGACACAGAGAATCTCTTGGTGGGGGTTATGCTAACCCCTCCCCACCCTCAGGTGACTGTGTATACAGATGCATCGATGGAGGGCTGGGGAGCTTGCCTGGAAGAATCCACGATATCAGGGCTTTGGAATCTGAAACAGTCAAAGGAACATATAAATCTACTGGAGCTAAGAGCAGTAGTCCTGGGCCTGGAACATTTCTTACAGAAAGTTCAGGGCAAGATTGTTCTTATTCGTTCAGACAACTCAACAGTTGTGACTTACATAAACCGCCAGGGCGGAACGAAGTCGCCCAGTCTCTGTATGATGACATGGAGACTGCTTTGTTGGTGCCTGGATCACCAGATTACCTTGAAAGCAGTTCATATTCCGGGAAGGTTAAATCTGCTAGCAGACTCATTGAGCCGAAGGATGAGTGTTTTACCCACGGAATGGCAACTAAATCAATGTGTGGCGGATCGTCTGTTCGACCATTGGGGGAAACCCAACATCGATTTGTTCGCAACGAAGAAGAATGCGAAGATGACGACATACGTCTCTCCGATTCCGGATCCAAGCGCTTTCGCAACAGATGCATTAGCTATCAGCTGGGGGAGAATGTATGCATACGCATTCCCTCCAGCAATCCTGATTCCAAAAATTCTTCAGAAAATCAGACAGGAGGAATGCCAAGTGCTTCTGATCGCCCCGGATTGGCCAAGCCGATCATGGTATACGGATCTGCTGGACCTTCTGGTCTGCAATCCGGTTCCTCTGCCTCTGATGGACGACGTTATCTTCCAGGGCAAGGCCCTTCACAACAATCCGTCAATGTTCAGATTGACTGCGTGGATGTTGTCAAGGAATCTAGAATTAAGGAGGGCTTTTCTGAGCAAGCAGCCATGTTTATGGCCAAAGCCAGGAGGGGGTCAACCTCCAGAGCATATAATTATAAAATCAACAGATTTGCAGAATGGTGCTCAAAAAGATGTATTGATCCAATGGATTCATCTATTCAGGTAGTAGCTGATTTCCTCTGTCACCTGTATGATGCCTATAGCCTCAAGCCTAACTCTATTGCTGGTTATAAGTCAGCTTTAATGTCTGTTATTCCTTGCTTGGCTAAGAGGGGAAGTGATGAAGTAAATACATTAAATGTATTAATTAAAGGCATGGGCAATCTAAGACCAAGGAATCCCCCTGTGATTCCGTCTTGGAGTTTATCGCTAGTGCTTCAAGTACTAGGTGATAAGCCTTTTGAACCACTTAGTTCCATTTCTATGAAACTATTAACACTGAAGACTGTGTTTTTAATTGCTGCGGCCTCGGCTAGGCGTAGAAGTGAAATTCATGCCTTATCAGCCGAGGATGACCGTTTTGTGGTTTCAGGGGAAGGCCTTAAGCTGCTACCTAGGATTAATTTCTTGGCTAAGAATCAATCGTTGAAATATCCAGGTCAACCTATTGTTTTGCCTGCTTTAACTAGATATGATCCTAATTCTAAAGCATGGTGTCCCGTCCGGGCGCTTCTCCGGTACAAACAACGTACATCGGAGTGGCGCACCGACCAGTCGGCGTTATGGTTGTCATATATTGAACCCCATGGCAGGGCTTCTAAGGACACCATTTCCAGGTGGATTGTAGAATGCATTCAGTTTTGTCATAAATCCGCCACCGGGAAGCAGGTTGACGTTGCCAAGGCTCACAGTGTCCGCGGCGTAGTGACATCCACCGCCCTATTTAATGGGGTCCCTGTGGATGATATTATGTCGGTGGCTCAGTGGCACTGTGAGTCAAGTTTTACAGACCATTATCTCCGTGACACCTCTAATCCTCTCGCCTTGTCGATTTTGAAAAAATAACTAGGCTTATATTTTTGATGAGGTTTCCTCATTGCTTATATATTTCACAATTAATTTATGGAAACAACCACTTTTTTGGGACTGCATCGTTCTTCACCAATGGGAAGATGATGTCAGCAGCCATTTCAACAAGGTCAGTCTTGTGCATGGGTTGTCCATTGTTGATTGTCTTGTCACATTACCCATTATTAATATGATGATGGTTTTGTGTATTTATGTGGTTCATTGTTGAGAGTATACATGGCACTTGTACGTAGAGAGCGTATAGGACATTGAGGTCATTCGACTCTTCCTCCCAGGAAGGAGGGGGGGGAAAGCGCATATGACATTCGGTCATCTCTCATACATCGGTGGTGTTATCCGATGATTAGTCAAATCCTGACTGTTTTTTCATACAGTTTCAGAAGTTTAAGTGCCTTAAACGCAGAAAAGCGTATAGGGATGAGCTGGTCTTTTGACCTCGCCTCCCTCCCGCCGAATTCACTGTCGAATTCTGGCAATATCAAAAGTATTAGGGAGGTAAGTATACTCTTGATGTGAAATAAACGAAATCAAGGATTTCTTTTTTCATGAGAGAGTTGATACTTACCTCCCTAGATACGGACCCGGCCTCTCCACCCCACAGAGGCTCGGTCTTCAGGCTCTTAATAGTTGCATGTGTATCAGCCAATAAATTAGTCAGAGGAAGTGCTAGTCTGCGCATGCGCGGTGGTGGGGCTGGCATCCGCCAGACTACGCTCTGACTCCCTGCCCAGTAGGGGCACCTAACTGTTTTAATCTGAGTGTTTATTGAGTGAAAGCCGATATTTAGCAATATCAAAAGTATTAGGGAGGTAAGTATCAACTCTCTCGTGAAAAAAGAAATCCTTGATTTCGTTTATAACCGGTTAACCCTGCAATCCACAAGTTTGTTCATGTAGTTTAAATTTTCTCTTAGAAAATGTCCATTTACAGACCAAGAGAAGAATATTTTTGAAAATTTGTCGCTGGAATGACGGGCTCATTTATTGTGTCAGTCATTACAGTGTTAAATTAAAAAAAAGTAGTCTTGGTCTGCAAATAGACAATTTGTAAGACCAGCGCAGAAGATGTTTTTGGCCGGCTTAGGTGTTAAAGGGTTAACTGTTAATGGCTGTCGGAGTTAGTTGGGGGAAAGTTAATATTTTACGCTATTTACTAAATGAAGCTAGATGCAGTTGACCTGCAGACGATAGAGATGCTCACAAATTTTGTAACGTTGATTGGCTGACTGACTTTACACCAGCGATAGCATTCGTATCTCACGAGATCTCCTTCGATACGAGATCGAGAAAAGTATCACGTACATTATGTATTGTCATAGTCATTGGCGTAGTGATTTTCCACTAGAATATGGTGGTTGAGAGAATTGAAACTTAAAAGGACACGAGAGCTACTCTCATCATACGAGAAAATACTATTTCACTCTAAACGAGATGATATAAAGGCTATAGTAGTCTGTATGGCAAGTAGTTAACAGAAAAATAATCCCTCTGAATTCTTCATAAAATTAACATCTGTTGCACACAAAATGAGGTCAAGAATTTAATGACGTTGCATAGATGCTGATATCACACGAACCACTGGATGGCTCGAGTCGATTTTAATGTCTGTGTCATGCTAGTGATACAGAGGTTAAGATGGTATGAAAATCAACACAATGTACAGCGTTGCTTTTACAGTCCGCTGCGTAGATAGACTGGGTCCCGATCAGTTTGATCTCCAAAGTGGAGTCTGTGTAACACTCTAGACATTGTGATGATGTAATAAGATGGCCGGCCATTACGTTAGAGGTGTATTCTCGTAGAAGCCACGCCTCTAATTTTAGATTGCCGTGATAGCTTAGGCCCCATTTAAATCGGCTTTTAAATGCTTGAATTCAGAATTTGTCTTTCAAGCCTGGTCTTTAAAAGTGATTGATTTTAGCAAATTGCCTGGAAAATGCTTATATTTAGGAAAAATCATTAAAGACCTGTATATTATTGTTAAACCTATACTCATGGTACATTAAATGTACATGACATTATAATGTCTGAACTTTTAATCATGTAATGGAGGATTCCGATTTCTTAGTCAATCATATGATGTCATAATCAACTATGTGACATGTAGGATGACATCATAATCAATGGCATCATGATTTAATGTATGACGGACTAAGCGTTGATGTACAAATTGTATGTCTACTATTTAAAAACATGCTGTTCAATATTTTGAAACTAATTTGACTGGGCACTGTTGTTGGGCAACATAGGCAACAACAGCACCCAGTCAAATTAGTTTCAAAATATTCAACAACTTACCTGTATGGTTTTGGAAATTGATAGTTGGGGAGTTCAGGGATTGATCAATCCCTACACGGGCGAAGTGTAGGTGGAGCTTAGCTAGAGATGGATAGGATATAGCTAAAACTGGATTCCTCCATTGCTAGCCTTGTCGGCAACAACCGTCAAACAAATTGCTCGAAATACCTTAAGCAGATGTTACTATATTGCTGATTAATTTGAGAATAATTAGATTAATAGCCATTGCAGCAATGATTTGCAGTCAAGTCTTTATCAAAATGTTTAATGTTAGCTAGTGACACTTGCCATCTCTGCTAGATTATTTTAAGAACTAGTTTTTGGAAATCTGTTGCTGCTATAGGCAGTGTTACTTTTCTTTGTTACATGTGTAACAATTATAACCTAGCACGTTGCAAACCATCGATTCAATGAACATGGGTCGACAAAAAAGTTTTACCCGACTAGTCGGCTATTTATACGGAGAATTTTGACTTCACATCTCGCTAAAAGCTGGATTACAGACTGACTGTTAGAAGCAGAAATCATAATCAGCCTCTTGGTGATATACAAGCCCTATTGTAATCAATGCGTCTATCATTCCCTGTCCATTTATCATGTCTGTCCATCCATCTGTCTGTCCATCCACAATATTTCGTAAACAGCCTACAGGGATGTGCCCAGAAAAAAATGTGCCGGATAATCCCAGTCCCTAGGGGGGAAAGGGGGGTGGGGGGTTGGTGGTGGTGTTGTCTGTGGTCCTCCCCCCGAATATGTGGAAAACTAGATCCTCTGAGAAGCCATTTCCTGCATTTAGAGCCAGGCGGAAATAGCAAAATTCGCCAGAGTGTCGAGCGGACACTGATGAGCGCCCGGCACCGCCAATTCTGGGCACATCCCTGAGCCTATCATACAGAACCGCTTCAGATATTTTAATGAAACTTGGAGTATGCCTCAGTTATGATACGCAGATGTGCCTTTTGAAGAATTCACGTTTATATGTCCAATATTTTGGGTGAAAATGGGCTCTTTTATTATACTTTACCGCAAGTCTAATTTGGTGGTCTTATCGATTTGCGATAACTTTAATCCACAGTTTAATTATATTTTCTTCATCTGCAGCCTTGCCGCGTAATGCCCCTCCTCCGTCATACGAGTCGCTATTCGGAAAGATGAAGACAGCGAAAAGTGAATCACATAGTATCGCTGATTTTGTGCTGCGTCTTTTTGGGGGACTGATTGCTGGTGCTGTTGGACTAGGTACTGAGCAGAATCGCTATAATGATTCTTCATATATCTTCACTCATACTGCACATCATGATCTTGAAATATTAACCATTTAACCCTCAAATAGGTTTAAAAAAATTCAATCTTCTCATTCCATTTGCAGACTAAGAGATTATTTTAGAAATTCTACCAGTGGAATGGCTGGTTTGGTTATTCAGCCAGTCATTCCAGTGGTAAATTTTCAAAAATAGTCTGTAATTGGACATTTCTAAAGGCCGCTGCAGAAGCAGTTTTTGGCCTGCTCAAGTGTTAAAGGGTTAATGTAGAGATGGTCCGATCATGTATCTAGGTTTTTGATGGACATGCCTGCTACTGCTTTGTCACTGCTGCTATTCATGAATTTGTACCAATTTTTTAACTGTCTAACACTTGAAATTCCAAGACCTCATTTTCAAGACTATCATTACATGTATGCAGGAAAGTTGTTAGATATTTTGAAACTAATTTGACAGGAAGCTGTTGTTGCCTCAAAATGTTCACCATGATAGTAGGCTTGCACGAGTATTCCTTTCAGTAATCACGATCGATTATTTATTCGATTAATCAGCTTGCGTACAAATGACCCAGTTACAACAGCAAAAAAGCATATCAATGACGAAAGCTGCAATAGTGTTGAGAAAAGTCCATTTGCAAGGCCAAGAGAAGACTATTTTTGAAACTGTGTCACTGGAATGCCTCGCTCGATTCTCGAGCCAGTCATTCCAGTGATACATTTTCAAAAGGAGTCTTCGCTTGGCCTGCAACTGGACATGCATTCGCTGAGCAAAATGTAAATTTCCGTGACCACTCGCATTAATGAGTAATTAAAGGGGAGGTTTTGAAATATTTTATGCTGTAGAATTATTCGCGATTATTCGATTATTTAATTTTTAATCATATAAATTCACGATTAAAAATATAATCGCGATTTTCGATTTAATCACGTAATCGCACAAGCCTACATGATAGGTATGTAGCATCATAAAGAATGTGTCCTATTGGCACCTAGGTGACATGACACACTATTACCTGATGAGACAAAATTCTGATGACCAGAGTTCAACCATGGTGTTAAAAAACAAATAAGGGAGGAATCCAGTTTATCAATCAATCATATGATGTCATAATCAACTACGTCACATGTAGTTTGATGTCATAATCAATTACTTCATGAATGACACGATTTAGTCCGTCTTAAACGCTTAATAGTCCGTAAAGTTAGGCGAATTATGTCTACTATTTAATAAAAATTCTTTTGAATATTTTGAATCTAATTTGACTGGGTGTATGGCAGCAAGAGCAATCAGTTAAATTAGTTTCAAAAAAATATTCGCCAGCTTCTATAGTTTTCTGGAAATTGACATCAAGAGAGTGCTAGGATCGATTGATCCCAACATGGGTAAGGCGTGGGTGGAGTTTAGCTAGAGATGGGCGTGGCATAGCTAAAACTGCTTTCATCCATTATGATACATACAAAGGAATGTACCAGGATGTGAATGATATGGAATTGTAATCTATCCATACATTACAAACCTTTAAATACAATATTAAACCTTTCAACAACAAATCCCGGAGAGAGTACATGTGTTCTTTATGATATAAATCTTATTCTGTTGAATATTAAAAAAATTAATTTAACTGGGAGCTGTTGCTGCCTAGGGCGCAATGGCTTCCAGTCAAATGAATTTCAAAATATTCAACAGTTGTCCTGTATGGTTGCCTTGAAAATGAGATACATGTATGGAGGATTTATCCATAAAGGGGTTAACTAATGTAGCTTAACCATGGCCACGTTCGGACCAAAAACTATAGTTACCAGTAACTATAGTTAACAAGACGCCAACCAAACTTGAAATATTTTGTTAGCTCGTCAACTATAGTCCACCGAGCACCCGAGCTCGGTTCCAAATGGTTAGGACAAAATTTGCGTAATGTACCAAATGACAGACAAACCCTCGCTTGCCGCGAATATATGCGAATATATGCTATAAAAGTGTAAATATTTCACTAAATAACTTGATGTTTGATGAAATTTTCCTATTTTACATGTTTTATGTCAATCTTCCCAAGGCCCATTTCCTTCCAACCTTATCACGTGGATGCTTTTTGATGTCTTAGCAGAAAAAAAATAAGCCATTTTCATAAGCCAACAGAAAGGGTTAATCAAGGGTGTTGGTACATTGTTAGCTCACCTGGCCTGAAAGTCCAAGTGAGAGTATGTCGTGGCGACTGTCCGTCATCCATCATCCGTCAACTTTTGCTTTAAAATGCTACTCCTATTAACCAGTAGGCAGAATTTTAGCAAATTTAGGTCAAAGGGTCCTATCATGCACGACTTCAGACCTTCCATTCAAAATTTTGATCTATCAAATTTGTGGGTCAAAATTTTTGATTTTATTAAAAATTTACCCGAAATTCTCAATTTGCTTCTTAATATTTTGAGGCATTTCAACCAAATTAGCGGAAGTGATCTTATGGTCATCAGCTCTAGATCTTTCCATCAGAATTCTGATTGATCAATTTTTTGGGTAAAAAATGTACCTAAAATTGTCAAATTGCTTCTTACCATTTTGACCGATTTCAGCCAAATTGGTCTGAAATGAATCCATAGTGATAAGTTAGATTTTAGTAAAAAATTTACCAGAAATTGTCAAATTGCTTCTTAACAGCTTGATCGATTTCAACCAGATTGGGTTAGAACGATAATTTTGATTTGTCAATTTTTGGGCGTAAATCGTAGATTTTATGAAAAACTTATCAGAAGTTGTCAAATCGCTTCTTCTTATCAGCTTAACTGATTTCAAGGAAATTTGCCTTAGAGGATCCTATGATAATAGGCTCTAGATCTCTCCATCAAAATTTTGATTTGTCAATTTTTTGGGTGAAAAGCTTAGATTTTATTACATACATGTAATTACCAGAAATTTCCATATTGCTTCTTCTCCTTAACATTTTCACTGATTTCAACCAAATTGGTCTGAAAGGAATCTATGGTCATAAGCTCTATTAAACAGAAATTGTCAATTTTGCTTCTTGACTATTTTGAGCGATTGCAACCACATTTGGCTGAAAGGATCCTATGGTTATCAGCTCTAGATCCTCCATTCAGAATTTTGATTGTCAATTCTTTGGGGTGAGGATCTTAGATTTTATGAAAAATTTACCGGAAAAGTCGAAACGCATCTCTTAATTAGCTGCTTAACAGATTTCAAACAAATCTGGATAGAAGGTCCATATTGTGTCAATCCCCAGAACTCATTCCAGGAAATTGTCAAAACGCATCCCAATAACTTCTTGGTGGAAGATCTTATAGTGGTAGGCTCTAGAACCTCTAATTTTGATTTGGTTTATTTTTTGACAGCTACATGTATTTTGTAATTTCTGAAAAATTTCTGAAACCATTTAAAATGCTACTGAGTACTCTTAATCGGTTACCAGATTTCAACGAAATGTGGGTGTGAAATCATCCTATGGTAGTAGGTTTTAACATATCAAATGAGAATTTTGATTGGTCAACTTTTTTTGGTGGCCTAGGATTTCCAAAAAATATCCATCATATCTATTTAAATGCAAATGGTTCAAATGCTAATAGTCCAGGTGAGAGTAACATTAGTAATTCAATTGGGAATCGTGTACCAACAAACTATAGTTAACTATCCGGTGTTCGCTTGGGCCTAGTTAACCCTTTACTGGTCAAGACTGGTCAGAAAAATTGAGATTTTTGCTTAATAAATGTTTATTTACAAGCCAAGAGAAAACTACACGTATCTTTGATCATTTATCACTGAAATGGGAATGACTGACTCAGTCAGATACAGAGGCAGTCACTCCAGTGGTAAATTTTCAGATACTTGTCTTGGTCTGCAAATGAACATTCCTCAAGAACACTGCGAATGCTGCTTTTGGCCGGCTCCAATATTAACCCTTTAATGGACATGCTGGCCAAATCTAGCCTCTGTTATGCTCTTGTGGCATGCCCATTTACAGCCAAGAAAAAAACTATTTTTGAAAATTTAAATTTTCTTGACCAGATTTGACCGTTAAAGGGTTAACAGGTTAAATCCTGCCAAAATAATTTAGGAGTTACCAGTCCTTAGATTGTGTAAGAAATGCAATAATTCTTATGCGTTTTTATCTATTTAAGCTTTATTTTTTCAGTGCTGATTGTCATATTTGTTGGTTTGACACTCGTAATCCCGGTGGCAATGGCAGTTATTGGTACGTTTTTTCTTATATTTCGTTACAGTATATGTATTTTTTATATATAGAGAATCATGAATGCATTTACATTAAATTTATCTTAAAGTTATACCTTCGCTATTCATCGGCTCAGTGTGCTAATGTATTCTTCACACACGGACAATCCAGTACAGCTCATAAAGAACATGTTTCCAAAACAAAATAGAACATTCCATTCAATTATTTTAGACTTGGTTTGATTGGAAGCCATTGCTGCCTAAGGCAGTCCAAAATATTCAACAGACCATTTCTCATATTGTGTTCAAAATTGTACTGTTTTGAAACATATTAAGTTATTTCTAAGCTGTACTGACGATTGATCTAGCGAGCGAAGGATTAAGTAATTTCGAGAAAGTGAACGATGTTTGTGTTGATTTAAAAGTGACAAGCCTTGCGACCATCATCATAATTAGGTTTTTATTGGGTCAGGGAAATCCTCAAAATTCATGAGTTGCCTTGGATATTGCCTTGGACAATCTGTGCCCATCCCAGGACCTGTACACGAGGCTTCTTCGGACACCTATGACAGGGTCTGGTCTTTTTGGAGGTGAAGGGTGCAAACACCTCCAAGAGACGGTTACTCTGGTGAACAACCAGAGGGCACTGTGAGAGCCGTTTGATGTGCTTCGCAGAGAACGTGTTCACGCAGTGCCCCATGTTCACCTTCCACAGCAGCTAACAGGCCAGGCCCCAACCTCCAGCGCAGCGAAGGCCTCGACCTCGCCAGTGCAGGCCAGTAGCGGTTTGGGTTGGGGGGAAACTCCACTTCCCCAGTGCTCCGCTTCCCCAGTGCTCCGCTTCCCCAGTGTGCACAACCTGGTGTGCGCAGCACAGAGGTGGGAGGGGGGTGGCCCGTATCTGATGGTGCTGCCCTCGCAAGGACCACATTGCTTCTCTGATCAGCACCAGAGACAGTGCCGCTCTTACACTTCTCGGGTCCATCTCAGCCCCTAGATGGGCCCATGGGAGGTCACCTGGCTTCCCACATCAAAGAGTCGAAGTGGGTGACACAGTACCACAGTTCCACTTTGTCTTGCGATGGCTTTCAGTCGGATACCATCCCGATTGGATAAACAACAATCCACCATGGGCCCTGTCTCCGGTACCGATCTGGACTCAAAATCCAAGAGATCCAGATCAACAGTTGTGTATAGAGGTGGAAATAAATTCCCTCATACAAAAACAGGTAATTCTGCCAGCTCAGAATTTTCTAGGCTTCTATTCAACCGTTTTCCTAGTAACGAAAAGCATAGGAGGATTGAGACCAATTCTCAACCTCAAACTTCTAAACATGTTTATTCTCACACCAAGTTTCAAATTGGAAACAGTAAGAACAATGTTGGCATGGTTGAGCAAAGGAATGTGTACTGCATCGATAGATCTAAAAGATGCATATTTTCAGATTTCAATAGCTTAGAGCTTCCGTCGGTACTTGAGATTTGCATTTCAGAGCCGTGAATGTGAATTCATGGTTCTCCCATTCAGTTTTTCGACGGCTCCTCGAGTATTCGCCACAGTGGTCCTTGCTATCACAGCATACCTCCGCAGGAGAAACGTAGCCGTCCACACATGTGTAGATGACTGGCTGTTAAAAGTACATGATGATAACAATGTATCTTGAATAACTGAATTGATAATTAGCCGGACGCTTGGTGTGCTTTTGTCAGATCCAAAAGTCTGAATGATCTGAGCTGAGTTTGGTCGCTCCTTTTATACTTTTCAGTGGGGTTCCCAGATGTAGTCATGTGGGTGACCATATATGGGCATGCTGGGTGGCTGGCAGTCACGTAACCTGGGGTGGGGTGGGATGGGTTTTTTACTTGGTGGTATGGGTGGGTGGTCAGCGGCATGGGTGAGCGGTCGGTGGCATGGGTAGGCGATACTGGTGGTACCAGTGTTGGCAGTACCAGTGTTGGCGGTACCTGGCTGTAGGGTGTGTGTGGTGGTTGGTGGTACCTAGCGGTACTTATGGTGGTATTGGGTGTTATGAGGTGTGGGCCTGTTTTGATGGTACTTGGTGATGTGGTGTGAGTGGGGTTAGGTGGTACCTGGTGGTGTGGGAATGCCAATTGGTTGGTGGTGTTGGTTGGTCTTCTTGATGATACCTTGTGTGGTGTGGCGGGTGCTGGACGTTTTGTCAGTTTGGTGTTGGCGGTACGCATTGTCATCTTTTTGTGTGCCAGTGTGGTGTATGGGATGGATATTGGGTGGGTGGTATCTGGGGTGGTGGGGAGAGGGGGTGGATTTGGTAGGTATAGATCAGACAGACGTGAACAATGATTCAGACTTTACAGCGTTTGATCCAATTGCAAGACTCATCAGAGGCGATGAAATGGTGCACAGATTTGCAAGGCCCTCTGTTGGTTGGGGCATCCTTGTTGACATGTGGGTCTTCAGTGCTTATGATGGTATCTTGAATGGGTGAAATAAATACAATGACAATAGTCTATTTTAGGCTGGTATGGTGTAGTATTGTATTTTGTTGTAGGGTGTGGGCATACTGTTGACTTATAGTAAAAGAATTTAATATATACAGCAACAATGTAACTAATAATAACACAAAGAACATACACAAATGGTAGAAGTATTCATTGCTGAAGGGACCATGTTAGTTGGTGCCTTCAACAGATGGTGGACAATATAATCGTGAGAGCGTCCCAGATAATATGAAGATGAGAATGCCATGTCGGTGTGGCTAGGCACAATTCTTGATGGTGAATATTGTTGAATGCGCTGATGTGCGGATTCAGTGGAATAAAATAAACAAATAAATAAATAAATAATTGGTATACTTGTTGTCATACACTACATCACAAGTCGTCATGGAATTGCGTTTGTAGTTCCAAAAAGTGTGCATTTTGACAAAATTGTCACCATATATGAACAGGATCCAGGAATGAATAATGATAAAATAGAAAAGTTAGGAAAAATTAGAAGAATATATACATGTGTGTATATATATGTGAAATGTGGATATGCCTCATGAATCCTCGGTCACACGGAGCGTGTGTGTTTCCATGTGATGCATAAGCTTCTTGAAGGACCTGGAGGGTTTTTTCATGTCCTCCAGCCTAAAAATTAAGTAGCAATGTAGACAGTCTATGTTATAGATTTGGCCGTCCTTGGTGACCCCAAGAGAGCGTTTAATGACGTTATTTGCTTCAACTGTTTCTAAAATGGTGACGTCTGAGAAAGTTTTGCTGGCTGGCACAGGGTATGAATGCCCAGTGGGACTGTTAGTTGTTTGGTCCAGGGTCTCTGGCTAAAAAGTTCTAATCTAATTTCACCTACGGTTTTGTTTGAAAGAATACTGGTGATGTTGGTATCAGTCTGCATCTGAAGATTCGCGGGTGTCATTGCGTCTAGATGCGCCTGCTGTATGGCCTGGGAATCCGATGCATATAGGTCTGCATCGCTAGCATTGCCAAAGAGCTCTATAAAACAGTTTCTGATCCTAGTAAACTGGTCTGCGTGGGCATCATTTGTCTTGGGTGGTCCTGGGGCCTGTTGATGGTTCGCCCTTCTGGTTCGGTGTACTGACAGATGTGTTGATGGCGCCCTTCTTTGGGATGGTGAAGACAGTGGGATATGGATGTGCCACTTGCTGAAGTAATTCTTGGCTCTTCTGGTGTGCTGATGTCTTCCTCTTTTTTTTTGTTTCTTTGTTTGTAAGCTGATGATGGTGCCACTATTTTGACACCTATGACATTCCAAGGGTTGTTGGTTAACCGAGAAATTGTTTCTTCTGACAAGCCATGCCCTAGTTTGAGGTGTTTTTTCACATAGCCAATCCTTATGAACCCTATGTTGCAGGGATCAGAGTGGCAACCCATTGTTGTGCCTAGATTTAACGTGTCTTTATATTGAAGATTTACAGATATATGATTTCGTACAAGACTTGCACTGATGCATATTTGGATGGTTGTGTTAGCCATTAATAACATAGTAATTGGTTGTTATGGAGTGATGTCATGCCTTTATGACATAGCAGTATCTGTGTACTCTTGCATGACCTCGTTGTTGCGTCATTGATATTTGTGTAGGCTCAAGGGGTGTGTGGGTTTGGGATGGGAAAAGTTATAGGTGGGGGTGGGTGTGTGTGTGGCTGGGCAGATGGAAGGAAGGGAGTAGGCGCATGGTGGGGGTGATGAATGGTAATAACAACATGGAATGTTTCGACTGGCAGTCGAGGCATTCAAAGGGGTAGCTCCTACACCGCTAGGTTGATTCCTATCGACTCCATTGTGTGGCGTTGGTGGATCCATTGGCATTCTTTCTGCCTTCTCCAAGTGGTGGAATTTGGATCTGTTGAATCCGAGGATAGGACTTGAATGATCCTATACTGTATGTCATTTCTTTGATGCCTGGGTCTATTGAAGTGATGAGATACTGGTGTGTCATATATCTCGTATTTCTACAGTTTCGTGATGGAACGTAGGTGTTCCTGGATCATGATTTTAAAGGGGTTGAGGGTTCCTCCTACATATTGTTTGTTCTGCAGTTGAGCAGATAGACTATATTGCGCGTTTGGCAATTGCCTGTAATTTTGGCTTTGTAGGAGAGGCCGGTGTGTTGGCTTTTAAAAAATCTGGATTTGTCCATGTTTTTGCAGATATTACAATTCTTGTTTGGGCAAGGGATTAGCGGGTTGCGATGTTCTTGGGCAGGTTGGTCTAGGTGTGGGAGTTTAGCCCTGACGATCGTGTGTTTGATTGTTTTATTCTTAAGCCAAATAGGCGTTTCTCTGGAAAGGCCAACCTACAACGTTCTGTGCCCTGTAAGATGGGCCAAAATTTGGATATTGTGTCCTTCAATATCAGACCTGTGCAGTTGAATTCGCAGACAAAGATTTGTCTGTAAGACTTTTTGATGGCTGGGTTCTTTCGGAGAGGGTTTAATAAGTGACTGGCAGTCCTTGGACCGGACTGTCTGTCTAGCATTTTGTAGGATCTTGGCAGGGTAGCCCCTGGCCATGTAGTGCCTCTGCATGGCCAGGCTATTTCTGTCAAAATCTTGGAGGGTGGAGCAGATCCTACTAAGCCTAAGAAATTGGCCATATGGGCTGACGTCTTTGCAGGAGGCCGGGTGGGCGGACTCATAATGGAGATACCTATGTGTGTCTGTGGGCTTGGAATAAAGGTCGAAAGTGATGGAGTGTGTTTATGAGATTTGGGCCATGGTGTCCCAAAAGGAGACCTGGCAGTTTGATGATTCCATTGTGAATTTGATGCTATGGTGGGATGCATTCATGTGGGTGATGAACGAACTCTTGTAGGGCTTCATGCCCATGCTCCCAGATCATAAAGATATCATCTATGTATCTTACGTATAGTGCTGGGGAGTATGGTGCATTTTGTAGCAGCTTATCTTCTAAGATGTTCATAAAGATGCAGGCATAAGTGCATGCTGCTTTGCTTCCCATTGCAGTACCACCCACTTGGAGATAATGTTCTCCATTGAATTCGAAGTTGCAGAGGCCTCTGATTGAGAGTGTGCTGTTAAAAGACTGTTAAAAGCACACAACCAAGAAAGTTTATCAGCCAATCTGAAAATAGTTGTCAAATTTCCTACAGATTTAGGCTGGATAATCAACTTTCAAAAATCACAGCTGACACAATCCCAGAAGTTTGTTTACCTGTGGAATCACTCATTTCAGTCAGTGTGCAACAGTCGCTATCTCCTGGCACACGTTTTCTTAGGAATGCTGGGTTGATGGTTTCTCTGGAACCAGTCATTCCACAGCAGGGATGGGGTCAATTCAATTTTATCAATTCCAATTCCACCTCAATTCATTTTATCAATTCCAATTCCGTTTCCACATCAATTCATTTTATCAATTCCAATTCCACCCAGACAAGTTCAATTCCAATTCCATTTGATCAATTCCAAGTCCAATTCCAATTCCATACCAATATTTAATTGAAATCAACATTGTTATGTTTTAACCACTTAATGCCCAAGATTGGCCAAGAAAAACTAGATTCATCATTAGCCAATTGTCCATTTGCAGGATAAGAGAAGACTGTTTTTGAAAATTTAACAATGCAGTAACTGGCTCAGTTGTGGAATCAGTCATTCCACTGGTAAATTAAAAAAAATAGTCTTAGCATCACCAGTGCAGAAGGCATTTTTGTCTGTCTTCTCCGTTAATATTTAAAACAATTAGAATAAAAATTGTTGTTGCCAATAGGTAGTTATGTCTTTCAGTAAAATTATTGTCCAAAAAGTCAACATTCAGCAGTCTGATCTTATTTATAGTTCTTTTGACTTAATTATAGCTTAATGCCGAGTTTTTTCGGATGAATATGACTAAATGTTAATGCCATGTCTGATTATTATAGATACATGTAAACCTCGCTATATAAAGGTGTGCATTAAAAAGCATTAGAGTACAATGCATATAGTACAGTACTGAGTGAGAGTACTGGGCACATGTATGTAGAGTTTGAATAACACCTCTAAGAAGTTATTGGTTTGGTTGGTGTCTATCGAGTCCATGATTCCAGGTCCCATTCACGCCATTCTAGGCTGGTTTTATTTCAGTCTATTATTGGCAACTTCCCCAGCTTTTACACCAGTACCCATTTATACTCCTGGGTGGAGAGGCCGCGAGGAGTGAAGCAGAGGCAATGTTTCCAGTGATCGTCAGTTGGCCGAACAGAGACGCGATCCTGGGGTCACCGGTCTCACAGCTCTGCTCATTACCACCTGAGCTACCTCCTCAATAACTTCTCTAGTCCAGGTGTCTGTCTTTTAAAAGCTGAGACATTTCACAGCGGGGGTTGTTCAATGATTCCTTTGTTATGTAGGAGGGTATAATTACAGGGCAATTACATGTATCTTGTAATGCACTGCTTTCTTCACCCATTTCATTCCATGCAGATGATAGTTATTACTTTACTGAACACTATTGCTAACATCTTGATGAATAATTTTAACACAATTTGGTTATCTTGGTTCTAGCTTATATATTTGAAATCATTTGAACTAATTTGTATGATTTTAAAGATGGCATAATTTCACAGAGATGAAAACCTGTTTCCAGGGGATGCAGAATGAAATAGGTTCAAGATCAGCAGCTTTGATTGAATAACCCTTGTGAAGAAAAGGGTGGATATCCAGGGATTAAAAGCTAAGATTAACCTGGATTGATGCTATGAATTCCTGGGATATCTTGGCATTTAGAGCTTGGATAAGCTAGGATTAGCCACGACAGTATTCGGACAGTATTAGCCCGGGAAAGTCGGGATCATCTAAAGGTTAGAATAGCCTGGACTATTTTCTTGGAATAGACAGGGAAATCCTGGATCTTTAATGGCTGTGCAAGCTCAGAATAGCCTGGAATAGCCTGGACTTCCAGGTTTCTGCTGCAAATTTTGGTTAAAAGCTTGGAATAGCCTGGAAAAGCTCGGAGTAGCCTGGTAAAGCCAGGAATAGCTCGGATATTAGGCAGGAATAGCTTGGATAAGCCAGGAATAGCTTGGATAAGCCAGGAATAGCTCAGATATGCCAGGAATAGCTCAGAAATTAGCCAGGCCAATAGACAACTATTTTTGGAAATTTATGACTTAAATGCCTTATTCTCAGCGGGGAAAGGAGGTACAAAGCTCACATAGGATAAAAAGGTTAATTGGTCACTGGTCATGAAGAATTGAGTTAATTCAATAATGTATTAGTTCATAGCATTTATCAGATCTCTATTTTGTCAATTCAGCGAGTGAGAGATTATTTTTGAAAATTTACCACTGGAACTACTGGCTCCACAGAGGCTCGGTCTTAGACTTATATGCTGCTATTGTCAGCCAATCATATCTAGTCTGTGCACTTACGAAGTTACGAGCTATTGTGATACCCTGCACGTTATCCAGCGGCGGTGGCGGCATCTTCCAATTTGCGTTAGCTCAACTTTTCTGTATATATCTCATGTTTGGTTAATCATACAGGGCCCAAACTTGGACATATGCCTCCTTATAATGACACAACATCACACATTGTGGTTTTTGTCAATAGGTCAAAGGTCAAGGTCACTGATACCCATGGTGACCGTCTGTCATCCTTCCATCAACATTTTTGGTAAATGCTACTCTTCATTGACTGCTTGGCAGATTTCAACCTAACTTAGTTGGAAGGGCCTTATGGGGTAGGCGTCAGATCTTCTATACAGAATTCTGATGGGTCAATTTGTTGTGTGAAAATCTTTGATATAAAAAAAAAAGATTTACCAGAAATTATCTAAACACTTAGTACTTGACCGTTTAGAAGATTTCAACTTACATTGGCTGGAAGGACCCTTATGGGGCTAGGCTTCAGAACATGTATACAGAATATTGATTGTCAAGTTTTTTGGTGAAAATCTTAGATTTTATGAACGATTTAGCGGAAATTGTCAAAACGCTGCTCCTCATTAACCGCTTGCATGGCGGATTTCAACTTACTTTAGCTGGAAGGACATTATGGGCTATGCTTATTAACTTATATACAGAATTTTTATTGGTCAAGTTTTGGTAAAAACCTTATATTTTATGAAAAATGTACTGGAACTTGTCAAAACGCTACTCCTCATTAACCTCTTGGCAGATTTCACTTTACTTTAGCTGGAATGGGGCTAGGCTTCAGATCTTCTATGCAGAATTTTAATTGGTCAATATTTTTGGGTGAAAAGCGTAGATTTTATTAAAAATTTAGCAGAAATTGTCAAAGCGCTACTCATCATTAAGGGCTTGACAGATTTCAAGCCTAGTTGGCTGAACAGACCCTATCGCGGTAGGCTTCAGAACATCTATTCAGAATATTAATGGGTTGATTTTTTGGCTGAACATTTTTCATAAGATTTACCTGAAATGTCAAAATGCATCTTCTCCATAACCGATTTTATCCAAATTTGTTTGGAAGGATTCTATAGCGTTAGGCTCTAGGATGTCTATTCATAATTTTGGTTGGTTGATTGTTTGGTGGCCATTTTGATTTTTTGAAAACTTTCCCGAACCATTTAAAGGGCTACTTCTTCATTAGTGGCCCGATTTGAACAGAACTTGGGTGAAATGATCCTTTGGTGGTAGGCTTCAACATATCAAACAAGAATTTTGATTGGTCAATTTCTTTGGTGGCCATCTTTAATTTTTCGAAAATTATCCATCATGTCTAGGCTGGTATTTAAATGCAAATTATTCAAATGCTAATGGTTCAAGTTAGCGTTACAGGCCCTTGGGCCTCGTGTTGATAAGGGTATTGATAAGCCTTCTGTATTTATTTTATGTTTGAAGTCAAGCTTCATAGTTCATTTCAAAGTCATTAAGTCAAGCTTCATGGTTGCATTGCAATCACATTTCTGGTTAAGTTGTGTAATATTGTATCCAGATCAATATTTAGGACGTATCAGGATGGTAAGTGTCAACTCCGTGATTTCGATTATCGCTTCAGTATCATTTCAAAGTTAGAAATAATGAGTACAGAACCATTGTATAATTATGTGCTCGTGTGTTCTTACAGGATTTCTTCACATAGACGATTGCCCAGAACAAAGATATATCCCTCTATATTTGATCGTCGGAGGAATTGGCTCGCTCATCTACCAACTCCTCTCATGTACAGATCAAGTGAGAAGCAAAATTCACAAATGGATGTCTAGCAAGACATGTGAGAATGAGGCTATTGTTACTAATGCTGTCGTAGACACTCCGGGTATGTGTATGAAGTTAAACTACTCTTCAGAAATAATGAAGCATGTTTCCAAGACAGTATAATGTACTGTTGAGTATTTTGTACATAATAGACCTTTGCACTTTATCAACCCTTCCTATGATGTCATAAGCAACTATGCGCGTCTAGAATGACATCATAATGAATGACGTCGATAAGTATGTCACGAGCGCATATTTGAAGACGGACTATACGTTGTTGTACAAATTGTTTGTTTTTAGTATTTAATAAATATTCTGTTGAATATTTTGAAACTAATTTGACTGGGCACTGTTGCTGCCTATCACCAAGTCAAATTAGTTACAAAATATTCAACAGCTTACCTGTATAGTTTTCAGGGAATTGATAGCTGGGGCATTCAGGGATCGATAAATCCCAACACGGCGAAGTGTGGGTGGCGCTTAGATAGAGATGGCCGGGACATAGCTAAAACTGGAAAGGTCTATTAGATTGGAAGACATTGATGTCCAAGGCAGCAATGTCTTCCAATCAAATTATGTTTAAAATATTCAACAGAACATTTCTTAGTAGTATGCCTCTGTTTTTCAGTGGCCAGCCCCTACAGATTGTCCATAGTTTGTATGGAAATAACATCCAGATTATGCATCTCGAGCGGCGGCGGAAAATATTGATATAAAAAATCGGGCAGTTATGGTAATACGAGCATGGTGTTAAAATTACAAATTTCCATTTGTGGGTCTATCAAAACATGCGTCAGCTTTCATTGTGTCAAGGTGCGATAATTTCTCAAGCTAGCCAACATCTGAGAACAGCCCATAGATTTAGAATAACTGTAGAATGCTTGCGCACATACCTTCACTATGGGACTATATGGAAATAAAATCTATATAGAAATGAAATTGATTTGGCTATATTAATCTGACGCTTTATTCGATTACCTAATAAAATTAGTAACAAGAACATATTATTTTGGAGACTACATGTAGATATAGATTGTGTGATAAAATACTGAACTCAGAAATTATGCGTTTGCGAGAGTCATGAGCGATCAACAGCTATTCTAACCATGTAACAACCTGCCAAGATTCTCTAATCTCGTTAATCAGCATGTTTCGCCTTGTTATCGCTTTGGAGTAATGGAATGCGAAAGCTACCACGAAGCGAGAATTGGGAAGGTTTGTTTGTTTATGATGACTAGTCACTACAGATATCCAATTCACTTATATAAATCTACTGATACAAATCGGAAATCATCCACTCATAGCGTGAGAAAATCAAAATAAGCGCTTTATATATACTGAACCAAAAAAAAGTTTAGCAACACTGAGAATATTACTGTATAAATGTTATTTAACAAAAACAATAAATTGATTCAAATATATTATTTAATTGATAGGTCATTTTCCAAGTTGAACAACAGTGTCTTGTTACTGTAATGCTAGCATCGCGCCTTTAACACGGCATCATTCAACGGAAGGGTCCAATTTAAATAATGACACTGAGCTGTCAATACCGGTTGTGACCTCCGCGCGCATTAACCACCGCCGTACATCGCTTTCTCATGCTTCGAATTAAGCACCTGATGTCACGAAGAGGAATCGCATCCCATTCCTGGAGCAGTGCAGCTTCCAGCTCCCACACGTGAAGATGTGGATGGTTCTCATGCACCATACGGCCAAGAATGTCCCACGCATGTTCGATAGGAGACAGGTCCGGTGATCGCGCTGGCCAGTCCAACACCGGAACATTGTTAGCCTCAAGGAAATCACTGGTGACCCTAGTTGAATGAGGACGGGCATTGTCTTGCTGGAACATAAAGTATGCATGATGCTGCATAAAAGGGATGACAACAGGGGTGACAACTTCTTCACAGTAACGTTGAGCCGTTAAATTTCAGCGAATCACAATAAGATGTGTTTTGCCATTTTCATGGATTCCAGCCCACACCATGACACTGCCGGCACCGAATCTGTCGTGCTGAATGATGTTGGCTGCATCAAACCATTCTCCTAAACGTCGCCAAACCTGTTGCCTACCATCCGCCACATCCACACAAAACCTCGACTCATCACTGAACAAAACGTGGCTCCATTGTTGAGCACGCCATCGCTGATGAGTTCTTGCCCATGCAAACCGATTCTCGATGTGATGCTCTGTAAGCGGAACAGCAACAAGTGGATGACGGGCATGCAGTCCAGCATCATGGAGTCTGTTTCGCACAGTTTGTGCATGCACTGTAGTGCCAGTAGCGGTGTGCAAATTACGGGACAGCCCCAGCACGGTCTCAAACCTGTGACGTCGTCATAACGTCACTAAGTAGCGGTCTTCTCGTGGTGTTGTTGCTGTCGGTCTGCCAGATCGTGGTCGGTCATTAACATGTCCAGTTTCCTGCTCACGTGGGCGGAGACGGGAAATGGTTGAGGCGTGAACATTAAAATGTCGAGCAACAGCGCGAACGCTCTGCCCAGCAGCGAGTCTTCCCATTGCTTCATGGCGCTGATTTTCGGGTAGCCCTGGGCGGCGGTCCATGTTCGGTAGGGTAAACTTTTAAGCGTTTTCTGTTAACGTTCGTTATCTGCGTTTGCAATATGGTGAATTTTTGCCTTCGCTACCCGCCAATGTGGGCCAGTGCATGAAAAATTTTCACATGCAGTAAGCGTGCGGCCGAGAAATGCAAGAAAATTTCTTCATGATCAGCGAGACATTACATTGACGAAACATGCCTACAAATTTGGTTATAAATGGACGCATAGTTTTAATACAACAAACCAAACTTCACTGTTGCTAAACTTTTTTGGCTCAGTATACATGTAATAAGTTTTTGCCAAAATATTGTAACTTGAATTTTGTGGTAATATGTATTTTCATGACCGCTGTATGATATTTTTGCACGCTGGATAACAGCGTTTGTTTTCTGAATTGGTGTCTGCATCAGGGTTGTGGTCGGGTACAGGCAGCTGTACTGAGGCTGAGGACGAGTACTTTGGCAAAGTGCTTGAGGCTGAGTACAAGTACATGGACTTTTTAGCAATTGTATTGAGGCTGAGTATGAGTACAAGTACAAATGTACGTGTTAATACGAAAATGTCATCCGAGGTTGCTATGGGGGGGGGGGGGCTGGAGGTGGGTGAGAACAGCCATACTATAATATTACCCTGTACTTGCTATATGGGGTGGAGTTGGCTGTGAATCCGTAAATATACATATAAATATAATACGGCTTCTATAGTGGTGTTTCCCTCTATTTATTTACTAAACAAAGGTACCTTGTTGAATATCTTGGATATACGTGTAATTGGACTGAACGGTGTTGCTACCATGGGCAGCATTAGCTCCCAGCCAAATTAGAGGTCTTGGAGAAACTATAGATGGCTTCCTTTGGGGACCAGAGGACCAGTATTGATTTTGGAAGGAGAAATGCTTGTTTCTGATTGCATTGGTTTTATTATTGATTTTTCTTTTACGTTTCTTTTGTACTTTTAGCTGTGGAGGGAACAGAAGATGGTACATGTGGTCTGAGTCATGAGGGGCGTGCCGGTCCAACTTCTGTGGCTATCCCTGATAGTACTGGTGGTGATGCAGCCACTAAGCAGGACGCAAAGAAACTGCGTGCCAGTCAGCGACCAATGGCATGTTTTGAGACGCTCATCTGTCTCTTTATGTTCATATGGTTTATATGCGGTAAGTGATATGTTTCACCCAGTGATGAGATAGTTCCTATTTTTAGCTTTACTTTATGAAGTAAAACTAGTTTTTGTGAAACCCTGCTTCTACTTCGAATAATACTTACCAGATGTACTATTATGATAATGTCTATTATCTAGTCTAGCTCAAAATAAACAATTAAAACTCCGCACTCTCCTGGTCCTGCCCACACTGTGTCTGGGAATTACCATAGCCAGAGGTACCGAGTCAATTCCCAATCACAGTCAGATTCGTCTATTTTGCGATTTGAGAAAGCCGAATTGTTGGAGTGCGTTATTGTTGGCATCATGGAAGACAAAGGGAAATCATCACAGGGCCAGGTTGTATCAATCTAGAATTTATACATTCATGGCATAATGACTGTTTGAAATTTCCTTAAATTGGCACATTAAAATGGTAGCCATTGTTGGAGTCGCTCGGTACCCGTTAACTTAATAGTGTTAATCCGGGTACTCGGTTCTTTTCTCTTGCGACTCAGTTCTTTCTAAGATGGATGCGCTCTTAGCCAAGATGGCTGCGCCCATGATGTTTATTTCACTTGGCTTCGCGTATCTATGCACTCTGTTTTTGCCAATTTTTAGCTTTTGCTTCATTGTCGAGGGTGTTTGTAGCGATCGACATTTAATTCTTGGCTTTATTAACGTTAGTTAACTTCCAAGTTGTGTTTATTAATTTTCACTTAAAAAAGTTTCAAATATTTTCTTGCCTATGGCTTGATTATCATTAATTTAAGAGAAAGTTAATGTTTTCTAAGTAATTCATTTTACAATCATGTCAATTGTGCGTATTGCTCGTCATCGTTTGTCATGTGCAGCGTTTTAATTCTTCTCTGTGTTCGCAGAAAGCCAAGAACCAGGACACATTGTGCCAGAAATGCAACAGGTTCATGAAGCGGAAGTATTCAGACCATCATTGTGTGGCCTGCTCTAAGTGTAAGGTTGGAAGTCCCTATGATGTGTGCGCCAAGTGGTCGTCAGAGATGGTGGTGGAATTCGATCATGATCGACGTGCGCGCTTGGAGAGGATCGCGAGGGACAAGGCGGCCAAGCTGGATCAGGCGTCGTTGAGAGGACTGGAAGGTCGTCTGAATCAACGTATGGATTCAGCACTGGGCGTATGGGCGGCCCAGTTGAAGGCAATGTTCGAGTCATTGCAGTCCACGGTCCCGACAATGCAGGCTGGTGCAGGGCAACCTTTAGGTGGTGCGGCTAGTTCTGTGGAGGGACGAGCACCTATCCCTTCTCTGTCTTTGGCTCAAGAGCCGACGGCAGAGGAGGAAGATCTTCTGATGGAAGATTCCGGCATGCCGGATATCTCATTGACGGCTATGCCCAGTACATCCCAGGGATCTCCCTCGGTTTTTGTACGGGTCTGCCAAGCGGATGGTGATGTCGACGTTCCGTCGGGCATTTTCCATCCGGATTTCGTGAAACCCGCATTGTCGGTGGAGCCGTGTTTAGCGGTTCCTGGCGGCATCCCGGCGGCGTTAAGTGCGGCTCCTCTCGGAATGCTGACACCTGCCGTAGTGAAAGCGGCCATGGTCCCGCCTCCCGTGCTGGAGCCGATGGACTGCGGTGAATCCGTGTCCGGCGATTTGCTGGACACCGGTGCCGCTGCTAGTCGGGCTATGGACGCGCCTCATGGTGCTAGAAGTGCGGCCCATAGCTCTCAGCATGGATTGTCGGTGGCCTACTCATCCAAGGGTGAGAGGGAAGATGAAAACGGTAGTTCATTGATGGATGAATCCGCTTTCTGCACCGGAGCTGAATGGGTGCAGGTCCTTGGTTGGATGTCCGACCGTCTCGGGTTGGCATCCGATCTAGGATCTCAGCGCGATCCAGCAATGGAACGGATGTCAGAGCGAGCGGCTAATGCTCTGTCAAGTGGCTCTTCGGCCATGCCGACACTCCCTTTGGACACGCAGACTTCCGACATGTTGGAGGTTGCGGTATACCGTCTGGTATAAGTAGTAGGGTCCGTTTTCCTGAGCAGGCCTACCATCAGTATGCCAGGGTTCCATGGCTTTCCGTCGGGGAGCAAGAGGCGCTGAATAGGCCGTTGGCTGGAAAATCTAAGTGGCATTCTCGTCCCTTAATTTCCCAAGTTAACAAAGATCCGTTCAATGAGCTGATGCTCATTGAAGATGTGGCGAGGGCAGCCATGGCTGCGCTCTCACATGGGTGTACCGTCCTGCAGGGTATGCTGACCTGCACAGCCGAAGGTGGACAAGTGGCAGAGGCTGCTCCCGGAGTTATTCGGGACACCATGTGCTTGTCTCAAGATTGCCTGGCCAGGGTGATCACCAGAATATTGGCAGAGCGACGGAGAATGGTTCTCGATTGTGTAGAACCAGGACCGGAGATGAGGGCTGCATTGTCTTCTGCGCCCTTCATCGGTCCAGGCTTGTTCGGCGGCTCGGCACGACAAGCCGTATCCAAGGTCGTGTCAATGGTTTCTGAACAGGAAGTAGTCAGCAAGTCGTGGAAGTCGACTAAGAGGACAAAGCCGCAGCAGTCCTACAGGCAGCATCGGCAAGAGCAACAGAGGCAGCGCCAAAGATCGCTCTTCCGTCCTTTTGGCCGTGATGCCCATCAGGCATCCGGATCTCAAGGACCTGGCCGTTTGTCCTCATACAAGCCCTCTAATAAGAGGCCGTATGAGGATGACAGGAAGGGTGGCGGTTCGGGCCGTGGCGGTTACCGTAGGGATAACCGTGGCGGCGGTTCCGGACCATCATATTCCAAGAAGCCGCGGGGCGGCCGTGGACGTCGGTCCTGACGGATTTCCGGCGAATCAGTTCCGGTGACGTCAGGAATGAAGGGAGTCGAGAGTCTTCACCCAAGCGATTTAGCGTCTTCTCGTGCAATCTTGACCGCCAGCTGTGTGCAGATTCCTACCATTGGAGGCAGACTTCAACTGTTCTCAAGCCAATGGGAACAGGTCATGCGAGATTGTTTAGTCTGTCAGTGGTTAAGAAACGGCTACGAACCGGACTGGCTCATCCGTCAATCGTTAGTTCCATTAACATCGACTCCGGTATGGACTCCCGTTCCAAGGGAATCTGATCGTCTAGATGCCATTTGCTCAGAAATAGAATCTCTTCATCAGAAGAATGCGATTCATCTAGTCCGCAATCATCCGTAGGCTTCTATTCGATGATGTTCCTCGTTCCGAAACGTACCGGTGGATGGAGACCAATTCTCAATCTCAAACCGTTGAACAATTTATTCTTTCTCCCAAATTTCAGATGGAGACTGTAGCAACGGTAATGACAGGGCTGAGAAAAGGCATGTGGGCAGTGTCGATGGATCTGAAGGATGCTTATTTTCATATTCCAATGTCAATTCCTTTTCAGAAATACCTTCGCTTTGCATTCCAAGACAATGTTTGGGAATTCAATGCGCTTCCATTCGGCCTGACCACAGCACCAAGGGTCTTCACCAAAGTGGTTCTCGCCATGACTTCTTATCTTCGCAGGAGAAACATAGCTGTTCATACTTACATAGATGACTGGCTGCTAATGGCGGGGAATCCAGTCACTCTGCGCAACAATCTTCAGGTAGTCCTAGCCTTATTAAAGGATCTAGGATGGATTGTGAATCTAGAGAAATCAGAATTGACTCCATCCCAGGAGTTTATTTATCTGGGAATATTTTTCAATCTCGGGGACGGCGTAGCTTTTCCGGCGGAGAGCAGAGTCAAGAGCCTGATTGCAGTTCTTAAGTCGGTTTCTCTAGGAGCCTATCTGACGGCGCGCCAATTTCTCAGAATACTGGGTTTACTAGTGTCTCTGGAGAAGGTGGTTCCTTATGCGGCACTCAGGTGCAGGCCAATTCAGATGTATCTAATGTCATTCTGGTCTCAGAGAACGGATCCGTTATCTCTGAGGATACCAGTAAAAGAACCATTGATATTGCACCTTCAGTGGTGGTTATCAGAACAGAATCTCCTGCGAGGTGTTCCTCTACAACCTCCTCAACCACAGATGTCCATCTTCACAGATGCATCGACGACGGGTTGGGGAGCATTATTGGACGATCAGTCAGTGTCAGGGGAATGGGATCGGACCAATGCGCAGAAACATATCAATGTTCTCGAACTATTAGCAGTGGTATTGGCACTTCGAAAGTTCGAGAATTTAATTCAAGACAAGATTGTCCTAATAAGAACAGACAACTCAACAGTGGTGTCTTATTTGAACCGCCAAGGCGGGACGAGATCACCGGAGTTGTGTATGATGATTTGGATCCTTCTGCTGTGGTGCCAAGAGAGGAATGTTATTCTTCGGGCAGCACACATTCCAGGAAGATTGAACATCCTAGCGGATGCTCTCAGTCGAAGGACGGTTTGTCGTCCGACGGAATGGCAGCTCAACCAGTCGGTAGCGGAGGTTCTATTCAAACATTGGGGGCAAGCCAAATGTGGACCTGTTTGCGATGAAACAAAACGCAGATGGTCACTTACGTGTCACCGATCCCAGACCCGCTATCTCTAGCGGTAGATGCACTGGCGATAAGTTGGAAGGGAATGTACGCGTATGCATATCCTCCAGCGATTCTCATCCCAAAAGTTCTGGCAAAGATAAGAGAGGGTATTGCCAAGTGCTTCTGATCGCCCCCATATTGGCCAGGCCGATCATGGTTTACGGATCTGTTGGACCTTCTGGTCTGCGGTCCAATCCCTCTTCCAGACAAGAGATCTAATCTCTCAGAACAGGGGTCTGTACCTCCACGACAGACCAGAAATGTTCAAATGGACTGCATGGATGTTATCAAGCAGCGTGCAATTAAGGGTGGCTTTTCTGAGCAAGCAGCGAAGTTTGTCGCTTCAGCCAGATGAGGTTCAACCACTAAAACATAATTATAGAATCAACAAATTTGCAGAATGGTGTAAGGGAAGAGATATCGATCCCTTTTCTGCATCTGTTCAACATGTAGCAGATTTTATCTGTCATTTATACGAAGTTGACAAACTTGTACCTTCAACCCTAGCAGCATATAAGTCTGCATTAGCTTCAGTCATTCCCAGTCTGGCCATTGAAGGAGTGGAAAATGACACTTTAAATGAAGTTATTAAAGGAATGAGCAATCTGCGACCTAGACAGCCAATTCCTATCCCGGCATGGAATCTATCTCTTGTTCTACAGGTTTTAGGGCATGCTCCCTTTGAACCAATTAGATCTATAGACATTAAACTGTTAACTATTAAATAAGTTTTCTTGGTTGCAGCAGCGTCGGCGAGAAGGAGAAGCGAAATACATGCGCTTTCTGCCGAACAAGACCGTTTTGTCGTCACGGGTGAAGGTTTAAGACTACTTCCACATCTTTGTTTCCTGGCAAAGAATCAGTCACTTAAATATCCAGGACAGCCAATCAATTTGCCAAGTTTAACTAGACATGACCCAAACTCTTCTGCTTGGTGTCCTGTCAGATGTCTGAAAATGTATAAGAAACGTACTGAGGAGTGGGGAGATGACCCGAAATCTCTGTGGTTATGTCTCAAAGCTCCTCATTTGCATGCCTCGAAAGATACTATTTCTCGTTGGATAGTCGACGCTATTCAGATGTCGCACAAAATCGCTACAGGAAAGCAGATTGATCGTGCGAATGCCCATCAGGTCCGAGCACTAGCAGCGTCATCGGCCCTTTATAAGCATGTCTCATTAGAGGAGGTGATGTCTGTAGCACAATGGCAAGCCTAGTCGTCATTCACTGATTTCTACCTTCGCGACATCTCCAGCTCACTTAATCCGGTAGCTGTCGCCAATTTATCGAATATGAACTAAGCCACATCCGACCACTATTTCGCACACATCACAAGTTCTTCCACTTGCACTGAACAATGGTTATGCACATGACCTGAGAACGACCGTGGATTGGGCCGAGCTCCTGTGATGAACAAGAAAAGACCAAGCACTCAAAATGGTGAGTGTTTACATTAATTAAGTGACTATAACTAATTTACTTACAGTCGAAATACCAGACTGCTTAGGTAAATAGTCTGGTATACGAGTATACTTATCCTCTCAAACAGACATTAGACTCATTCCAATTTGAAAACCTAATTGATATACTGATATTTTTTCAAAATTAGAAGTTGTAGTAGCTTCTTTATCACTCTACTGGACTGCCATAGCTGAGACTTGGGGCTGACACGGGTCTGGTGGGTGTTGCATCCCCATTGACAGCCCTCTGAATTTTGTGCGGACAAAAGAGGGGGGAGAGTGCGGTCTAGACCATGGAAGTTTAGCACTCTATGAGTTAGATGGCAGAACCCAAGCGTATGCCAGGGTTCTAGTCTCTTCATAACCTTCTCTGTTGGATGGTATATGAGTGCTGGTTCGAGCCTCACCTCCTCCCACCGGTATTTCCTGGCTGTTGAAATCCGGAGTTTATCGTAATAGTACATCTGGTAAGTATTATTCGAAGTAGAATCAAAAAAGCATCCGCTTTTGTTTCTACGTGAATTCTTAATACTTACCAGATGTACTATGGCCCTACCTCAGCCGCCCCGCTGAGGTGAGGCTGAGCTGCTTTCGCTGTTTGTCAACGCAAATATAAGACGAATCTGACTGTGATTGGGAATTGACTCGGTACCTGCGGCTATGGTATTCCCGGACACAGTATGGGCAGGACCAGGAGAGTGCGGCGTTTTAATTGTTTATTTTGAGCTAGACTAGATAATAGACATTATCATAATGGTACATCTGGTAAGTATTAAGAATTCTCGTAGAGACAAAAGCGGATGCTTTTTTGATGCCTCCCTATAATCAGTGGGCAAGACACAAGGACCTGGAAGTCAAAAGGTCAACATTAGTATTTTGTATTTAGCTCAACCGTCAACTTACATGTAGTGGTTTATAGCTCGGGTTTGGTTATTAATCATACTGGATCCAGACTTGGACACATACTTCTTTATACTAAGAGAGCATGACACACTGACTTTGGGGTCAAAAGTCATGGTCACTAATCCAATGACTTGTCTTTGGAAATTTATTGAATGTTAACATATTCACGTTCTTTCGTATCATCATTGTTAAAAATGAAAGATGCTAATCCGAGACAATCGTGAAAAGCGTAATGAGTAATGGTTGATACGTAAGACATGTTTTTCCGGGGAATATCTATATATCATTTAGACCGAATCCGCTGATCATTGCATTCCTGTTTTCTCATTGGCTAGCACGACAAAACTTATCCAATCAATATTCACAGTTCCGAGTCCGACCCCCGGGCCGGGAGTCAAAGGCGAGTACTTGCTTTAAATTCAGGAATTGAATCTTACAAAATACTAATATTAAATGATTTCTATTTTTTCTCGATGATGAGACAAATATTAGATTAATTTTGATGGAATAAACGATGGTTATTGCAGAATATTGAGTATTTAGGTGGGCCCAGCTAAACTATCAAGGTTATAGTATAAACTAAGCTTCCTCTATAGCTGTATTACTGCATTCATATCAATACTACAATGCATGAGTTCTGGCTCTGTACAAGCAATTTGTTTCATATTGTTTTGTTAGCTCAACTGGCCCAAAGGGCCAAGTGAGCTTATGCCATGGCAACCGTCCATCCATCCATCCGTCTGTCAACCTTTGCTTTAATACACTACTCCTCATTAACCGCTTGGGCTTTTTCAGCCAAATTTGGCTGGAAGTACCCTATGGTCTTAGGTTTCAGAACTTCCATTCAGAGTTTTGAGTCATCAATTTTTTGGGTGAAAATCTTAGATTTTATGGAAAATGTATCAGAAATTGTCAAATTGCTACGTCTCCTTACCATTCTGGCTGATTTTAACCAAATTTGGCTGAAAGGATCCTACGGCGAAACGCTCTAGAACTGGCATTCAAAAAATTGGTGCATTAATTTTTTTGGTGAAAATCTTAGATTTTATCAAAAATGTACTGGAAATTGTCAAATTACGTCTTACCATTCTGGCCTATTTCAGCCGAAAGGATCCTGAGGTGATGGGCTCTAGGAATTCCATTTGGAATTTTAATCCATCAATTTTTTGGGTGAAAATCTTAAATTTTATGAAAAATCTACTGGAAATTGTCAAATTCCTTCTTACCATTCTGAGCGATTTTAACCAAATTTGGCTGAAAAGACCCTATGGTGGTACGCTTTAGAACGTCCATTCGGAATTTTGATTCATCAATCTTTTGCATGAAAATCTTAGATTTTATGAAAAATGTATCGGAACTTGTCAAATTGATTCTTCTCATTACATTTCGGAGCGATTTCAACGAAATTTGCCCGAAAGGATCCTGTGGTGATGGGCTGCAGAACCATTCAGAATTTTGATTCATAAATTTTGTGGCCGAAATCTGCAATTTTTGGGGGGAGAAATTTGAAAATGCTACTCCTCCATAGCTGCTTGACATATTTCAACCAAAGTTAGATGAATTCTATCATGGTAGACTCTAGAACCTCTGTTCAGAATTTGGATTGATCAATTTTTTGGGTGAAAATCTTGGATGTTATGAAAAATGTACCGGAAATTGGCAAATTGCTTCTCATTTCCATTCTGAGCGATTTCAAGAAACTTTGGCTGATAGGATCCTGTGGTGATGGGCTCCAGAATTTCCATTCGGAATTTTGATTCATCAAATTTTTGTGGGTAAAAATGTTACAGTTTATTAACAATTTACCGCAAATTGTCAAATTGCTTCTTCTTCATTGATAAAATGATCTTATGATCATAGGCGCCAGAATTTACATTCAGAATTTTGCTTGAATTTTTTTCCCATCTTGTTTAATGTAAAGAATCATGTGTATTTAAATGCAAATGTTTCAAATGCTAATGGTCCAGGTGAGCGTCACAGGCCCTTGGGCCTCCTGTTCATAAACAAAATGATGAAAGGTATTACACTTTAGTTAGCCTCCTGTGAACAACCATCATATGTACATAGATATAAAACAGCAGAGCTGCATGGCTGCACTGAAACCACAGTTCTGGTTGATTATACATCATTTTACTATTTTGAAAAATGCTCCGATTGGACACATAAAATGGGTGTGGAAATTTGTGAATTAGGCCTGGAAAATTTATGGAAAACAACGAGGTTTCCTTCTGCTGGAGGTGTATGAACCATGTGTATAGGGATTATAAGTAGTAGGTGTGTGCGATTATTGATTTGAGTGATGACAATCGATTATTTTAAGAATAATTGGAATTAGTCGATTAATCAGCTTGAGTACAAATAACCCAGACATAACAACAAAAGCATATCAATGACGAAAGATGCAATGGTGTTTAGAAATGTCCATTTTCATTTAAAAAAACCCCTACTTTTGAAATGGTATCACTGGAATGCGTGACTCGATTCTCCTGCCAGGCATTCTAGTGATACATTTTCAAAAAATAGTTTTCTGTTAGCCTGAGAATTGGTATAGATTCACTGAGCAAAATGTTAATTTTCTTGATCTATTGCGTTAAATGGTATTTAAAACATAGATTTTTGAAATATTTACGCAGTAGAAATTATTCACTATTATTCGATTATTTTATTTTTAATCATATACCTACATTCATGATTTAAAAAATGAAAGCGATTTTCGATTTAATCACGTAATCGTGCAAGCATAATAAGCATGTGATTTTATCATCATCGTCGTAATGATTGCCATATATTGACTTTTGCAGGTAACGTCTGGGTGTATGGGCTGTACGCTAAAGGCCCTGTCACTGCTGAACAATGCCACCCACTTGTGTTTACCTTTACATTCTGGCTAATCACTGGAACGTATATCTTCATCGGCTCAGTAGTTGTGCTGTTGTGTCTCTGTGGGTGCTTGTTTACGTCTGCTGGCAAGTAGACCGAGAACAATGAAGAGGTGATCAAGAAACATTGATTCCTTTTGCTAAAAGGTATCATGGGCAGCAATGACTCTTTTGTTGAGGCCTCGCAGTGGTACTTTCCCTACCTTTTGAAAAGTGGTCTTATTTTTTCTACTTTTTAGGATTGTTTTAATTATTATCAGAAATGGCAAATTCATTTTTTAATGAAGTAGAAGTTAATGTATTTTTATAACTTTAACTGAATTGTAATTGTCTTTTCTTTTGAACCGGTTCAATCCTGAAGTCTTAGGATATCAATTTCATTGATTCCTACAGAAACATTATCGAAAACCTTTAAAGAATTTGACAGGAAACCATTCAACGGGAAGGTTTTACTGCCTTAGGCAACAATGGTTGCAACAATCAAATTCAAATGAATTATTTCCAAAAGAATACTTTTAGTGTGGCCAATTTGAGCCAAATCATCTCATTATAATAGGCGTAAATCTCTAAAAATGTCTAACTTTTTTCTCGGAGCAGCTGTGAGGCCTGAATATTATATGTATTTAATAGTTATAGAATGTGGAAAGTTATTTTTGGGAAATAATATGACTGTCATAGCAGTGAAAGGTTTTCAAAGCTACTTTCCTGTAATCATCTATTTCGTGTAAGTGATAATTATCTCCCCTTGTGCTTGTCAGCCTTGAAGGCTTTGTTAATCAATGCATAATATTAACGCTTTAATGGTCAAGCTGACCTCTGAAGTGGCTGAATGGCCCTTTGTAGAGCAAGAAGACTATTTTTGAAATTTTATGACTGAAATGAGTGGCTCCATAACCGAGCCAGGCTCCATAACCGAGTCAGGCTCCATAACCGAGCCAGGCTCCATAACCGAGCCAGGCTCCATAACCGAGTCAGGCTCCATAACCGAGCCAGGCTCCATAACCGAGCCAGGCTCCATAACCGAGTCAGTCACTTCAGTGTTAAAATGTCAAAATATTTTTTTCTTTGCCTGTAAATGGATTGAGTAAAAAATTTCAATTTTCGTGTGGAATCTTGACATTGAAGTGTTAAATTCACAGTAAATCTAATGTACTTTTAAAGTGATATAGTACCGTAATCATGTCTTATATTCAATACACTTCTGTATCAGGAGATATATACATGTATTATAAACAAAGGTATTTATCATTACCTTAGTAATCATGTACATATTGTGATATATTGTATAGAATAGTGTTTAAGGTTTTATTGCTTAAATTTGTTCAAGAAACTTTCAATTGCCAGAAAATGCCATTTTGCAGATCAAGAGAATTCTATTTTTTTGAAAATTTACCACTGGAATGACGTCTTCTCTTGGTCTGCAAATGAAGATTTCTCAAGACCCGAGCAGAAGGCATTTTTGGCCGGTTTTGATTGTTAGTTTTAAAACATTTTTCCATGCAGACTGAAAATGACAAATTATTTGAAGTATAATCTGCTGAATATTTTTAACCTTATTCTACTGAAAGTTGTTGTTCTTGTCTTGGCTACTAATAGATTTAATTTAGATTTTAGCTTTGGGCCAAGTGAGCTTACGCCGTGGCGACCGCCCATCATCTGTCCGACCATCCATCATCCGTCCTTCAACCTTTGCTTTAAAACTACTCCTCATTAAACGCTTGGGCGATTTCAACCAAATTTGGCTGTAGGTAGTCTATGGTCGTAGGCCCCAAAAAATGCCTTAAGAATTTTGATTCCTCAATTTTCTGGATCAAAATCATAGATTTTATTAAAAATTTACCAGAGATTGTCAAAATGCTTGTTCTCCTTACGATTTTAACTGATTTCAACCAAATTTGGCTGAAAGGACCCAAGTGCCATCGGCTCCAGAACTTCCATTCAGAATTTTGATTCATCAATTTTTTGGGCGAAAAACTTAGATTTTATGAAAAATGTACTGGAAATTGTCAAATTGCTTCTCTTTACCATCTTGCCCAGTTTTAACCAAATTAGGCGGAAAGTATTCTATGGCCATAGGCTCTAGAACTTCCATTCAGAATTTTGATTCATCAATTCTTTGCATGAAAATCTGTGATTTTATGAAAAATGTACCAGAAATTGTCAAATTGCTACCCTTCCTTAGCGGCTTGACATATTTCAAACAAATTTCACTAATGGATTCTATGGTGGTAGGCTTTAGAAATTCTATTCAGAATTTTAATTGATCAATTTTTTGGGTGAAAATCTTAGATTTTATGAAAGATTTACCAGAAATTGTCAAAACGATTCTTCTCCTTAGTTGCTTGACATATTTCAAACAAATTTTGCTAGAGTGACCCTATCAAGGTAGATTAGAATTTCTATTCAGATTTTGATTGGTAAATTTTTTGGGTGGCCATCTTGGATTTTCCGAAAATTATCCATCATATCTATTTAAATGCAAA
Organism: Chaetoderma sp. LZ-2023a; assembly: GCA_034401795.1. Taxonomy (NCBI): domain Eukaryota; kingdom Metazoa; phylum Mollusca; class Caudofoveata; order Chaetodermatida; family Chaetodermatidae; genus Chaetoderma; species Chaetoderma sp. LZ-2023a. The sequence continues at coordinate 47,309,478 of CM067366.1, forward strand.
TGGTTCAAATGTTAATGGTCCAGGTGAGCGCCACAGGCCCTTGGGCCTCTTGTTTTGTCCTGTGATGGAGGAAACAGGAATTATCTCCGCCCCCCCACTATTCTCTGAGTCTCCCTCTATCTATCTCTCTCTTTCGCTCTCTCCCTCCTCCGTCCCTCTCTCTCTCTCTCTCTCTCTCTCTCTCTCTCTCTCTCACACTCACTCACTCACTCACTCTCTCCGGACGGTTTTACCGTAACTGTGGGGACATCACTTTTTTCTCTCATTTTTTTGGATTTTCATTTCCTTCGTGTTTCTGTGTGTGTTGGCAAAATGAAAAATACTTCTAAGAAGGATAGCGATTATTACCATTAACTAAAAAAAGTGAGAGAACACTGTGGGGATGGTCCCCACACAGAGCGGGGACCTAGTGAGAGAGTCCCCACAAATGTGAGAAACACTGTGGGGACATACTCTCTGATTGGCAGTTCATGCAGTAGCAGCAGTATGTGGATGGGAGATTACACCGCTGCCTAGTCTGCGCACGTAAGTGTTTATTATATCACGTGTTCGTATGCCTCGTGCAATATTTTTTTTACATGAGAGTGCGAGATAATTTTGTGGGGACATTTCAATGTGAGAGAAGGTGAGAGAAATGAAAAAACGTAAAAAAAATGGAAAAACATGAATTGTGGGGACACAAATTCTAAATACATTTTTGGATGTTTCACGCTTATCCCGATCGTTTGAGCTGCAGTAATTGTGGGGACAGGGCATTGTTCCCACAATCCAAGCATGTCCCCAGAGTGTAGGGTCTAGACGTGAAAACGTCCCCCGAATTACGGTAAAACAAGTTCTCTCCCTCTCCTCCGTCCCCCTCTCTCTCTCTCTCTCTCTCTCTCTCTCTCTCTCTCTCTCTCTCTCTCTCTCTCTCTCTCGCTCCACGAGTGCATGGATCAAGAATAGTTTCTGGAGAATAAAAGTAAAACATGTACATGTATGTATGGATTTATTTGAAATGTGACTGGATTTTCATAAGAGATGGCTTGTTGTTGCACTTCAGCAAAATCTCCGTCTTTGCCATGATTATGTCCAGGGATCAAAGTAACCTAAGGCAGCTAAGACAATTGCCTTAGTTTTCCATGCCTCTTGTCTTGGTTCCCTTCAATTTTGTCATCTATTTAAGGCAACAACTGCCACTAATTGCATTTACAACCATCATACAGACTGTTAAATAAGGATTAAGGTATCCACAGTAAAGTACAGAGTCATCCAAATGTAGACGGCAACACGGAACATGCTCCAACTGTAATAGTTGTACTAAGAACAGGAATAAGGGGTTCTTGATCCTGTTAACTTGATTGCATGCGAAAGTCCAAATGTTGCCTTCATGCTAGGCTTGCGCGATTATTGCGTTGAGTGATCACGATCGATTATTTAAAAATTATCGTGATTACTCGATTAATCAGCTTGGGTACAAATTACCAAGACATAACAACAAACGAATATAAATAACGAAAGCTGCAATGGTGTTGATAAAAATTCATTTGCAGGGCAAGAGAAGGCTATTTTTGAAAATGTATGACTGGAATGGCTTGCTCGATTCTCGAGCCAGCCATTCCAGTCATATATTTTCAAAAATAGCATTCTCTTGCCCTGCAAATGAACACACATTCACTAAGAAAAATGTAAAAATGAATGATCACATTAAAAAGTTACTAAAAGTTATGCTTTGAAATATTTTATGCAATAGAAGATATTCATGATTATTTGATTATTTAATTTTTAATCATATAAATTCACGATTTAAAACATAATCGCGATTTTCAATTTAATCACGTAATCGCGCAAGCCTAATTCATGCCCTCATGAGGCATAATCTGCCTTGATGTCCTAAGAGATTGCCTTAGTGCCCCTAAGATTATAAAATCCTTTCCCTTTTACTGACATCTTCAAGCCCTGTATCTCTCCATACAAGTGTCTTTTAAACTAGATAACTTTAGACTGCCTGCAAAAGACGGATCCAAGCTGTCAATCTAGGATCTGACGTCTTACCCAAAATATGTCACCTGCCAGCTGACATCCCAAGCAACTGATGTAGATCTGTCATGAAAGTGGCAAGCGTCCGTCACAGAAGTGTTTGAATTGTATGAATTTGCAAATTAATAAACATTCTGCTGATTATTTTGAAACTAATTTAACTGGGAGATGTTGCTGCCATGGGGAGCAACAGCTCCCTGTCAAATTAGTTTCAATATATTCACCATATTGTCTGAGTGTATAGTTACCTTGAAATTGGCATTCTGAGTATTCAGGGCTGTGTTAAAATTGATTCTTGAATGCGTGTGCAAAGTAGGCGAAGCTTAGTTAGAAATGGATGGGGCATAGCTAGAAATGGACGACTATACGGGCATCCCATCAATCACTTTACGTGACATCACAATCTAATGACATAGGCCGAGACAAAAGGTACAAAGGTCAGGCAATAACCAGCTAAATTTTGTCTTCATATTTCGGCATTGGTAACTGATGTAATTTTTACATTTTTGTGAGAATTTTAAACTATATTTTAGTAAATAATTATTATTCTCAATTCATGTTTTATTGCTGAAGGATTCTAGATGTATGAGGATTAATTGTTCTATTAATGTCAACTGTCATGTTTAACTGTCTCTCTGCTGTAAGCCACCAAACAATAATTTCAATGAGCAAAAACTCTTGACTTGCTGAATATTTTGAAAACAATTTGACTGAAAGTTGTTGGTGACTTAGCCACCAATGACTTTCAGTCAAATTGTTTAAAAAATATTCAGCAAGTCAAGAGATATAACACTTGGAATATGTAGTCTACAAAAACAAAGCGTTCAGACAGTTAAAATTGATTCAAAAATATGTACAAAATGGGTGGAGTTTATCTAGACATGGATTTCTATATATATTGTGATTGTGTATGAGCAGAATTCATATATCGGTATATAGTATCATCAGAATAGAGTTATCAGCCCTGTCAATAAACTTTCAGGAATCTAGTTTCCATTGTATAACTTTTAAATGCCTATTTCTAAGACATATTTGGTCTGTATTGGACTTTTCTCAAAATAATCAACATAATATAATGTTATTACTTATAGCAGAGTACAATATAATATTGTTTATAATTATACTGTCAATGATGAACTGTTGGTGGTGTACATATTGGTGTCATAGTGTCATTTCGGGGTGCGCCTTCGTGTCTGAGGGGATCAGTAAATCCTAATGTGGTTCGCGAATGTTGCTTTTTCGCATTCCGGAAATAACCGATTTACAGGAACCACGAAATGAGATTTGATCTGGGTTCGTGGTTATTGATTCATAAATTCCTAAATGACAGAAGCCGGCAGAATTTTACAACTTATTTAACTCTTACCACTCTGATGTCAAAATTTCAAATTTTCAACTTAAATTAAAAGATGAACTTTTCAACAAATTTGGTGAAAGATGTTGCTGTCGTGGACATCAACATCTTTCACCAAATTTTTTGAAAAATGAACACCAGGTTCTTTGCTATTGCTTATTGCATGCACAGTAAAAGATAGAATATTGACATCAGAGTGGTACAGGTTAAATGACAAAATCTCGTCAATATGTTATTGGATACAGTCGTCAGTTAATTATTTGGATTGAAAATTTAGCAGAAATCGAAATATGATCAAAAAATTGTAACAGTTAATGCAATTTAGAACGTCTGTGGTTTCAGAACATTGACACAAAATCATCATCAAACATCATCAATTCTCATAAATACTGTTTTGGCATCGTGGTTGATGGTTAGTGGTGACTAACCAAGTCAGTAAATTCACTGTCTGCACGAGTTGCAAAAATGCACCCTAGGCCTCACAGTTGTCTTGCGCTTTCTTACATTTCGGGGAATGGGCCGACTTTGTCCTATTTTTTCTACACTTTAGGGGTTCTGTGCAACTTCATATTACAGGAGGTGAGAATGAAATTTGTATGAAATGATTATTGAATTTATTTTTTATTTTTACGATAACTGTAGTTGTCTTTTGCTATTAACCCTTTCAATCCTCATGTCCTAGTAGATGAATTTCCTGGAACTCATACAGACATGACAGAAATGATGTTGAATATTTTGAAAATTATTTGACTGGAAGCCATTGCTGAATAAAGACTTAAAGGATAACTAAGCTCATCTCTTGATAGCTATTCAGGTAAATCTAATATGCCGCTCAAAAAGTATGCAGGTAATTATAAACTTTTTATCATGCCGCTAAAGAAACATATTCCGGCTTTAGTAGGTAACGGTTGGAACATTTCTGTACCATATGATAGCTGCCATGATTTACATTTTGACCAATTAGAAAAAAAATAGCGTGACCACCTCAGTATATACACTCGGTCATAGAGGTGCCAGCTATAGTTTGGCGATTTCGTATAAAAGCAATCAGACATGTAAGTTGTTGAATATTTTGAAACTAATTGGGCTGGAAGTTGTTGCTGCCATAGGCAGCAACAACTTCCAGTCAAATTAATTTCAAAATATTCAACGGGATAGGCATTACATAATAAGGAATGTGGTGCATTGGCACTTGCATGGCATCACACACTATCGTTTGAGGAGACAAAATGGTGGCGATCGTTGTTCAACATTTACACGATATTACAATGCAGATAAATGTGATACAGAAGAGGGAATGTGACAGGATATGAATGATATGGAATCTATAAACCATAACCTATCAGTACAATGCAACATCTGAGATCAGATTAGCATCCCTTTAAAGGGAGCAATGGCTTCCAGTCCTATTATTATCAAAATATTAAACCAAATATTTTTATATAGTTTTGATTTTGATGTAATTTGACAAGGACCTACGTACTACGACTACATTTGTCAAGGATATGCTGTGAGGCCTGAAATATCATTGTTTTAATATTTTTACAAACTAATATTGTTGAATAATAGTGTAGTGTGGTTTGATTTGCACAATTATTGTTTATTTATTGCCACATGAACTTTTACAGCTCGTACATAAAAGCTTATTCTACGTGCAACAATTTGATGTATTTGAAAATCTGCTTGCAGAAAGCTGTTTGAAAATACAATGGTTTGTGATTTAAATATCTGTATATATTTTTTAATTGACTTATTTTTATTGTTATGTTTTATATATTAATCATTGGATTGTGATATGCAACTCTTGTTTTTAAAAAATCCTGAGTTAATATGAATGTGAGTATAGGTCTCGACCACGCTAGAAGCTGTGACGCTGTGTCCAGCTCTCCTGAGCAAATTCAGGTTCTGACTGCAGGGAGCTTTAGTTATTTAAGGGTCAAAATTGATTGCAGACCAAGAGGCTATTTTATAATTTACCTCTTTTAACCCCCTTGTGTCAACGTAGCCATTCATTAGTCTGGCCAGCCAGCCATTCCAGTGGTGAATTTTCAAAGATACTCTTTTTGGCTTGCAAATGGATACTGACTACCTTAAGCAAAAAATTTGATTTTCTTAATCATTAGCACCTTAATGGCGGCAGTGACCACAAGAAATATTCATTTGCAGAACGAATATCTTTGGTAAATTTACAAAATATTATACTCTGGGCCTGCAAATGGACATTCACTGAGGAAAGATTTCAATTTTCTTGAAATTTTTTTTGTTAATTGATATTTAAAGGGGATCACAAATGAGAATTAAATTTCACTATAACCCACCAAAAATAAGATTTTATCTAATTACGGTAGAAAATCATCGCATGATTCTCTTTCTATTTCTCTTGCGTCTCTTTAGTGTGGTGGTGTCTGAATAAGCTGCTGTGAGCTATTGATCATCAACAGCAAAGAAATGTTCATGTGATGATGTACAAGTCTCACTCGATGACATCATACCACATCAGTCATTCACATGATGACATCATACCACAACAATCATTCACACGATGACATCATACATTCACATGTTGACATCATACCACAACAATCATTCACACGATGACATCATACATTTGTACCACAACAATCATTCACACGATGACATCATACCACAACAATCATTCACACGATGACATCATACCACAACAATCATTCACACAATGACATCATACTACAACAATCATTCACACAATGACATCATACATTCACATGTTGACATCATACCACAACAATCATTCACACGATGACATCATACATTTGTAAAGGGTTAAGGAATTAAAAAATATGCAAATAATTTATTTTATTTTATTAATGTATGCAAAAGAATCATTTCTCATGCTGTGACTGTCCTCTGTTTGTGATCCCCTTTAAGTAGCACTTTTGAGGAGCTGTTGACACAAGAGGGTTTAACGGGATCCTCAGTGTGTACTAAGTATTAAAATTGCTTAAGGGTCATGTGAGGACTTAAGATCGATAACGAATATCAATTAATTTTATGATCTATTGCACTATTTAAATACAATAACCTCACTTTGTAGTGAGAGAAAATATCTTAGACAGCCCAATAAAGAGATTGTGTGTGTGTGTTGTAATATTTAAGGCGTTTATATGCTAGTTCTCAATGCTAGGGTCTAGACTCACGCCAGTAAAAAATAAAGAGATTAAATGACGCCTGTCTAAAACACCTCAGCGCTCGCTATGACGTCACACCGGGAACGATGCTGTGAGCTGGGTCAATATTTCTTTAGTACAAAGGTAATGTATTTTAAAACGTGCATTTAACGGGATAGCCTTCACATACCATAACATAATTTATCTCGGGTTGAAGCTAATTCTTCAAGAAATCAAAAAATTATGATTCTTGAAAATCTATTAGGATAATAAACGGTTTTATGGCTAGCTATATTCGCATATTAATAGGCCTAGGCTACAACCAGTAAACATTGGGCAATAAATAATGAACACAATCGGCAATATTTCAATGTATGGGACAAATAATCTTTAGGCACTAACAGTAGTAGGCGGATCCAATAAGTCATCCTTGAAAACATCCGGATTGGTAAATGTCGGAAATGAATGGGTGTGAGTGTGATGAGGTGGGTGGGAGAGGTTGAGGATGACTGTATGTGGTAGGCCTACATAAATTTGCGCACATGCCATTTTGCTGCTCTCCGATTTAAATATGTCCGCATTGGCGTGAATAATGTAAATAGTGAAAGATTATTCCTTGGTCTTTGTTTCCATCTGTAAATGCAATCTATAATTTTGCTAAAATAGTGCACTTATTCATATCTGAAAGATGTAGGCTACAGAGTACAGTTACAAGCATTTCTGAAAATGATGAATGTAAAATTGTGTGTCTTAAGTGAGTTCCAGGAGTGAGTCTTTCCATGATTTGACGGTAATTGTTTACCTATAGCCTATGCTATATGTGTTAACAAGTGTTTGCATGAGAGCGACATGGATTAACACGTTAGATTCAACAAAGTGGTGCTTGGGACGAGTAGGGGTGTGGAGGGGGGGGGGGATCGTCACGCCTGTGACAACCACCACCACTACGGCCACATCGATCGTTTCCAAAACTTCTTCCGCGTGATGGAAGTAGCCTACATAAATATTTCAATGTTTTGAAAAAGCAAAACTTTAGTGAATAAATAAATTTTAAATAGGTAGGTGATCCAGATGTTTAGAAATCGCGAGTGTATCGTCTTTATGTACCGTGCAGGCTGTGCAGCTCATGAGTTTACATGCTTCCAAAAAAACCCCAGAAACATGTTAGTACCATATGAACACGACGACGAAAGAAACGTTCTGTTGAATATTGTGAACATGTGACCCTTCAACTCATGCGGATGGCGGTGAAAGCTGTGCTGTCACTGCCTAAAATGTAAACAACCGGTGTTCTATTTTACGTAGACTAAATAATCAAATAGATTGGTTTTATTAATAGATTAATATTTAATTGGCATTTTAGTTAATTTTAAGCACCTAATTGCTATATGGCAATCATAAATTTATTCATAGGCCTATACAATGGTAAAGTGTGATCGTACACACCGCAGTGTGCTGCTACTAACCTAGAAAAAGTTGTGTTTGTGTACATGATCCTACATGCGTGACTATAGCCTGCGTAAAATCGTTAGTCAATCCAGAAAGATATATATATATAAGCCATATATATGCATTCGTATAATTGTATTCCAAAAAGTGGCTTGTGATGTTTGATTCAATATAGCCTATCCCTGACCATATATACTGTTCATGAGCTACGTCCACATCTGTCCATGTAGCCTACATGCACACCATAGGCTATATTGTCTATTGCTCTATTAGAATAACGTCTAAAGCACATGAGATGACTGAAAATGTATACCACTGGTATTTTTGCATGAGTCTGCTTTTGTAATTCTCAAACCAATGTAATTTCAGGTCTGATTCACGTACACGAAACCCGCTGTTACTGTCAGCACCAACTGGTGTGTGTTAGCATTGCGATGTTAGTCGCCATACAGGTCTGTCCTTTAATCGACAAAATATCATCCACTTTTGCGATATTACTGAATCTTTATGCAACTTGAACAATGCAAATAGTGTCCATGTGTGAACAATGAATTGCCATACAACACCGATGTGTAAAAAATATGTGTGTAGGTGCCTTAATACACGCAGTAATAGGTGCCTATGCTCCCTGTGGTATTATTTCGAATAGTAATTTGACAAGAATTGATGGGCGCTTCCCGGTGTGACGTCACAACTTTAGCTTGATAGCTGAAAACGTTTGGTTGTCAAGATGGTTGCTATGTGCTTATCTCGGCTTTGGCTGGGCCGATTTAAAAAATTTAAATAGCATTTTGTTCTTTTAGTAAAGGAGAATATATATTATGATTGTCAAGTTAATCAGAGCAATCGGGTAGCTAGTCCTCACAACAGCTGTAATCATTATTTTGTATCAGAGAAGAGAAGCAACGGGTTTTACTTTGATGTTATAATGTTGTTTTAACACTCATTACCCTTTAAGTATCAATATATATATATATATATATATATTTTAAAATTTTCTTATATCTTTATTGTTATGTTTTATATGTTAATCATTTGATTTTGATATGCAACCTGAATATGAATTAGAGACACGAGTCCCTATTTCAAATTTGCAACTAAAAAATTTAATTAATTTATATGGAATGAAATAAACATTTTAAGATTTAATATCGTTTCATTACCTCTAGGAACACGACTTAATTATCAAATAGGATACAATTTTAAGAATTTTTATTTTAGTCATTATGACCCTTTAATATGAATGTGGATATAAATCTTGACCGCGCTACAGTATAGCTCATAAATAACTTTACATGTTTACAAAAACAAAAATATGGTAGTTAGTACAATTTTTAACATGATGGAAGAAATGTTCTGTTGCATATTTTGAAGTTAACATGGTTCGAGGCAGCAATAGCATTCTAGTCAAATTAAGCCCTAACCATCAACAGAATATTTTTGACATCGTGTTCAAAATTGTACTAACATGTTCCGCAGCAGTAATAGCATTCTAGTCAAATTAAGTTATTTCTGAGCTGTGGAAGCTCCGATGCTGTGTCTGGATATATTCAGAAACAATTTTTATTTCCTGGTCAAGATTGGTTAGCCATTTAACCCTCGAATTTGTTCAAGAAAATTTAAATTTTCTCAGAAAATGTCCATTTGCCGACCAAGATAAGGCTATTTTTGAAAAATTTACCACTGGAATGACTGGCTCTGTTATTGAGCCAGTCATTCCAGTGGTACATTTTCAAAAATAGCCTCTTGGTCTACAAATGGACATTTCTCAAGACCACTGTAAAAGGCATTTTTGGCTGATATAAGTCTTAAAATGTTGGGAAAATCTACATTTTTGCAGTGTATGTCAATTTACGGGTGAAGAGATATTTTTGAAAATCTACCACTGAAATGAGCCAAATGAGCGAGGAACTTTAGTCATAAATTGTCAAAAATAGTCTCTTGGCCTGAACATTTCGCGAGAGCATTGCAGAGGTACTAGTTTTTGACGGGCGTTATGTGTTTGTATTAACTAGATCTGTAAGCAGTTTTATTTTGTTGTTGATACAGCATTTCTTGCCACAGGAGAAATATGTGTTAGACTCAGTATTGTTTGTCATGGATGTAGATTTATGGAAAAATAAATATAGTATCGCAAGTTTTTTGTCACAATTATATTATCGTGATTTGAAAATCTCCATCCTAGGGTAGCCTGTTTAATATTAGCAATCAGTTTTTTTATACCCCGTCAACGCGCCCAAAAATATGTAATGGCGCCGTCCATCTTGAAAATTGGTTTCCGGATGATAACTCCGTTACCGTTTGTTGGATCGCATTGAAACTTCAGAGGGTGGTTGGACTAGGTCTGGGGAAGAAACCTATCGAAATCGATGGTGATCCGAAATCCAATATGGCCACCAGCCTTGGGCTACCATCTTGAAAGTTGCTTTCTGGATGATATCTCTGTTACCATTTATCGGATCACTTCATAGGGTTGTTGGAATATGTCTGGTGAAACTTATCGAAATTTACGATAATCCGAAATCCAATATGGCCGCCAGTCAGCGGTTGTTAACATGTAAGATATGTGGTTGAGAACCTAAGCTGTTGCAACTGATGTACATACTTGTGTACGCGAGTGCGCGTGTATGTGTGTGCGCGCGCACATGTATGTGTGCACGCGTGTTTAAGTGCATGCAAGTATTAGCATGCATGTGTCTGTCAGATAATTATATATTTGTATAACATTAGGTAATTTAGTCGGCGTTATGATTAAGAACTTAGGTTCAAACTTTAAAGCTAATACACTTTTGAACAACAGGCCTAAAATTTAAGACCATGATTAAGGCGGTATTAGGGATTTAAGTTCAGACCTAAAAGTTACTACGCTTTCAAACAACTGGCCATAGATACGTGATGACAGATCGTATTTCTCCATTCATACATCAGCTTACTGCAATCTTGAAGTACTTTTTAGTCGTAACTCACTAGTTTAATTTGGTCTCAAATTTTGACATGCAGGTGCGCCGGCAGCGATAAGCTAAAGTTACAGCATAGCCAGCTTGGTCATGTTTAACCCTTAGCACTCTGATGTTAATATTCTATATTTTATTGTGTCAATATCCAAGAAACTGGTGTATATTTTTCCAACAATTTTGCTGGAAGATGTTGCTGTCTACGACAGCAACTTCGCCCACCAAATTTGTTGAAAAATGTACACCAGTTTATCTTTTAATTTAAATTGAAAATTTTAAATTTTGACACCGGAGTGAAGAGTTAAAACAGTTGTCCAGTGGACAGATCTGTATTGAATTATACTGGTTGCAAGTCGCAGTGATAGGACATTCACGCTTAGTGTCTTTGATGTGATGATGGAATCTGCGCAATGAAACAGCCATGATGACTGGTATATGACTGTGATATGACTGACCTTTTAGGTTTTAGATGCTGTTTGGCGTGGAAAGTTAGATATAGGTCTTGTGTGGGTAGGCTTTCCGTCGACTGAGTTTGGGAGTTGGGGATTAACTGACATGCTCTAAGTCAATTAGGCCATCTTCTTGACCTCGCGAGTGAATGGAGAAATCCAGTTTTAGCTATGCCCTACCCATCTCTAGCTAAGCTCCACCGATGCTTTGCCTGTGTTGGGATCAATTGATACCTACGCTCTCCGAGTCTCAATTTCCAGAAAACTACAGGTAATATGTATAAGCTGTAAGTCGCCTAGCAAAGATGGTTCATGTTTGGCCATGTGCTAATGATGCCAGAAGACACACCAGCACAGTGAACCTTGGAATTCGCCCCATTGGAAGCCAGCAAATATAATGCCAGGAGAGGACGTCATTGATAAATCTGTTAAAACTATCGTAAGCCAATAAAACTACCAGATTAGGTTAATAAAATAAGATTTTTATTAGAATAATTTGATAAAGTGGTTGCTGCCTTAGTCAGCAATGACTGGCAATCAAATTGCTCGAAATATCTGCAATAAGTGTTACTACATACTGCTTATTTTGAGGACAATTTGATTGAGCCAAAATATTATCAAAATATTAGCCGGTAACAACTTTATTATCTGCTAGATTATTTTGAAAACAATTTGACCGAATGTTCTTGCTGCTATAAGTTGCTTTACAGATAACTAGCCTGGCATGTTGCAAACTATGGACTCGACGCGCATGACTCAACTAAAATGTATTACCTGTCTAGTCCGGTATATAAAGGGAATTTTGACGTCACAACTCGATGCAAGATTACAGAGTAGCTCTTTGCAGCAGATCTCTGAGAATTTTATTAGCCTAATCTGGTAGTTTTATCAGCTTACGATAGCTTTAAGCGTACTGCGAGGTGACCAAGAAAGCAAGACTCCGTCATACATTCAGATCAAGAATGGGCCTAAGGAAGCTAAAGATTTTGGCTGAGGACAAGACACAGTGGTCAAATGTGAAGAAGGACTGATTACAGCTGTAAGATGTTTCTACTACTACAGTCGCAGAATATAGTAATCATCATACAGGTAAGTGGTTGAATATTTTGAATCTAATTTGACTGGGTGCTGTTATTGCGTATGCCAACAACAGCGCCCAGTCAAATTAGTTTCAAAATATTCAACAATGTTTATTTACATAGTAAAGACATACAATTCGTACAACTTGACGGACTTGTAAGCATTTATAACAGACTAAATCATGTTATTCATAACGTAATGGACCTTTCCATTTTTAGCTATGCGCCGCCCATCACTAGCTAAGCTCCACCCACACCTCGCCGTGTTGGGATTGATCGATCCACAAATGCCCTAACCATCAATTTCCTGAAAACTATACAGGGAAGCTGTTGAATATTTTGTAACTAATTTAGTTTCAAAATATTCAAAAGAATATTTATTAAATAGTAAAAGCAAACAATTTGTACAACAACGCATAGACTGTTCAAATATGCGTTCGTGACGTACTTATCGACATCATTCATGACGTCATTCATTATGATGCCATTGTACACATCACACAGTTCATTATGACGTCATCTGATGGGTGGGTACTCTGGAAAGGCGAATTGATTATGACATCAGCCTACATGTGACATAGTTGATTATGAAATGATATGATTGATGAATAAACTGGATTCTTGGTGAACATGTGATTGAGACAAGGGGCCTGTATCGGTCACCTGGAACATGTCAACTAATCTTTATTGAGTTTTATATCAATCAGAGACACTCCCAATGACTTTCAGTCAAATGCTTAAGTTCTCTAGCTATTGACAACAATCTTTGGACCGCTTTTTGCAATAGTGATTTTAAACATTGTTTAAAACAAAAATAGTTGACATCAGTGCTAACAATAAAAATTATCAAACTTGTATTAAGACACCAGCAAAGGGCGAATCAGAAGGCAGTCTCTTATTGCAGCTGGTTTCTTAATAGAGGTTCAAATACATTGCTTAATTGGATTTAGCAAATGAAGAAAATAGTCTCTAAAGGCAGGTGGTCTCTTAACCCTTTCACCGATAATTTTTTGAAAAAGTTTATTCTTTATATAAAACTTATTTTGTTGAATCTTTTGAAATTAATCTTACTTGAAGCCATTGTGCCTTAGGCAATGGCTTCCAGTCAAATTGATTTCAAAATATTCAAGTTTTACTGTATGGATGCCTTGAAAATACGATATACGGGATTCATCATTGAAAGGGTTAATACAGGTGGTCTTTATAGCAGGTTTAACTGAGTGTATTCCAAACAATCCATTTAGCACATGTACACCTGAATGGCCAAGTTAGCAGCAGGGTTTGGGTAGGTGAGCTGGAGTTTATTTAGAAAATAATTTGACTGAAAGTCATTGCTGCCTTAGGCAGTAACAAATTCATTCAAATACATTTAAAAATATTCAACAGTATAGATGTCAGAGCACATAATAAATATCTTAAATATTTAGGCAGTGGAGGAAAACGGTTAAACTGTTAATTGTTTTCATCTTGTTTGGCTATAAAATGTGTCCAGATGATAAATCAATGGAAGATAGAAAAAAAACCCTCTAATATTCCCCCGAGTGTCACTTTACTAGTACTGAAAATAGTTAAGAAGTGATAACTTGTGTTTGACATTGTATCAGTTTCGTTTTTGCAACACAAATCTTAGATGCCGACATTAACATTGTGACCAATAAAACGTGCTACCATTGTTGACGATACGCGGATGGATGGACAGACACGGACTTGGGGTTATCACTATGCATCAGATGCCTGACAAGTCAGCTGAGCTAATAAAATCAATTTCGGCTTCAAAATCTATCAAATAAAAAAAATCAAAATGCCTGCCAAACACACTACATTTTGATTGGTTCACGGCGCCATGCTTTTCTACCTATCAACTTCCATTGAACAAACTTTAATTGCCCTTAGTCCTATATCATATCCTTCAAATTTCAGCCTGATCTGTTTAGCGGTTCTGGAGTAGTTTTCACAAAAACAAGATCATTCAAGATGGCCGTCAAACCATTTGGCCAATCAAGTTCCTTTGAACAAACTTGTTTCAGCTCTGCCCTGTATGATATTGCATGAGTTTTGAATCGAGATTTTTTTTTTAATGATTTCTAAAAATCGGTAAAAATCCAAATTGGCAGCCGGTCAAATTGGCAGATGGACTTCCTTTGAACAAATTTGGATCTCTATGCGTCCTGCCAAAGATAATTGAAATTGGCCCAGTTGTTCTTGAGGTCGTTTAAAAAAAAAGTTGACAGACAGATGAACGACAGACAGTCGCCATGGCATAAGCTCACTTGGCCAGGTGAGCTAATAAACAGGCTGGACAAGTCTCACACCCAATAGACCTTTCCATTTTTAGCTATGCCCCGCCCATCTCTAGCTAAGCTCCACCCATACCTCGCTGGTGTTGGGATCGATCGATCTCTGAACTCCCTGACTATAAATTTCTAGAAAACTATACATGTAAGCTGTTGAATATTTTGAAATTAATTTGACTGTGTGCTGTTGCTGCCTATGGCAGCAACCGCGCCCCGGTCAAATTAGTTTCAAAATATTCAACGGCATGTTTATTAAATAGCAAAGACATACAATTCATACGTGTCAGACTATTAAGCGATACAGACGGGCGATATGGAATCATGACATCACGTAGTTAATTATAACGTCATAGGGCATCAGATCATAGATGGATACCTGGAAAGGTGAATTATTAACCTGAAGATGATACTACGTATGAACCACATACTTTGTCCAAAACAGGTATTTTTATCACCAAATTCATGGAGTAGCTATGGGTTCCTCAGTGTCACCAGTGATTGGTAATCTCTAGACGGATATCGAGTAATGAGCACTCAGCACATCCACCAACCCACCCAACTTCAGGTGCAGTTATGTCGATGACACCTTCACCTGCCTTCAATGGAAAACTTACCCATTATGTCATACTTTCTGTGACAAAAATGTCCGTGAACTCAGACCTGCACAGGCGCATATAAACTGATAAAAAGGCATTTCATTCAAGGTGGAGAAAAAGAAAAACAAATTTGCATAAAATTAAAAATGAAGTTTTAGTATTCATATAATAATATGATAATGATGCTTGACAATATATATTATACGGTATGCACATAATTCAGTAATGGATTTTAGATGCTGTAAAATTAATGATAACCGTAGGACATTTATAATTATACATAAAATATTTGTGAATGTGTTAGAAATTTCTATGATCTTTGAGAAACTGCAGGTTTTCGAGGTCACGAATTTAAACCTTCAAATTCCGTGACATTTCAGTATTTCCATTACACTCATAACTAAGTACGCTGAAATTACACAAAGCTTTGATAATCACGATGGAGCAACTACACCCCCTAACAATCACGGGAAAATAATTTGGCTCAATAATAATCATCAAATTGCAGCTTTTACAAGCAGTTAAGCAACAGTTACAGATTAAACTAGCTAATAGGCAAATACGCAGATATATTTATAATAGAATTACTGTGCATGATAATAATATGGTTTTGTATATATACAATGGATTCACGGGGTGTGGGTGGTGGTGTTATGGGAGCCTTGTACTCAAATCTGCATCAGAAATCACCGGTCATTGGTTTCCACAAACGTGTGGTGATCTAAGACCTGTGATCGAAAGACCATCTGTGTTAAAGAACCACCATCTCGTTAGCTCAAACAGCAGTTCATATGCGTAACACATTAAAGTGTCACACATATGAACTTGAATATGATCAAGCCGGTCAGAACCGGCCTCTATATTGGTCTTTAAAATATACATTTGCAGGCTAAGAGAAGACTATTTTTTATAATTTACCATTGGAATGACTGGCTCGATAACCGAGCCAGTCATTCCATTGGTAAATTTTCAAAGATAGTCCGCTTTGCCTGCAAATGGAAATTCACTGAGTAAAAATCTAGATTTCCCTGACCAATTTTGACCATAAAAGGGTTTAGCCACTAACTGTGATTACCGTCTATGTTTTTAGGGTCATCTAAAATATATAATTCTATGTGTAATGGAATATACTTAAGTTTTCATGACGTGAACAGCTTTAATACAAGGAATGAGTGGGCAGGGACAGTGGGCAGGGGCCATGTTAATTTCTGTACAGATGTACTTGAGCTCGAGGCAGAGCTCAATAGTTATGTATATTTACAATGAAACCCTTGCTATGTTGCAAGAACACGGGCTGAAATGTTTTGTTTAATTTTACTTACTTATCATATACAAGATGATCATGGGTTCGCTTGGAAAGTGTACAATCTGGCAACATCACTAGGTTTGCTTGGAAGAAGAACACGCTAGTGATGTAGCCACAGGCTGTTGATCAGAGTCAGAATAATTTCCAGAAACCATCCATACATCTACATACAGTAATTTAACGTGTTTCCAAAACAAAATAAAATGTTCTGTTAAATATTTTGAACATAACTGGATTGTAAGACTGTGCAATGTCTTCCAATCCAATTATGTTCAAAATATTCAACAGAACATTTCTTACATCGTTTTCAAAATTGTACTAACTAACATGTTTTTGTTTTGGAAAAATTTTCAGTTATATATAAGCTATACTGTAAGCGAACATGTATATTCAAAGTCCACTCAGAGCAGTTATGTACATATGGTATATACTACGCAGTAATACAACTAATGCTGCTGCTACAACTACTACTGCAACTACAACTAGGGCTGCTGCTATAACAACTACTGCTTCTGTTACTACTACAACTACGCTGAGATATATCTGCTATTTACACCTCTGATGCATGAATCTTTATACATTAATGAAGAGAAATTAAATTACTTATTAAATACTAAAGAACATATTTGGAAACAATAGATTGACAATGGACATTCTCGCCTGACTAACTACAGTTACTTATAACACTGTCTATGGCAGCAACAGGTTTCAGTCAAATCAGTCTCAAAATATTCATCAGGTTTTCTGGTTTAGTTTTGGAAACACAGCTTACTTATGATCTGTAATGTATTGACGCTTGAACCATTTAACCCTTACTAGTCTGGTGTCAAAATTTAAAATCTTCAAATTAAATTAAAAGATGAACTAGTGTTCATTTTTCAACAAATTTGCTGGGAGATGGTGCTGTCGTAGAGAGCAACATCTTCCAGCAAAATTGTTGAAAAATGTACACCAGTTTCTTTGATACTGACACACCAAAAGATAGAATATTGATATCAGTGTGCTAAGGGTTTAAGTTCCGGTTTCCAAAACAGAAATATGTTAGTTAGTAGGCTTACATTATTAAACACGAAGTAAATGTTCTGTTGAATATTTTCAACAGAATTGGATTGGAAAACATTGCTGCCGCAAGCAACTTAATTATGTTCAAAATATATAACAGTAAGTCAGTATGTCCTATGTTATATCCGAGCTGTATTGTACACGATGAACAGACTATGTCCAATCGAACATACCCGATGTGCTCAAACTACTCATTACAATATAAACATTGTACCACATGATCAAATAACGGAATGATCATTTTAATCATTGATTGGTCACAAAGGGGGATAACTCTTATCTATAAATAGACCGCTACGAGAAATGTGGATATATGCATTGTTAAAGCCGCAAGTCTCACTCCCTGGGTTGAGATGAAATTAATACCCTATGAGGCGGAGCTTCTATGATGACGCTTATGGAGCATGCGTGATAAGTAGCAACATAGCCTACCTTATGACAGCTCAACACCTGGCCGTTGTACACAACCTTATTCTATATACCTAGATGACTGGTTTACTATAGAGTAGGACAGTCCACCCTATGCATAGTAGCACTATACACATGTGTACTACCAGTATTTTCACATACTCCTTCAAAAAGATTTATTTAATTAATTTATCATTAACTGTCTGACTGCTGCAAGCCATCAGACAATAATTTCAATTGATAATAACTCTGGAACTGCTGAATATTTTGAAAACAATTTGACTGAAAGTTGTTGATAGTCAAATTGTTTCCAAAATATTTAGCAAAAATCCAGTTAACCACCATGGAAAATGTAATCTGCAGAAATTCAGCAGTCAGACAGTTACGCCAATTTATCTAGCAATACATTTAGCTCAGTATTGCGGCATTAGCAAGGTTTATTAGATAGAGATGCATGTAGTATTCTTAATGTGGTCATTTTGAAAATGGTAATGAGGACATCTGTTACTGTCAAATGCAGCAACAGTTTTCTGCAACACTTGTCACACTGATATCACAAGATTAATTGTTACAAAGCGAGTATTAGAAAGGCTAGCACACAGTTTGCAAACACTGTTGCTGAAGGCTGTTGCTACCTAACAGCTTACACCAGCCTTATTTGCAGTTATAGGTGGCAATAAGACCCTGCTTCTTATCAAGGTAATGCGTTTATTTCTTTATTGCTGCGTGTTCTCTCCACACATGACTTGGGATAATACGCGTGGCTGCTATCAGCTGTTTACAATCATAAATCATTCAGAGCACATTTTCCCGCAATGTGATGTCACAGCTTTAGCTCCGCCCATTAAATTCAAATTTTATTCAGCACTAATGTTTGTTTTAGCTCATTCTCATTTAAATGAATATTTTCCAACAATTTCTTCGAGATGACAGTACCAGAATCTGTAAGGGTTTTATACCTTATTTTTCAAAATATGCTACCTAGATGTGAAAGGTGTTTAGATTTTGATAGATGTGACACCAGCGCCATCTGGTGCCTTTTATAGTCAAGGTGGGCCTTTAAAGGTGCATATTCACACCAGAAGAAAATAAAATTGTGAAAAGTTTATACTTTTTGAGGCTTAAATCATGTGCATGGATGTAATGAAAAGAAATAAATCTTAATATATGATAATTTCATTCCATATAAATTAATACAAATTTTGAAGATGTGAAATTGAATTAGAGACACGAACGAGTCCCTAATTCAAATTCACAAATAAATTTTTTAAATTAATTTATACGTAGTGAAATCATCATATGCTAAGATTTATTTCGTTTCATTACATCTAGGCACACAATTTAAGCCTCTAAAAGTATACAATTGCAAGTTTTGTTTTCAAGCATTCTGGTGTGAATATGCACCTTATATTTTCCACTAATATGCTTGCTGGTGGGGGAGTGGAGATAGGGGGAGAGTAGGCTTTTTAACTATTTAATGATCCAGCCGGACAAATGCAGGCTCTGGAGTGGTTTTGAGCAGGGATGGGGTCAATTCCATTTTATCAATTCCAATTCCACCTCAATTCATTTTATCAATTCCAATTCCGTTTCCACATCAATTCATTTTATCAATTCCAATTCCACCCAGAAAAGTTCAATTCCAATTCCATTTGATCAAGTCCAATTCCACACCAATATTTACTTGAGATCAACATAGTTTTAACCCTTTAATGACCAAGATTGGTCAAGAAAAAAAATAGATTTATCATTAGCAAATGACAATTTGCAGGATAAGAGAAGACTATTTATTTTAATGTAACAATGCAATGACTGACTCAGTTATGAAATCAGTCATTCCACTGGTAAATTTTCAAAAATAGCAGCATACATATGATCCTTCCTCACGACCAGTGCACAGAAGGCATTTTTGTCTGGCTTCTCTGTTAATATTTAAAACAATTAGAATAAAAATTGTTTCCAATAGTTATATATTTCAGTCAAATTATTGTCCAAAAAGTCAACATTCAGCAGATCTTATTTTTAGTTCATTTGACTTAATTATAGCTTAATGTCGAGTTTATTCCAGATGAATATGACTAAAGGTTAATGCCATGTCTAATTATTATAGATACATGTAAACCTCGCTATATAAATGTTTGCATTAAAAAGCATTAGAATACAATGTATATAGTACAGTACTGAGTGAGAGTGCTGAGCACATGTATGTAGAGTTTGAATAACACCTCTAGTCCAGGTAGGTGTCTGTGTTTTAATAGCTGAGACATTTCACAGATGGGGTTGTTCAATGATTCCTTTGTTATGTAGGAGGGTTTAATTACAGGGCAATTATCTTGTAATGTACTGCTTTCTTCACCCATTTCATTCTATGCAGATGATAGTTATTCCTTTACTGAACACTATTGCTAAAATATCTTGATTCTAGCTTATATATTTGAAATCATTTTAACTAATTTGTATGATTTTAAAGAGGGCATGATTTCATAGAGATAAAAAACTGTTTCCAGGGAATGCAGAATGAAATGAGTTCAAGATCAGCAGCTTTGATTGAATAAAGGAGGTAAAAAGCTCACATAGGATAAAAGGCTTAATTGGTCACTGGTCATGGAGAATTGAGTTAATTAAATAATGTAATAAACTTCATAGCATTTATCAGATCTTTATTTTGTCAATTCAGAGAGCCAGAGATTATTTTTTTAAATTTACCACTGGAATTACTGGCTCAGTTATCCAGCTAGCCACTCCTGTGGTAAATTTTCAAAAATAGTCTTCCATTGGACTGCCAATAGACATTTCTCAAACTCATTGCAGGTGTTTTGGCCGGCTTAGGGTTAAGGACTAACTTGCTCATCATTGAATTAACAATATCTCAAATTCTAGTCTTCAAACCAAACATATAAGTAAATTGTTAAAATTAATTTAAACAGAAACTGTTGCAGTCACAGGAGACAAAAGTATTCAGTCAAATTAATTTTAACATGTTCAATAAAGCATCTAATACATGTAACAGCTGGCATAATAAATATCATCAACCTGCATATAGAATGAAATGTGGTAAATGGTATCATCTAGATAGATCATTTAGGATGAAATGCATTAAGGGCATATAAAGAGCAGTGTATAATACAGATATTACATGTACATTTTATAGCCAACACTGTTCAGTAAATCTATGACAAATATGACTGGAATTGATTGGAATTGAATTGGAATTTATCAATTCCGGTCAATTCAAATTACCAATTCCAAATCCAATTCCAATTCCGGTGTCTTAAAATTTATCAATTCCAATTCTAATTCCTGAGTCCTCTGATTTATTAATTCCAATTCCGGAATTGAATTGGAATTGACTTATCAATCCAATTGGAATTGACCCCAAACCTGGTTTTTAGAGATGTCCAATTGCAGGTTCAGAAGACTATTTTTGAAACATTACTGCTGGAATGACTGGCTCAATAACCACATCAGTGATTCAGAGTAAGTTTTCAAAATTAGTCTTCTCATGGCCAGCAAATTGACAAATTTTAACCACTAAATGTTTAAACACTTTCTCCTGGCCTATATTAATAAGTGTTACTGAGCTGTCAGCAAAAGTTACCTCCCTTGTACATATGACCAGTAAATTGTTCATGTTGCCAGATCTGCTGGTTCAGAGTTACCTCCCTTGTACATATGACCAGTTAACGTCTCTGTTCCCAGTTCATCTGCTGGTTCAGCGTGTTATTATAAACATTTTTATCATCATTGATGAAATAACTAAGCATATTCCGTCTAGATAAATTAAACCCTTTAACACTCAGATCGGCCAAAAATGGCTTCTGCAGTGGTCTTGAAAAATGTCCATTGGCAGACCAAGGACTATTTTTGAAAATTTACCACTGGAATGACTGGCTCGATAACCGAGCCAGTCATCCCAGTGGTAAATTTTCAAAAACAGTCTTCTCCTAGTCCGCAAATGAACATTTTCTATGAGAAAATCAAAATTTTTTAAAACAAATTTGAGTGTAAATGGATGTACCTAATGAAAGCACTTCACCGAGCAACAAACAGTGACATTTAATCTTTCAATGGTCAAGCTTTGGTCAGGGAAATCTAAATCATTGCTTATTGAATGTCCATTTGCAGGCCAAGAGAAGACTATCTTTGAAAATTTACCCCTGGAATGACAGGTCATTCCAAAAGCCAATTTAAAAAAAATAGTTTTTTAATGGCATGCAAATGTATATTTCTCATCACAACTGTATTAGCTACTTACAGCCGGGTTGACCATTAACGGGATACCACGTGATTCAAACATGCACTTACGACCACCTCACTTAAAGAACCATAATTGTGGTCCCACAAGCAGGTGTCCGCTATACACAGGTAGTAATTGTATTACCAATTTACCATCGACACAGATAGAAATCATTATGCCCAATTACAGATTTAACAACCTAACTTCAATGTTTAGATACCGGTTACTAGAAGGTTAATTATAATGAACTATAAATAATAATTATAATGGTTGCAATGATTGTAACCTTCACACATTTATCATATATAGTAAATTCTGGTAGCATAAACAATTAAAATCAATTATTAATTAAGTAATTAATTAATTACTACTAAAATAGGCATTGATCTCACATATAAAACAGTAAATTACAGCGACAGTCAATGTTGCATTGTGCACAAAATTATGATTCAATCATTTGTAAATCATCCGTCATAACGTAGCTCAATAAATTTCATGTTTGGATTTTAATAGTTTTACACGCTGCATCGTAGTTCGCATAATGAGTGCCTGGCCAGTGGCATGGTGACTGTCTGGACATGTCGAGTTTCAAAACATGAAGTTCAGATATGAATACTTGGTGAGTTACTTCCCCCGACTCTAAAATAAACTAATACTGTTATAGAAAAAAATGGATCTAATTTCACTGGAATTTTAATCAATAAACTTAATTTTTCGCACAGTACATCTTATGCAATAACATTGAAAAATAAGCGTCATGTTACCATCCTTAGACTGTAACATCATAACCCGCCTTATAAGCCCATCTTAGTCACACTCTCCATGTAGCTTATTCCACATGTTAATACACAGGGTGAACCGTTCTCAAGACACGGTTCATTTCAGAGAATGAAATTACATGATTTTCATACTTAAAGGTGCATATTCACAGAAGAATGATTGAAAATAAGTGTTAAAATTGTATACTTTTAGAGGCCTAAATTGTGTGCCTATATGTAATGAAACAAAATAAATCTTAACATATGATGATTTCATTATGCATAAATTAACAAGTTTTTAAGTTGTAAAATTGAATTAGAGGCACGAGTCCCTAATTCAAATTCACAACAAAAAATACAAAATTAATTTATACGGAATCAAATCATTATATGTTAAGATTTATTTCGTTCCATCGGGGGGGGGGGGGGGGATTTTCAGCACTAGTAGGTGAGGCAGTCAATTTCAAATTTCCATACTCTTTCTAAACTGGTAGGACACAAAGTGTTTGACTTTAACTATACCATTGACGGCCTGGAAGAGAGTAGATTTGAACTCTTTAAAGGTCAAGCCAGCCAATCTCGGCCTTTACAGTGGTCTTGAGGAATGCCCCTTTGCAGCCCGAGAGAATATTTTTGAAAATTTACCACTGGAATGGCTGGCTCGATTATCGAGCCAGTCATTCCAGTGTTAAATTTAAAAAAAATAGTCTCCTCTTGGTCTACAAATGGATATTTCTGGCTGGCTTGAGTATTAAAGGGTTAATTTCAAGGGTTCATTTGCCAGTCAAGAGAAGAATATTTTTCAAAGCTCACAACTCGTATGAGTCGTTTCCACCTTTCAAGGATACTCTTCGTTTGACGTAAAAATGGATATTCACTGAACAACTTTGACCATCAAGTGGTTGATAATTGCACAGGAGAGTTTGACAGCAGATTGAATTTAAGCTGTTAGTCTGTTACAGACTTGGCAGTGATGTAAATAGAAGACTTGCCAACCACTACTCAGTGTCAGATCATCTTATGTTTGTGACAAGGTGATCAAGTGATCACATTATCAATTGATGATAAAACCAACTCAGAACTGGTCCACAGGACAAGATCAACTAGCCAACCATCAACATCACAAAATCAGAAATTGTTTAATCCTCCATTTAACTGTCTCGCCGCTACAAGCTACAATAATTTTAATCAGCAAAAACTCCCGACTTGCTTTATATTTTGAAAACAATTTGACTGAAAGTTGTTGGTGGCTTAGCCACCAACAACTTTCAGTCTAATTGTTTTCAAAATATTTAGCAGGTTAAAAAAAAATAACCTTTGGATTTTGTTGTCTGCAAAAACTCAGGTCAGACATTTAAAGCCCAATGGCACTACTCAAGGTATCGTCCCGCTACACCTGTCGCAATAGCAATCAAGGCTAAACAGGTCGATTTAGTTAGCCATCCGAGTTATTGAGTTCAACTCAACTGCTTGCAGCTCGATACACCGCAGCCATATCGCTCGCCGCGTATCCAAGACGACGAGCTTTCTTGAAAAGCTGAAAACAATAAATAAAGAATGTTAGCTCTATCAGAGGTCCTTCTATACATGTACAATGCATGCATCCGTATGTATATTAATCACAATATTGTCGGTGATGTGCGAGAATTTAATAGGTTGAGGAGTAACCCTTTAACACTATCAGCCAAAAACAGCTTCTGCTGTGGTCTTGAGAAATGCCCGTTTGTAGACCAAGAGAAGACTATTTTTGAAAACTTACCACTGGAATGACTGGCTCGATAACCGAGCCAGTCATACAAGTGGCAAATTTTCAAAAATAGTCTTCTTTTGGTCTGCAAATGGGCATATTCTGAGAAAATTGAAATTTTCTTGAACAAATTCGGTGGCTAATTTAACTCGTTAATTCTCGAATTTGTTCAAGGAAATTTCAAATTTTCTGAGAAAATGTCCATTTGCAGACAGAGAAATTTTGAAAATTGAAAAAAGCCAGTCATTCCAGTGATAAATTTTCAACTAGAAATGTGGTTGCAATGCAACCATGAAGCTCGACTTTATGACTTTGCAATGTACTATGAAGCTTGATTTCAAACAAAATAAATATAGAAAGCTTATCAAGACACATATCAATGACCATGACCTTTGACCTTTTGACCCAAAAGTAACTGTCTCATCCCTTTTCGTCTATAATAAAGATTCTGTTGAATATTCTGACATTACTTTGATTGAAAGCGGTTGCAGCCATAGATTCAAAATATTCAACAGCGTATGTGTATTGTTGAAATTTAGATTCTGAGAATTCACTTGTCAGAGCATTGTCCTATCTTATGGTCTCACCCTCCAACTACGCTCTTGTATCGATTCCCGTGTTTGCATGCTTTTTATGTCTGCGCTAAGTTCACCAAACTTCATGAATGAGGTCAGTCAACTACCGCCTAATAAAATTGCCCGGTTATTATCATCCTACTAATATACACCCAATCACATTGCTTGACATTCGACTCTCACGAGCTCTCCATCAATATTGGCATGAAGCCACGCCTCTATTTTTAGATTGATAGCTAGATTGAAGTAGGCAGAAATCTGATTGGCTGCCTTCAGTCCACCAGCGTAATGTTTACTTCACATAGCAAGATATGAAAGGTCTGCAAGTACGGCCTCGACCAGCGAAGCGATGTGAGTGGGTGTATGTTAATACGATGAAGTCAAAGTTGTATATCAATTCCGACACACATAAAAAGTTAAGGGAGCTTAGCTATAAATGGGGGTGGGGGTGGCGTCACATCACTCACATGACCAATTTCACTATTTAAAGGGCCTTTCCAGTTTACCTATCAAGCGTATGAATTTATAATCAACTTCGTGACGTGTAGGATGATGTCATAATCAATGACGTCATGAACGATGTAGCTAAGTTACACCTGCTTAATTGATGATGGACTAAGCGTTGTTGTACAAATTACGTGTCTACTATTTAACAAACATGCTGGTGAATATTTTGAAACTAATTTGACTGGGTGCTGTTGCTACTTATTGTGTCAGAGGCAGCAACAGCACCCAGTGAAATTAGTTACAAAATATTCAACAGCTTACCTGTATAGTTTTCTGGAAATTGAGATTCAGAGGCTGCACGCATTGATTGATTCCAACGCGGGAAAAGTGTGGGCGGAGATTTGCTGGAGATGGGTCGGTGCTAGCTAAAACTGGATTCCTCCTTCATCAAGATCGTTAAGGAAAATCCTACTTTTTATTTACTAAATGTCTTTGTGCAGGCCAAGAGAAACCAATGTTATTGAAAATTTATCACTGGAATGGCTGGCTCATGCTGGTGCTAAATTTTTAACTTGAGGATGTGGCCTGCATGCCGAGCCATAGGAGCATTTTTGAAAAACTGTAACATTCCTCTAATTCTCAATGCTAGATAAACTAACCTTGTTCAAACCAAGTAAAAGTATTGAAAAATTTTGAAATTTTTTTTCAGTATGATGAGGACTGGATGCAATCATGGTATAGAAATAAACTGTAGTTTTAATGAGATCAGATAAGCTCTTGAATGGAGAAATGTACTTTTACAGCGATCGCCTCACATCATGTTCACCATTTCCTTTGGATTACTATTGAGATTCTGAGCCATTTTAGACATGCTAAAGTAGGACTCAACAAAATTAGTCTTTTCATTCTTCATGATCACACCAGACATAATTTGACATCCATTTTAAAGAATTTCCTTGCCATGGATCCCAAGAACAAAATGAGGCTTTATAGATGTTTAGACCGTTATTCAACATTTAACTAGAGCCATTCAAACGAGTAACTAGAGCCATTCAAACGAGGTCTTTTCCAGTATGCAGCTTTTTCTCCAGCGCTCATAGTTACCACCACTATTGCGTGTGTAGAGTATTTGATGAATCCAATGTCACAAATACATGATGTCATAAGGAATTACGCAACATGTTTGCTGACATCACAATCAAATTGCATAATGAATGACGTAGCTAAGTCTGTCATGAACTTATAAAAGTCCGTCAGTTGTACAAATTGTATGTTCTTACTATTTAATAAACATTCTGCTGACTATTTTGAAACTAATTTGACTGGGCGCTGTTGGCAGCAACAGCACCCAGTTACATTAGTTTTAAAATATTCAACAGGTTAGCTGTATATTTACCGTTAACATAGGATTCTCAGATTTCATGTTTCAAAGTATATAAATCGATATCAACACGCTCAAAGCATGGGCGGAGCTTGGCTAGACATAGGCGGGCCATAGCTAAAAGTGGATTCATCCTTTGGCTAATGATCAACTAGCATTACCTCATTTGTAGCACTGGCGACGTAAAGAGGCTGCTCTACTTCATCACCTAGCGACAGCGCCAGGCGAAGGTCTTTCTGTTGATGTTGCAGTGGAAAATGAGGCTCATACCGCTGATTCAAAATAGCTGCAATAAGGAAATATTTACAATTCACCTTTCCAGAGTACCCACCCATCATATGACATCATAATGAACTGCGTGATGTGTACAATGACATCATAATGAATGACGTCGATAAGTATGTCACGAACGCATATTTGAAGACGGTCTATGCGTTGTTGTACAAATTGTTTGCTTTTACTATTTAACAAATATTCTGTTGAATATTTTGAAA
Source organism: Chaetoderma sp. LZ-2023a (assembly GCA_034401795.1). NCBI lineage: Eukaryota > Metazoa > Mollusca > Caudofoveata > Chaetodermatida > Chaetodermatidae > Chaetoderma > Chaetoderma sp. LZ-2023a. The sequence goes on from CM067366.1 coordinate 47,337,233, forward strand.
TTAATTTGCCTGGGCGCTGTTGCTGCCATAGGCAGCAACAGCACCCAGTCAGATTAGTTACAAAATATCCAACAGCTTATTTGTTAAATGACAATGACATCATAATGAATGACGTCGATAAGTACGTCACGAACGCATATTTGAAGACGGTCTATGCGTTGTTGTACAAATTGTTTGCTTTTACTATTTAACAAATATTCTGTTGAATATTTTGAAATTAATTTGCCTGGGCGCTGTTGCTGCCATAGGCAGCAACAGCACCCAGTCAGATTAGTTACAAAATATCCAACATCTTATTTGTTAAATGACAATGACATCATAATGAATGACGTCGATAAGTACGTCACGAACGCATATTTGAAGACGGTCTATGCGTTGTTGTACAAATTGTTTGCTTTTACTATTTAACAAATATTCTGTTGAATATTTTGAAATTAATTTGACTGGGCGCTGTTGCTGCCATAGTTACAAAATATTCAACAGCTTCCCTGTAGTTTTCAGGAAATTGATGGTTAAGGCATTTGTGGATCGATCAATCCCAACATGGCGAGGTGTGGGTGGAGCTTAGCTAGTGATGGGCGGGGCATAGTTAAAAATGGAAAAGTCCATTATAATGAACACTAACACAGAGAGACACTGAAACAGGCAGTATCGATAGCAGAATATATCTGAAACCTGATTTTATCCATTTGCACTGGAAGAGACTTTTTTAAAAGAATTTACAAATGGAATGATTGGCAGACATGAACCAGAGAGTCTGGTGGTAACGTTTCAGGAATATGCCATCGCTGGTTTGTTTTATATCAAGCTGACAAAAACTAGCCTCTGCAGGGGTCTTGAGGAATGATTATTTGCAGGCGAAGAAGACTTAGTTTTGACACTCGAATGACTGGCTCAATAACTGAGCGAGGTCTGTCGCGACAGACTAGACAATTGTATATAATGAGAGGACAGTATTAGGGCAGTTTGTTGTCACATACACATGACATACCTAAACATGTATGTACGACTAGAGAACAGTTTATTGTCACATACCTAAACCTTTATGTATGACAAGAGGACAGTTTATGGAGCTAAGCGAGAAGACTTCCGCCACATCGTCCTGGTCCAGACCGACTTTCTCCGCTAGCGCCATTCCTTCAGCGAGGCTTGCCATTATCGTGCCAATCACCATCTGTGTAACAAGCTTCATGCGGACACCACTGCCAATCTCACCTACAAACACATGTAAAGATAAGAGATCTAAGCACTGCCAATCTCACCTATAAACACATGTAAAGATAAGAGATCTAAGCACTGCCAATCTCACCTATAAACACATGTAACAATAAGAGATCTAAGCCCTGCTAATCTCAACAACAAACACATGTGACAATAAGAGATCTAAGCACTGCCAATCTCACCTACAAACACATGTAACGATAGATCTAAGCACTGCCAACCTCACTTACAAACACATGTAACAATAAGAGATCTAGGCACTGTCAATCTCACCTATAAACACATGTAACAATAAGAGATCTAAGCACTGCCAATCTCACCTATAAACACATGTAACAATAACAGACCTAAGCCCACAAAACACACAATCAATCAATCAGGTTCATTTGAATGATCTTAGAGATCTATCACCCAAGAACGCTTACTGCAAAACAGTACTTCTTGTGAAGCCATCGTTTAAAAGAAAAACCTGACTACAAAACCTGACTGACTACATAAGATTAGTCACCATGGCATAAGCTTACTTGGAGTTTTAGACCAGGTGAGCTAATAAAAGACAAATACTATTCATGTTACCAGACCAATGCTTTGCAATAACACTTCATCCTTTGATCCTTGAAAATAATGACAAAAACATGCTGGTGCGATAAACAGCAACAGCTCCCAGTTAAATTAGTTTTAAAATTTCATCAAAATATTTAGTAACCCTTTAACCTTTTCACCCACAAATCCCTGAAAAAGTATATTCTTTAAGATATATAACTTATTCTGTCAAATATTTTGAAATTAACTTGACTGGAAGATATTGCTCCCTAAGGCACATTTCCTGTCTGGATACCAAGACCTAGATATGGGAATTCAGCTGTGAAAGGGTTAAGGTGAAAGCTAGCCAAAGTGACCTTTGCATCAGTCTTGAGAAATGTCCACTTAACCCGTAACACTCGAATTTGTGAAAAAAACTTTCAACTTTCTCATATAAAATGTCCATTTGCAGACCAAGAACACTATTTTTGAAAATTTACCACTGGAATGACCGACTCAGTTATAAAATAGTCTTCTCTTGGTCTGCAAATGGACATTTCACAAGCAGAAGCTGTCTTTGGCTGATATGAGTGCTAAAGGGTTAAGGCCTAAGAAGACTATTTTTGAAATTTTACCATTTACAGGTTTTAGTAGTAAATTTTCTGAAAACAGCCTTATCTTTGACAGCAAATTGGAATTCACGAAGTACAAATTATAATTTTTGACATATTTTGCATGTTAAAGGATTAAAAAACTATTAACTGTCTGACTGCTGCAAGCCACAACTTTCAGTCAAATTATTTTCAAAATATTCAGCATATCCAGTTATTTGAGAGATTCAGCAGGCAGACAGTTAAATGATTAAGCACTATCAAGGATCATTATGAACCATGTAAGAGTCATTCAAGAAAACAATAATTATTCATAAAATATTTTTCATAATAAAAATTATTTAACTGAAAGCGGTATATTACAGTTCCCATCGACCAGGGATTCCACTCTCACCTAAAAAAAATGACTTTTTGCTGATTGCTTGGAAGCATGAGAAGCAGTCATTAAAGAGTTCATTGTTTCCGGCTGCGAGGATGATCAACTGTCCCTCAATCGCCGGCACCTTACTCCCCAGGATTGGCGCTTCGAGGTACTTCCCGCCTCGTGCCACTATTGCCTGCAACATAAGAATACATTCATGTGTGCGCAGATTGAAGATTGATTTCTGTCCGTATATAACGAGCTCCACCCATTCCTATTTGAAACTCGTTACGTCAGAATCCATGTGCATGTGCGTGAAAAATCGTTCCTGGAGCGATTCTTGACGGACACGCACATGCATATGCACACGCATTCGAACATATGGATATAGTCGTATTGTTTTCATATGATTTCACATTTAATTACGTGTACACACATACACATACATGTATGGTGCTCTTTAACATGGTGAAGTGAACAAGTAGATTAATCCCCAGGAGACATTTAGTAACAACAAAATCCTCAAAATGAACAGTTCTCGCTTCTACAAATATCAATAAGTGAAGATAAAGATTTCAAATGGATTCAAGAACATTTCATTTTGATTGTTATGTCAGCTAACATGTTGATTATGACGTCAGATAGGTGAGCGACAGATTGGATCTCTCTATCATGTCTATAGGTCACGTAGCCCTCTCGCCCATGAAATGCCAGTATTCCGATTTCAAAACAACTAGGCAGATAAACTACTGAATACTGAGCCATACACTTCCAGTTAAATTACTTAACCTTTTAATCCTCAAATTTATTCAAGTAAATTTAACTTTTCTTATATAAAATGTTGATTTGCAGGTCAACAGAATAAACATTTTTGAATATTTACCACTTGAATGACTGGCTCGATTATCGAGAAAGTAGTTCCAGCGATAAATTAAAAAAAATAGTATTCTCTTGGTCTGCAAATGGAAATTTCTGAAGACGACTGCAAAAGCCGTTTTCGGCAGACTTGAGTGTTAAGGGGTTAATGCCCTAAATCCTGGGTTTATAATTTACTATGGCAACGAACATACGTTGGTTCGGAAAATCGCAAACCATAAATAAGCTAACCCTTTCACCGATGAATTCCCATATCTAATTTTAGGAAAACCATACAGGAAAACTGTTGAATATTTTGAAATTAATTTGACTAGAAGCTGTTGCTGCCTTAGGCAGCAACAGCTTCCAGTTAAATTACTTCCAAAATATTCAATAGAGTAAGTTTTAAATCATAAAGAATTGACTTTTTCAGGGATTTGTCGGCGAAAGGGCTAATAGACAAGCAATCTCTGAATGTCCTCTTTGTGTGACACACGAATATGACCATGAATTAGCTGGCTATGAATCTTATATTATTTTCTAACATTTGTTGTCAGCACTTGTCATTTGTGTTTTTCTACCATTTAGCCAGTAAAACCACCTGCCTTTAAACGTTATTTTCTGCTAGGAGTAATTTTTCGCATACAATAGCATATTAAAAAGGTTCGTAAACCAGATCATGGTTCGGCCATCTGCATCGTGAACCAGTTCAGTTCGTGAAAATCCTCACGAACCTCAGCCCTATAATTTACTGCCCTGCCCGTAGGTTATGCAAGTTTGAAAGGGTGAGCATCAAGCTAGAATGCTAACATGTACTGACATGACCGACATGCTCATGATAGCAGGGCTTTATGGTATCAGAGCAGATCTGAGCAGCAGGAGGATGATACACAATGGTTATCATAGAAACGTAATGGTGGAATCCAGTTTTAGCTATGCCACGCCTCTCTCTAGATAAGCTCCACCCATGCCGGGATCAATTAATCTCTGCACTCACTGAATCCCAATTTCCAGAAAACTATACAGGTAAGCTGTTGAATATTTTGAAACTAATTTGACTGGGCGCTGTTACTGCCTATGGCAGCAACAGTGTCCAGTCAAATTAGTTAGTAAAAACACAGTTTGTACAACTTGTCTGACTATTAAGCATTTGTGACAGATTATATCACATCAATTATGACGTAATTGATTAAGATGTCAGCCTACATGTCACGTAGTTGATTATGACATCATATGATTGACCGAGAAACTGGATTCCTCCATTGTGTTATACATTGGACATAATATATATATTTACCTCGTGGATATCCTCGACTGTTTCTGTGTCGACTGTCGACATATCGATATATCCTTTACCCGGTAATATTCCCTGAAGCACCCCAGAGTTACCGAACACCAACTGCAAGAGTAGGAAAAAACATGAGTAAATGTAAGTCTAGATTCAAAACAAAAATAAGCGCTATTAATTAACCCTCGAATTTGTTCAAGAAAATTTCGGTTTTCGCATAGAAAATGTCCATTTGCAGACCATGAGAATCATGTTCTCATTTCTCGGTTATCGATCCAGTTATTCCAGTGGTAAATATTCCAGTATAGTCTTCTCTTGATCTGCAAATCAAAATTTCTCAAGACCACCGCAGAAGCCATTTTCGGCTGATATGAGTGTTAAAGGGTTAAGCCATTTATATGAACAACTAAAGACCATAATATTAATTTATTGTCATGTAGTGTTGGGAATTGGTACTATCTTTGTGATTGATGATTGATTTTATATACTAACCAATGATCAATTATGATTGGTCATAACAGGTTCTCATTTTTACCTATTTTTAATGCAGTAATTATATAGCATGTTCAAGGATAATTACCCCTTTCAAACCAAGTCGCAGGTATGACAGATTCTTAATAATTTAAGAAATAATCTGTTGAATATTTTGAAACCTTAGGCAGCAACAGCGTCCAGTAAAATAAGTTTCAAAATATTCAACATGTTATTGGGTATGGTTGCTTTGAAATTAACATACTATTTCAGTGCTGAAAGAATTAATGTCTTAGACTAAAGAGTAATACTATAGTTGTAACAATTAAATTTAAATTCTTTTCCAAAAATATTCGTTTTTTAGCTTGACCAGTTAAAATATATTAATTTAATAACATCAATTTATAAACAACCAAAATCGATTTCTGAAATCATGATCGATCAGTTGGTTGAACATGCAAACCAATCAATCATCAATCAAATCGATTAATCGGAACAACACTATTGGCATGCATCACACGAAAGTTCAGCCAGTTTACTTCACATTTATATTAGATTCAACACAAAAAATAAGCACTCCTAACAATTTAGTGGTCAAGCCTGCTCCAAATGGCTTCTGCAATGATCTTGACAAATGTCTATTTGCAGACTAAGACCGGCTCAAAATAGCCATCACTTGGCCTGCAAATGGACATCCACTAAGCAATTTGTTTCCCATGGCATCTCACGAACCCCACACCCTAAAATGTGGGGGTCCCAAGCTAAAATCCCCCAACAGACCCCCCTTTAGTGGGTTGGTCTGTAGTTTTATTAACCACTATAAAAACATACTTACCGTTCAATCACTACTTGCTAAATCAAATATCTGCATTTAGCTATCAGAATAAAATTTTATACTCGCTTACATACTCCCTAATGCCAATACCATCACCATGTAGACCCTCAACCAGGCTTCTGGTAGAGGGACCCCCTGCATTAGCCTTACAATAGACTGGCACCAGTCTGTACACACTCCTTGGTGACGCCTGTCACTAAGCACGCTCGCGCATGCGCAGTAGGTCCCAAATGTGAAAACTGATTCACTTTTCTAAATTTAAGTGCCATATATCCAGAATAGATTCTCAAATCAATACCCAGCGGGGTGGCTGAGGCCGGGTCGTAGTGATTGAATGGTAAGTATGTTTTTATAGTGGTTAATAAAACTACAGACCAACCCACTAAAGGGGGGGTCTGTTGGGGGTTGTTATTACACCACAAAAACATCCATTACCGTTCAATCACTACTTGCTAAACCCGCAGATTTGGTCAGTGCCCCACTACGAAACTTTGGTGGGAGGAGATTTGAGAATCCATAAGCAAGGATAAAAATCAAACAAAAGATAACCAAATGTAAATAACATAACATAATGGTGCATCTTAATCAATCACACAGTGATTATCAAACAAGGATTTCATTAAACTTAAAGAAATAAATAAAAACCAAAGAACAACTCCCACCATTACATGCAGAAGCACGGTCCTAACGAAAATGGTGGGATGTGCTTGGTAAATGGTCTTCAGCCTTTTTAGTTAAAATCATAAAGTTCCTAAATAAGGAAGCTGCTGTGCTCTGGTCTTTTAAATAAAATGTAGTAAAAGTAGACTCAGATTTCCATCCTTTAACTTGCATAACTTCGTCTACAGAAGAGCCAGCAAAAAGGGCAAAAGAGGTAGCCATCTCTCTAATGACATGAGCTTTAATGTGAATGGTCTCACAAATCCATCTGGGAATAGATGCCCTAGAGACTGGACTGGCCAACCCCTCCTCATACGGAACCCAGAAAAGGGACAGATCGGATCTCTAAAAATCAGAACGACGCTTATAAACTTTTGGAGCTCTGACAGGACACCAAAATCTGTCAGCCGGAGAAAAGGAGGTTAAAGATTGTAAAATAATCGGCTTAGCTGGATAACGGATTGATTGAGTCTTTGATAAAAAAAAATCCCTTCAAGGATATAAGACCAGACCGTCCCCAGATTCGATAAACCTATCCTTTTCAGCGGAGAAAACATGGATTTCGGATCGTCTTCTAGCAGAAGCAGATGCAATTAGAAAAACGGTCTTAAAAGTTAAAAGATTCAAGCTAATCGTAGAGATAGGTTGGAAATGATGACCTGCCTAAGAACCTGAAGAACCAGAGCCAAGTTCCAGGAAGGCAAAGGTTTAACACCTGGAGGACGAATATTACCTACCCCTCTGATCAAAAGATTAAGAACCATAGTATCTTCAACTTCAGTGCTCAACAAACAAGGAAGAGAAGATGCAAAAGAAAATCTATATCCTCTTACAGTGTTAGCAGACAGATGTAAAGAGTCGAACAGATAAGATAAAGAGTCTAACATCTGGGAAATAGAAATAGAATCAGGCACGAGACCTTGATCTGAACACCATTCTCCAAAAATCTTAAGCCGACCCTTGTAAACTCTTCGAGACGACTCCCTCCTGGCAGAATCGAAGATTTCCTGAGATCTTGTAGGAACTTTATTCTCAAGGATCGAGCACTCGATATACTCCAAACGCACAGACTTAAGATTCCTGGGTTTGGATGATGGTAGGTACTAGAAGATCGAGAAGGTCTACAAACCAGATCCTTATTGTCCAAAAGGGAACTATTAACAAGATCTCGCAGATCTGGTCCCCGACTTTCTTCAGAACCAAAAGAAATCAGGATTGTGGGAGGGAACGCATAAGCGAAGATTCCTGACCAGGACTGAGACAGGGCGTCCACAGCCCATGCCCGAGACAATTGGTCCGCAAGAAAACTCAGACAGCCTGGAACATGAGTGGACACTAGAAAATTTTTATTCATGCGACACCACATGAGGAGGTTCCACACTTCCAAGTACAGGAGAGACGACTTTGTGCCCCCCTGCCTGTTGATATGAGACTGCTGTCGAATTGTCCGATCGAATCGAGAACTAGAGACCCTTAACCTGACTGTCTGAAAAGGGAGACATGAAAGATAAAATCTGGCCAATCAGACATGTCGCAAACAGATTGGATCTAGTGACATCCCAAGAAAAACTCGATCCTCCTTCTAAAAATGAAAGAAAACCCCATGGCAATGACTGAACGAATCGAGATTTAGATGCCTATCAGACAATACAACCCATGAACAGAAGCCTGGATTTACTTTCCAAAGAAGAGCCTCTTCTTAGACTCCTTGACAAGCATAGAAGACAACAACCCCTCTAAAGCTAATAGCTTCTGATTAGAGGAACAGAAGACCATTTGGGAGGAGACTGCAGAGAAGGGTTCTAGATCCAAGAATATCTGGCCCTTTTGATAAGGGCCGCCCTTAAAGATGTGGCAAACTTACTATATGCTAAAGAGGACTGCTTATAGAAAACACATAGATTACATCTGCCATGATGCTTCAACCAAAATCCTGGGCTATATCCTTATTGCTTAGCCCTCACTAAAGAGGTAACTCATGTTTATTATGGATATTTTAATAATACCGCTTACTCTGAATGGAGAAAAGTCTCATATCAGTATCATATGCTGGGCCTTCAATAGTTCATTCAAGGCAAATTGCTTTGTTCCAATAAATAATGAAATTAAGAATCAAATAGAAGAAAAAGGGGAAGAAGAGATTATACAGAGCAGACGAATTATACATAGTGCCAGTGCGTGTTAACTGTTCTCTATAGTAATTAGTTTGGGTAAAAGACAGGGTCCTAAAAGTGTACTAAATCATACAGTGATCGCATTACACTCTCAGTAATGGGAGAAGTTGGTCCAAACTAATGCGAAAACTGTCAGATTTGGTACTGGAATAGAACTGAAGCTTGATGCATGGATGCTATACGGTATAAAAGTCCATTACTGGCTTCGATTCTATCAGATTTGCAATTACAAGAATCCATGCATACTATTCAGTTTGACAGCTCCAATTTGTTATCCAGGCTGAGACACTATGACAAACAGAAATAGATTATGACCTAGGCTGGATCTGACTATGACGTAGGTGAAATTCATTGAACACGTGTCCAGAAGTCAATAATGGTCACGTGAAGGTCCAGAAACCTTTATAAAGGGAAAAGCGCCCACTTTGGGCATTCCGTTTTCGATCATTCTTGGAATCACTTGTCATTACCGTTATAAGTTTTGGACTTAGAAACAATAAGATTCAGAATCATTTGTTTAAAAGAAATATAAGTCTTTCATAAGGTCTCGTGTTGGATAATGAATTGTACTGAAATATAAAGATAATATTGACAAGAATAAAGAAAAAGTGTTATAAGAAATTTGCTTAGGAAATTAGTTAATTAAGAAGGAAAGTTTAAATGTTAGATAATAAATATTTGATAAAAGAGAATAATTCATCTTAAATTATAAACTGTGGAATGAAGATCTCGTGCAATAATGATTAATAAAGATTAGATAAGTGACCCTACATTGTCTCAAAGTTGTGATTTAGCTTATTTCGTTCAGAGAATAAGAACCACTGAATATTGAAACTTAACGGACATCATTGTGTTTTGAGAGATTATCATCCGCTTGAGGGTGGATCGTCCCCCAGATCCACAAACCGAACGGTGATAAAGTGGTGGAGTATCTTCGGGTACAATTCTCGGACAATTTCTGCAAGTTTTGTGCAAGTATTCAGTGGTAATATCTTCAGATCCAGCAATCCGGTAAGAGATTTAATTAATGAAAATGGGCATGAACAAAAACTGATCGATACTGATATCTTAGAGCCAGCTTGGAATGCTATCTGCTTGACCTGAGCTATGCACGAGCATAATACAAACAATTTGGCTACAGCACATATATTGACTTTCTTGAAGTGACTGCGCATAATAGAGCTGTTAATATGATTAGGAAAACGAACAACAAAGAACCTTACTAGATTAAAATATTCAACCAATTTTAAAGTAATCAATCTATGCCGTAAAAATGGTGACATTACGAATATTATTGACTTTGGATAGAAGAGAGATAAAAATTACTTAGGCAACGGCTGCATGAACTTATTTAATACAGCCATGAAGTATGATGGACAACACAGTTCATCCACAAAATGCTAACTATGATACCAGAAACTGGGCAAAAATTACAAGGGCAATTGATGAGAAATGTGATGGTATTCAAGTAGAACTTGATAATAGCATTAGTGGATTATCAAATAGGATTAATATGGATAGAGCAATGCCTCTTTTTGACTTTTTCCACGGACGGGCAAATGAAAATGCGGACTCGTACATAAAAAGATTTAACCGTTATGCAGCACTAAAACAATGGAACGATCAACAAAAGATAGATCATTTTTGTTTATTAATGAAAGACTCTGCTCAAACATGGGTGGATTTACTTCCTATGACAGAAATTACGTCATTTCAAATTCTTTGTGACCGCTTTTTGGAACGGTTTAAGCCACATTCATCAAACCGATGGATTCAGATAGAAGCTTTTTCTGGCAGAAAACAATTGCCTAGTGAAACAGTAGAAGACTATTTAACAGAACTGCAAAGATTAGGAGCCATGTTAGATAGATCAAATGACCTAATCCTGGAGTGTTTTATCAGAGGACTAAAGCCTCATCTACGTAATTATGTTATGCTGAAAAACCCACAGAACTTGACAGAGGCCACAGATTTGGCTAGAACGGCGCAGGCGGTTGGGCTACAGCAGACAAATAGTGAAGACATAACCTCTATGCTTGAAGAGATCAAATCAGAATTAGCTAAATTACCAACACGTGTACACACGATTAGCAATATACAAACTAGGAGAACACCACCGCCATCACCCACATTTAAACCAAGAGTTAATTTTAATACGAGAGAAAATGGACAAAATCAATATCAAGGCTCACGTTACACCCAGACAGTTAATAGCAATACAGGCATGCAATTACAGAGAACACGACAGCTTTCTTGTTACCGTTGTGGAGGTGAATACAATAACAGACATGTGTGTCCGGCTTTGAGGCTAAAATGTAACTATTGTCAAAGAGTCGGACATTTTGCACGTGTTTGCAGGCAAAGGGGTAGAAGCAATCCAACTCCATAGGGGCACGGGCCTCACCTGATTGAACAGAAAAATAAAGCATCCAAACAGGGAGGCCAACTTCTGGAAAATTTTGAAAATATGTATCCACTTAAAAATTATAAGAATGACACAAAACAAATTTCTGAAATTCCAGTCTATATAAGCTCTCTTTCCTCCCATAATCATGTCAGAATTTCTGTGAATAACCACAGTATGAATGCTTTGGTTGACACAGGTGCTATTATCTCTTGCATGAATTATGATACATATCGAAATATGAAACTAAATAAAATATTTCCTTTGACAAGTGCAAAAATACCTTGGGTTCAGGGAGTGGATGGATCACAAATTAAAGTTAAGGGTATTGTAAGTCTACCTGTTTACATAGGTGGCATTACTCTTGTTCAAGACTTCCATGTGATTCCAAACTGTGCTTATCCAATAATTTTTGGCATAGACTTTTTACAAACACAAAAGGCTACCATTGATTTTACTCAAAATACATTGCTTTTACAAGATGGGATGTCAAAATGTTCTTTACTGTCACAAGATGTACCTAAATTATCCCTTTTAAAAATCAAAAAGTCTATCACGGTACCCAAAAACTCCATATTGCAGATAGTGATTCCAGTGCAGCATCAATGTTCAGCCAAGATAATGCTACTAGAACCATTGGATAGTTTGCGTGAGGAAAAATCAATATTGGTTCCACGCGCGGTGTTGTCTAGCGGGCAGGAGACCTTGTGCTTGCATTTCTACAATTACACTGATTCACATGTTGTATTGGACAGGGGGACTCCCATTGCTAGGCTCTCTCCGCTGTCTGCAGAGATGGTTATTGATTTTTCTCCCTCAGCAGCTACACAGAATACTTCACAAAATGAGACTGGTTTCATAGCTGCTGTGGACACTGAATGGACATCTGAAAATATGAAACTTGCATTGGATCTTGGCTTTGATTTACAAGGGGCTGATATAACAGATAGTCAAAAACAGCAATTGCTAATGTTATTAGGACAATATCATGATATTTTTGCAATGAAACTGACTGAATTGAGCTTGGCTAAGGTCCCAGCACATAAGATAGAAACTTATGATGAGATTCCAGTCCGCAGACGATACTACCGGTCGACACCTGTGATGCGAGAGATTATTGATCAGCAAATAGACGAGCTATTACAAGCCGGGATAGTGGAACCTAGTGATAGTGAATGGGAATCACCTGTTGTCATGGTTCGGAAACCAGACAAGTCATTTCGCCTTTGTTTAGACTTTCGTAACCTGAATCAAAAGACAATACAAAGTACGTTCAGCATACCACATTTTGATACTATAACAGATCAGATAGCTGTTTCTCATGCACAGATTTTCAGCACTTTAGATGTTACATCCAGTTTTTTTCAGGTTCCATTAGATCCTAGTACTGCGCACAAGACCTCTTTTCAAAGTGAAAAGTTTGGCAATCTGCAATTCCGTGGGATTCCATTTGGGTTGAAGAATGCTAGTTTCTGCTTTCAAAGGGTTATAACAGAACTGTTGAAAGGTATCACTTGGGATTATGCCATGGCATACATCGATGACATAATTGTTTTTAGTCCAGATTTTGAGACTCACCTTCAACATTTAGAAAATGTATTTGAAAGATTCAGGTCTGTCAATCTAAAACTAAAGCCTTCAAAATGTCACTTTGCACGTGCATCCATTAGTTATCTAGGTCATATATTAACTCCACAGGGTATACAAGTTAATCCTGAAAATACAGAAGTCTTAAGAACTTACCCTAGACCCAAATCTGCGAAACACGTTAGACAATTTATTGGCTTGGCCTCATTTTATAGGTCCTTTGTACCAAATTTTGCTGACATAGCTAGTCCTCTTAACACCTTGCTTCGTAAAGATATAAAATTTCAATGGGATGAGAAATGTGAAGAATCTTTTAAGGCGATAATACAGGCTTTGCTATCTCCACCTGTATTAAGATACCCAGATTTTAAAAGACCTTTCTCTATATATACAGATGCAAGTGGAACTGCTTTGGGTTATATTTTGGGACAACGGGATGATGATGGTAAGGAGTATGTCATTAGCTATGGAGGGAGATCTCTATCTGATGCAGAAAGGAAATATTGTATATCTGAACGAGAGATGCTTGCTGTAATTGCTGGTATCAGGAAATATAGAGAGTACTTGTTGCATGCAAAATTTTATATATACACAGATCATGCTGCATTAAAGTGGTTATATGCTACAAAAGACACTAGTGGTCGTCTGGGAAGATGGGCGTTATATCTTCAACAATATGATTATGAAATCATATATAAATCAGGAAGGAAACATGAAAATGCTGACACTTTAAGTAGACGTCCATACCCAATGACAGATGACATCACAAAAGTTCGATCTGATGCTGAGCCAGATGATGTATCACCAGCTATAAATGCTATAGCACTGGCTGAGAAAGAATATTCAAATATAACACCTATTCAACATGCAACAGAAATATTAGCTGTCAATCAAGATGCTGTGACAGTGGCTCAGAAGGCTGATCCTGATTTTTCTATAATAATTGACTATATACAAGATAGAAGTCTTCCGGAGGATGAGAAAATTGCCAGACGAGTCATGCTAGAAAGTCAGGATTACATAATCGACCAGGGTGTACTTTACCCTTTATATTATCCGAGATCAAAGGGTAGTAGGGCTGAGAGGTTGATTAAGCAATTAGCTGTTCCGCATACATTACGTGATGATATACTTCTTTCATATCATGATAGCCTTCTGGCAGGTGGTCATCAGGGGATTGAACGGTGTTTTCAAACAATAAGGCAGAAATATTTCTGGCCGACTATGTCCCGTGATATCCAATATTATGTGAAATCTTGCATAATATGTCAACAAACAAAACGTCAGGCACATGCTAAACCAGCTCCATTACACCCACTTCCAGTGAGAGATATATTTGACACCTGGCACCTCAATATCCTTGGTCCATTTCGTCAGGATCCTCAAGGGAATCGTTATTTATTGGTTTGTGTAGAATCTTATAGTAGGTGGCCAGAAGTTTTCCCCATACGTAATATGGAAACCACAACAATAGCAGACATTTTCTATAAAGACATAATTTGCAGGTATGGTGCTCCATCTTATCTGATAACGGATCGAGGCTTGTCATTTCTTTCTAAATTGATGACTGATTTGTGCAATATCTTTTCGATAACAAAGGTAAATACAAGTTCTTATCACCCACAAACAAATGCTGCTGTGGAACGGATGAATGGAGTTATTTCCAAAACGCTACGTGCGTATTGCTCTCCTGATCAGGAGGATTGGGCAGCTCTTGTACCAGCTATATTATCTGCATATAGATTTAGCCCTGCCACTCAAAGTAGTTTATATAGTCCTTTCTATTTAATGTTTGGACGTGAGTGCAGACTGCCTATCGATGTTGCGTTAATACCCACAACCCCACCAGTGAATCCACATGCACAATTAGAATCAATCATGAATAATTTAGAAATAACTCGAGAAATAGCAAAGGAAAATATCATGGAGGCACAAAAGAAGTACAAAGCATATTATGATAGGAACACAGGTACACCTCAGTATAGTGTTGGGCAAAAGGTATGGCTTCTTTGCTCGCATACTAAACCTGGGTTGTCTAGAAAATTGACATACAAGTACATAGGTCCATATTACATATGCACACATCAAGGCAATGTTACATATAGGATACGTAAATGTATTGACAACTCTCTGGTGCAATCATATGTACATGCTAATCGCCTCCGACCTTATGTTGATCCGAAACTAAGGCCTACAAATCCGCCATTGGAGTACATACAATCTGAAGAAGAACTTAATCCTGAATTAATTCAAGCTCATCCAGAAGAAGAGGAAGGATCGACTGCTACTGATGGAGTATTGGAAGACAAACTTGACACTCCTTCTCCACCGATAGACATTCAGGTGCAAGATACTGACGTGCCTGAATTGGACGGCTCAACACAGGAGATACATCCATCTGAACATGACACACCTGTAACTCATGAAGTTGACAGGATCATGACATGTAGAAATGTACATGGAAAGAAGTACTATAAGATCAGATGGAAAAATAAAACGTCACCACCTACATGCCAGTTGGCAGATACATTGCCTGGCCAGCTAATTAGAGAATTTCATGCATCACGCACACATACTGGTCGCGTAAGACGTAGAAGGTAGTACATGCGCATTGTAATGATTAACCCACACCGGGACTAATAACATTTAGCTATGTATGATATCTATATGGCTATTTCATGTATCTTTCACAGGTCTTCTCTTCCTACTACTATGAATTTGATTATAATTTATGCTTGGCTTATCTCCATCTTTTCTATACAATTTTATTTCATTTCTATTACAGACCTGTGGATCATGCTATCTCACATGTCCCTAGTGTTGGTGAGCATTGCATTGGCGATAGGTAGACCACACAGAGAAATTAAACAAAGGATTAATTTCGGTGTCATATTTAATAAGATTGCATTGATGGACATTTCTGAACAAAGTTGGTTACACTCTTTTGAAGTGAAGTTGCCTGATGCATCGATACATCCAATTACATACGAACATCCGTGTGAGCTCTTACCAACTGCACAAAGACGAAATGCCAGTAATCATACTTACTGTATTCAAGCTGGCATTGTTTTTGATTACATTTCTACGTTACGTGCGTCTATACTTACTGATGTTAGGGAATCTATGGAAAGATTAAAGACAACCTTGCCACAAGATGTAGCTCATTATACTGATTCAAGGACACGTCGAGCAATCATTCCGTTTGTAGCGACAATTGCTAAACATCTTTTTGGAATTGCTACAACATCAGATGTTCAACGGGTTGCTACACATGTAAATAAGATTATACAGCATATGAGATCCAGCAATAAGAATTTTCAGACACATGAATTACATATGTCGTCTTTCATAGCTGCTACAAATGATAGATTTCGAAATCATATGAAAGCTATAAATGACAATCATCGTAGCTTACAATATGTGCAGAAGACAATAACAAACATTTCTGAAGCTTTGCAGACGCAATGGTTAACGATGACTCGCTTTATGGTCGATGTTTTGCACAGTGCTATCCATATCAAAAGTGTACTTCAAGAATTCTTACTGGCGGTTAATGAGCTTGCACATCATCGTTTGTCACCTACACTGGTCCCTCCAATGCTTTTGCAAGAGACATTAAGAAACATACAGAAGGAATTAATGGACAAACACCCTAAATTTCGTCTTGCACACCTTGATACTGGATATTATTATATCAATCAATATGTCGACGCCTATCTACATGGGGATTCAGTTATTTTACAATTACACATACCGGTTACACAACATGTCAACCTTTTTACTGTTTACCAAGTAAATATACATCCCGTACCTTTAAGTGATGCTATTTCTCATACCACTGAGTTGGTAGGTCTTCCTGATTATTTTGCCATAAACAACGACAGTTATTTTCATTTGACATCTTCTGAGTACACTTTGTGTACTGGTAAGCTGTTTCTTACATGTCCAAATATTGCAGCTACTATGTCTTTGAATAAACCATCATGCTTGTCGGCTATATATCAAAATGATCTAGGTCAAGCACATAAGCTGTGCGAGTTCAAACTAAAACCGAACAATACACGACCATATGTTGTTCAAATTGCACCTGCTACTATTCTAATGTCAAATATCAGTACTGCTGTACTGTCATGTGACAAGAAGGTAAATGACATAGGAGGATGTGCATTTTGTGTTATACAGTTGCCTTGTTCATGCAGTTTGTTAGCCAGTGGTTATTACATTCTGTCTAGTCTCACAAACTGTCATGATCTAGATGGTACTGTTACAAAATCATATGGGGTGAACCTGGGTCTTCTATTACATTTCTTTTCACCTAGTAATCTTTCACACCTTCTGGGTGATACACTTCATAAAATGCTGGTCCCGTTTGAAATTCCGTCTTTTCGTATTCCTACTCACAATTTTTCACGTTTGGTTGCATTAGATGATTCATTTGATTTGTCTTTATCCAAGGCAGCGGCTTTGATTAAAGATGATAAGCCTGTGTATCAGACATTGACTGATTCACTACTAATGGGTGATTTATCATTACCACCCACTTACATGATGGTTAATCCGGAAATCGTTGGGTACATTGCATTGATCATTGCCACTATATCATTAGTGGCAGGTATATATGCTATCCGGCGCATGCGTATCCTTGCAATGACTCTGACTATAGTGCAGATGGCAAAAGCTGCTAATGCGCTCGAACAGACCCCACCACTGCCAAAGTTGGTGTGGCAGACACCCAGTACATCTCCTCCTACCTCATTAAGTAATGATATTATATTGCGTTTAACACCAGCTTCAATCACTTTGTTTCTGATCGGCGTTATTTTATTGGGTGTAGTGTTAGTTCTTTTGAGATCTTATGTTTTTACACCGCCTAAACATACTTACCTTCTGCTACAACTCACTGACACCCAGGAAACTGTTTCTTTGCCTGTTTGGCATGCTCCAGTTTCTCCAATGCTACTGTACAGTAGACGGTATGAATGTCCGATTGACTTTACTCTTACCCAACATCCATTTCGCTCTACTCTTTGTGCACAATGGCGTAATTTTGACTTACATAATGCAATTTCAGGTGAGAATGTGAAACCTCCAAATGAAATTCCGGTTCCCATGTTTCAGACCACTGTTTTGAAACGCATATTGTCCAAAACATTCTATGTCTATATGATCTTGATGCACTCAGGATACATATATTATCTTAGACCTAATGAATTGCGTCCTTCAGTGGATACAGAACCAATTGAATCTACTCAGCCTGTAATTGCTGCAACTGCTCCGCTTTACCCAGCCATTCCATATAATGCTACACAGGAGGGTTGGTAATTACAAAGGGACTTACATGCGAATGGTTGTAGATACCTCAACAATTTTTATTTTGTTTCACACAACACTTACCACATACATATTTCTTATGTTCCTTTTGTTTGGTGCATGTCGCTACATACATACATACATACATACATACGTACATACTTACATACGTACATACATACAAAAATGAGCTCATTATATATTATTATATATATATATTACATCGCGATGATAGCCGCGGAGTGTGAACTTGATATGTTGTTCGCTGACTCGATTTAACTGCTACATTTGATTTCTCGGAATTGTCACAGTATTAGAAAGCATCGTATGAATATGGATTACGAGTTCATTTCGATAGCTACTTCTGTGAATATTATCATACAGTTTATAGTATATACATTTCATATGACACAATACAGTGAGGTGTTATAGGTTGGGTAACCAATGTGAAAGGCAGGGTACATGGCCTTTCTAGCTCACAACCACAGGTAAAACCAAAGGTGTGTGAGGATAGCATGCAAGGGATTCCTTGGCAGTGAACGTGTTACAGCATACTAGGTAATATTAACCCTTATATCATGGAGAATCTGCACTGCAAATGACAAGTGCTTAACACTAGAAAGGATGCACAATAAATTGCTTATCATTTGGTAAAAATGATTCCTACATGATACAGGAATGATGGTGTAATGTGAATGATTATTGGATTGTTTCTGTATCCTGTCGGGTTACTAATATGATGGACAAGATGTTATTGATTATATATTGTTTTGTTATACTTTACTTCACTTGACATGGACGAAAGTATGGTATGAATCTTGGTGATGCAACTGGTATGTAAGTGAGGTTGAATGTAATTCATTCTATGTCATCTCGGATGAGAGTATGATTGCATGTACAATATGCCATTGTTTAAATATATATCTTTTCCATATGTTTCATTTATGTCGAAGGGAAATGTTGATGATAATGATGTTAATGCACATTTTTTGAGGTTGATGATGGTTAACCAAAGTTATGGTTAAGTAAATAATATGTAACATACATGTTGTTATTGCATCGATGCAGGTAATGTTGTATACACATATATATGTAAGACTGCATGGCTGAATTTGTAGCCATGTATGGTCATGGACTCCGCTGGGCAATCAGCTGAGTGCGTCACTATATGGTAAAGCTGCTCTTTCCATACTTTGCATGTTTGTATACTACTTATTAACAATTCCCATGCTTCGAGTTTATGGTTCATTCGCACTGAAGTGTGTTCTGCTAGATACTTAAATAATCAAAGGACTGCCAATGATTATTGGGTGATTATTTATGTATTGTGTCGGACTACATGCTTTAATACAACGCAGGGATATTGTACTATTGTACGTATGTTGTACTGATTTGTTATTCGTTATGTAATCCCTTGTGGATGAGTACATACATGTAAATGCATAGTGTAAGTGTGGATGAGTAGCTGACAAGATTGAATGTATTCATTTCTCTCTTTCATCAGCGTGGTATCATATTGCATAGAATTCTTTGTCATGACAGGTGTGAATGGGATCATTTGCATGACTTGTTGTTATTAGTGAGTATATTTATCCATCTATTGATTTAAATAGAGGTTCAACATGTAACGGTTGGTATGGTGTTTCAGGAATAGTCCTAGTCTAATGAACGGAGTTGCAAAAAGGACTCTGGGTGTTTCTGTTTGAGTGTCATAGGGGCACACACCTGAGGTTGATGCATGGGTACGTATTAGGATTGCAGTTGAATATTCAATTCATGTACAATGGTGTATTTGAATTGAGAATGTGCATTGCCAGATAGTGCAATGGTCAGCAGGGCCGAAAGATTAATTGCATGCATTGATTCGGTGCTTCCATAGTTTGTGCGTCTTGTCATTCAAATAAGAAATACCCAGGTACTACACGATACACAGTTTGAATAATTCTAATGAGTATTCAATGAGACACGTATCAATCTGAGCGATTACAATTTCAAGAAAGATAAATAAATCTGCTACATGCTGAGCCTGTTGTACGGTAGCTAACAGGAGAATTACATCCAATTTACATACTTATAACAAAAAAAAAAAGAATATATATATATACATATTTGCATATATTATTGCATTAGATCAGGTAACTGAAAGCTAGGATTTGCAATGGCTGTTTTATTCTTAATTGGTACGTTGATGGTGCATCTGCCTTCCGCCTGGTTTCGCGTGTTGCGCATGCATTGTCGGGCCACGGATGAACTAAAAGATACTGATGGCCATACGGGGACCCCTATTCGATTACTGTATGACATTTTTGATCCATCGACCTTGTATATACTGTCGGGCCAACTGCAGTATATAAAACGCGATATGAATATTCCCAGGTTCATAAAAGCTGCTGAATTCCTGCAGCTGGAAAGTCAGTACATGAAATTTCTGATCTCGTTCTTTAACTATTCGGACGGGGACTTGGTTGATTCTCTTTTCCTTTTGTACTCATTGCCATGTTTTCGGTCGGCATTCCAATCACTTGTTGGGATTTCTGGTTTCGATGTTGAGGTTGCTGATCCTCTTCCTGGATCGGACGCTCCTCGGCGATTGAACATTAGAGGTTCGCGCCCCTTCACGAACAATGCCTGGGAGTGGGACCATAGAAATTGTACTAGTCCCAATCATTGTGATTGCTCTGGGATGGGTCGAGATCAGTGCCACGTCATGCGTCCTGGGATGTATGCGCATGAGCTATATTGTCCTGTATGTGTCTCATCAATGGGGCAGTGCATTACGGTTACGAGGCGGTTGATAGCAAGGTTGCGCCATCAAGCCATTTCAGATCCTGATAGGCCGAGGCACATGGTCCTGTGCATAGATGGTGTTCGGTTTACTGTTGATTAGTTATGTGCTATATCATATATATACATATGTGTTATTATTGGTAGACCATTCAAATTTGGTCAATATGGATGTTGTTGCGTGAATACGTTACATCTGCAATTTTGATTTCTGTGGTTGTTGATTATGTTGCAAAATGTATACACATGGATACACTATATTTCTGGTAGATGGGATTGTGATGGATTCAGGTTACTCGGAAATCACCTAATGTTTGCTTACATAGTTTGAGTACACTTTGCATACCTTTTGGTAGATGGTATAGAAGGAATCTGATTTGGATTTGAGAGGACTTGTTCCTCTGTTTTGGGCTTAAGAGGGCACATAAGGTTGACAAGTGTATACATTTCTATTTGGTTTTACGAATATACGATGCGTCTGGTTGTCTTGTTTACTATGATAATATTCGTGTGAACAGCCTACGCATGATTATGAATTATACTTTACGTTTGTTTTTTTTGTCCGAATTTTGCCTCTATGGAACCGATGGATATGGTCGGATGTGTAATTCGCCTGCAGGTATGCGTTCCAATTGTCTTTGGTTGAAGTTAAAGGCAATGGCAATGGGCCATGAAAGGATGGAAAGCCAGGCTCTGGCTTTGTTGAGGGCGAGGCATATATCATATGCTGGGCCTTCAATAGTTCATTCAAGGCAAATTGCTTTGTTCCAATAAATAATGAAATTAAGAATCAAATAGAAGAAAAAGGGGAAGAAGAGATTATACAGAGCAGACGATGTATACATAGTGCCAGTGCGTGTTAACTGTTCTCTATAGTAATTAGTTTGGGTAAAAGACAGGGTCCTAAAAGTGTACTAAATCATACAGTGATCGCATTACACTCTCAGTAATAGGAGAAGTTGGTCCAAACTAATGCGAAAACTGTCAGATTTGGTACTGGAATAGAACTGAAGCTTGATGCATGGATGCTATACGGTATAAAAGTCCATTACTGGCTTCGATTCTATCAGATTTGCAATTACAAGAATCCATGCATACTATTCAGTTTGACAGCTCCAATTTGTTATCCAGGCTGAGACACTATGACAAACAGAAATAGATTATGACCTAGGCTGGATCTGACTATGACGTAGGTGAAATTCATTGAACACGTGTCCAGAAGTCAATAATGGTCACGTGAAGGTCCAGAAACCTTTATAAAGGGAAAAGCGCCCACTTTGGGCATTCCGTTTTCGATCATTCTTGGAATCACTTGTCATTCTCGTTATAAGTTTTGGACTTAGAAACAATAAGATTCAGAATCATTTGTTTAAAAGAAATATTAGTCTTTCATAAGGTCTCGTGTTGGATAATGAATTGTACTGAAACATAAAGATAATATTGACAAGAATAAAGAAAAAGTGTTATAAGAAATTTGCTTAGGAAATTAGTTAATTAAGAAGGAAAGTTTAAATGTTAGATAATAAATATTTGATAAAAGAGAATAATTCATCTTAAATTATAAACTGTGGAATGAAGATCTCGTGCAATAATGATTAATAAAGATTAGATAAGTGACCCTACATTGTCTCAAAGTTGTGATTTAGCTTATTTCGTTCAGAGAATAAGAACCACTGAATATTGAAACTTAACGGACATCATTGTGTTTTGAGAGATTATCATCCGCTTGAGGGTGGATCGCCCCCCAGATCCACAAACCGAACGGTGATATCAGTATAGCCTAACTTATTAAAAAGCTAAAGACTCTGCAAAAATTATAGATAATTTTATTTATAGAGATTTAACCAGATATCGTGGCAAATCAAAAAACCCATAGTAAGCCTAAGGGAGTGCTTAGAGTCAAGATATAGCCAAATCCCGTACCTGAGATCTGCAATAATCCCGACTGGAATTCGAAAACCTCAAATCGTGACAGAATTTAGCAAGATAAAATGAAGAAAAGAAATTACGGTTTCCCAAACCACCACTCAAAAAGATGATATAAGGGAAACTTACTTGTGATGACATCATCACAATTCTACGAATAGAACGCATGACAAGGTCCTGTTAAGAGAACTATGGCAAACATTTGACTATCTAATTTAAAAATCGTATAATAACGGAGCAGATTTAATAAGAAAATTGTTATTGAATACATCAACGGTTGCCTAGCCGCTCGGGCTTGACAGATCATCTTGTCAGCTTGTCAAATAATACTTGATCTACGCAAGTATTTCTTACAAATAGTGTTAATGTATGGAATCCTTTACCAACAGAAGCAATTAACGCGCCAACATAAAACACATTCAAAAACGACCTAGACTCATTCTTCAAGTCACAGGGTTTTATATATATATATATATACCTAAGGTCGACTAACTCCCAAGATTGCACTCACTTCTTCTACACTGAAGTATTAGACTGCAATCACTGGAAAATCATCAGCCTGAACGTGACAGGATCCTATAATGATTGCAAAACTGTGTCCTATATTTAAATCAACGACATAGGAAAAACAAGCCAGCTTCAAGACTTGGCTTAGGTATACTGATCAATTAGATATCCTAAACCATTCGATATTTATGCCCAGAGGCAGAAAACTTAAGACTTTGTATATATTTATTGATTCTTATATTTATAGTCTTAGAATCAATAATTTCATCTTTGTAATAACAGATGACATTGTGTTAGAAATCCGGATAAAAGGAAAGATTGAACACTGATACTTGATATTAACTGTCTGGATACTGAATTTTGCAGACGACATATTACAACTGTAATATCTCTGGACCTACAAAATATTTTGAAAACATTTTGACCGAAAATTGTTGGTGGCTGCTTAAATCCAAAGATTCTCAGCCATTCCTCCACCCCTCCAGCGCAACCCCCACCCCACTCCAACCGGCCCGTCGCCAGCCCCCAGACAACAACTTCAACGAGCAAAAACCCAAGACCCACCAAACAGTCCGGGAACAATCCGACCGAAAGTTGCCAGTGGCTTCACCGGTATCCAGTCAACTCGGCCCAAATACACCCCGGCCCACCCTCAACTCGGCCTAGTTCCAACTCGACCTATGTTTATGCCTATCATGTGCGAATATACCCTTGGGTCGAGTTGACCCTACAGTATCACCCATAACCACATACGAATGCACATATGCGCACACATGTATATACCTATAGGTGCACTATTAGGCCGAACCGACACTGCGCATTTAACTGTACATATGAACATAGCTATAGCAATATTATTGGGCTAACCAGTACGCTTAAATAGGATAAAGTTTATCGAGTGTAGCAGGCCTACCTAGACTTCTATGGTAGCTACTACACACGATAATCTGTATACCATGACATACACGGAAATCTCGGTAATATCTTAAGATCGCCATCGTCTTAAAAAGATAGTGCTTTTAGGATAAAGATTGTCTACGTCTATGTAAAATAGTTGCGAATTAGTGAAAATAATAGACACTAATAATTCTGACCGTCTTTTAATAAACAGACGTAAACGCCAGAAATTATTAGATCCACCAACAGACGACTAATGCTGGTATAATACGACTGGTATAAGAGGGATCTCATATTTCCATATCATCAATTTTTGAAGAAAAGTTCCGAAATCAAGGATATAGAAATATGAGATTCCCAATTATTCCATGCTTCCAGCCAGGTGAAAAGATTTCATCTTGAGAACGGCTCTCCAAGTGTGATACCAGCGATCGAAAAGAAGAAGAAGCCAGTTGAATGCATTCCTAGGCCTATTTGACTATTAAATCGGGCCGACATGACTTTTTATCCTAGGCCGAGCTGACTAATTTAAGTAGGCCGGGTTGGCAATTGGACCGACTCGACTGGAATTCGCTTCACCAACAACCCTCAGCCAGACAGCCCCAAAACAAAACCAGCATCTCCCGAGTCCCCGCCAACCAAAACCACCGTCCCGAGGCCTGCAGCAACCCAGTCAAAATAGAGCAAATTACGCTAGAAAAGGGAAAACAACCAAAAATCTGGAAAAAATGAAAACAAAGCGAACTCACCGAAACTATGTCAACGCAGAAGACTTCGGCTTATATTCCTTCTTCCTGCCCCCTTATCCGCTTGATTATCTTTTCTAAGCGACTATTGTTCTTGTAGACATTAATCTTTTAGTCATACTGATCCATATGAAACCTTTACTGAATCTAATTCTTTTCAGCGACTGACAAAATTAGACTACGATTTACGCCAGAATCAGGGTTTTCCCTATACAAATTCACTCCCTTTGGTTAAAATAAATATGTCAACCTGCCAACATAAGAGGTAAAAGGACCGTGAAAAAAGGCTGACTGGCCCGAAGACAACTGGCCATCTAAAGCTGGATTTAAGTAAAAATCGTATCTCGAGATAATGCGTAGAATAGATTGACTTATCGGCTGATGATATGCGCATATAAAATAATCTGCAACAAAAAACCCATACGGCAACCAGTCAGAAGAGTCTTTAATTACGTTGAAAATTGTCACTGATAAACGAATAAATGTCTCAATAGACTACAATTCCAAGAGAGACTGGCAATGACTCGGTATGAATATTTCCAGCCATTCAACATTTCCAATATTAAACAAATACGGAAATATGGAACAACTCAGGTTTTTGGAATCACCAATCTGCATGATTAACCCCTATGGGGTCCAATGTGTGTAGTTGGTGTCGGAAATATGACTAAATCTTAGGCAAGAAGATGACAAGATTCTAGGAAAGCGAACATGTAAACCGGACTTGAAGAACTAAACTGGAACCCCAGGAAGTTCTCTATCACCTGAAATCCAAAACAGGAAGACAGACCCGGAAGATAATCCTAGAACACTAGGAAGATCCATGAAAACCGGAAACGACCTTATCCCCGGCTGTACGAAATCCGGATGTGGGAAAAAAAAGAAAGAAAAAAAAAGAAGAAAAAAAGAAAGAAGGAAAACGGAAATGTAGACTACCGGAAACTGATCAAGATCCTACAACCCGGATGTACAGAATTACCGGAAGAGGAAGCTGAACCGGAAACGGATATAGATGAATGATGCAATGCCTGGTCCAACAGACCCAGATAAGCATTCTTCCTACCGGAAGTAGCAACACTACTACTGGAAGAGGAAGCTGAAAAACCGGAAACGGAAATAGATGAATGATGCAATGCCAGGTCCAACAGACCCAGATAAGCATTCTTCCTACCGGAAGTAGCAACACTACTACCGGAAGAGGAAGCTGAAAAACCGGAAACGGAAGTAGACGAATGATGCAATGCCGGGTCCAACAGACCCGGAACCATATTCTTCCTACCGGAATCGGAACTCTATAGCCGGAAACGGCAGAAGTTGACAAAAAAGCCAGATTATCATGAGTCACCGGATGTTCAGACAAGCCAGAAACAATCACGGTGCTCATTTCCGGATGCCCGGTAAAACCAGAAGACAATCTGGACGGCAAACCCGCTTGCCCGGACAAGCCAGGAGCAGAGGTGATCGGCGATCCTAAAACATTCCTGGCAATCGGTACCACTGAGAAACGAACTTTTGCATGTGATGACAAATCGAAAGCTTCCGCCACCGATGCCATCGCTTGAGGATTATGTTGATCCTCAAGACTAACATGGTCTTTGGCCTGGCTCCTACCAGAGGATGACTTACCAGGCTTCTTTCTCGAGTCGCCGGATTTACCTTTTGGAGACTTGATCTGTTGCCTAGATGTCAAGGAAACTGGCTTAGCCCATTTGCGCAGGCTTAACGACAAAATCTTTGAAGAACGATTTAGATAAGACCAATGGCCAACCCTTACAAATCCCACACATTTTTTATTTTGAGGGGAGCAGGAGGTACACCTCAGGTAAACGTGGCCCGCATAGTCCATAGCGTGAAAAACGATCACACTTGATTGACGTACATTTTACTTTCTCAGAAGTTAAGGACACTTCCTTTGAAAAATAAGAAATGATAAGAAATAAAGCAGCTAGCTTTGATGAGGATACGTCATAGGCGTACTTAAGAAAGTGACTGAAGAAAGGAATCATAATGATTCCTGAATGATGATGTTTGAGGGCACTAGGAACTACGTTAATAGGAGTGGTACTGGCTATTTTATAACATGGTACTCTTGATGGTATATAATAGGCCTGGTTACTCTAACCTCGAAAACGGGAGTAGTGACATGAAAACTGGTAACTCAAAAACTAGAGTTACAAACACCTCTAAAACACCATGATATAAAAGTTAAACATAACTTAGGAAGGATTGGTTTCATGGTAGGCATGATTCGTGTCAAATATAGTAATAACTGAAAACTTTCAGTAGCAAAGCTAAAACTTTTATATCAGATTGATAGCAGGCAAACTGTACTGCTAGCAGAATATTTGAAAAGTGAATCAGTTTTCACATTTGGGACCTACTGCGCATGCGCGAGCGTGCTTAGTGACAGGCGTCACCAAGGAGTGTGTACAGACTGGTGCCAGTCTATTGTAAGGCTAATGCAGGGGGTCCCTCTACCAGAAGCCTGGTTGAGGGTCTACATGGTGATGGTATTGGCATTAGGGAGTATGTAAGCGAGTATAAAAATTTTATTCTGATAGCTAAATGCAGATATTTGATTTAGCAAGTAGTGATTGAACGGTAATGGATGTTTTTGTGGTGTAATAACAACTGGGGGTTCCCAAACTGACAATCTGGGGTTCCACCATGTCCACTGCTAAAATTGGAAGGCGCCATGGACCCACAACGAGGAATGGACATTTCCGGTTTTAGCTATGCCCCACCCATCCCTAGTTAAGCTCCACCCACACCTCGCTCGTGTTGGGATCGATCGATCTCTGAACACCATGACTATCAATTTCCAAAAAACTACACAGGTAAGCTGTTGAATATTTTGAAACTAATTTGACTGGGTGCCGTTGCTGCCTAAGGCAGCTACAGCGCCCAGTAAAATTAGTTTCAAAATATTCAACAGCGTGTTTATTAAATAGCAAAGAATTACAAATACATATAATTCATACATGTCGGACTGTTTGAGCTTTGGTGACGGTCTATATGGAACGCTTTGTGACATAATGATTGTGATGTCATCATACATGCGATGAGACGATTATGACGTCATACGAAGTCAGACGATGGATTGATATGCTGGAAATGTGAATTATGGGGTCCAATGATAGATTTTATGCGTATTTTTATGCATAAGCCTATAAAGCCAATTAATATATAATAATCAGACTAAATTTTCAGGGGGTCCCAATGGACCCGCTGCCACTACATTTGGGGTCCCAAGTTGCACTTTGGGAGTAAATATCCTCAAAAGCACCCATATGAAAATTCCTTAAAGCAAATACTTTAATCTTCTTGACCAATTAAGATACTTAAATGGTTAGAGAAGCAGCAGGAAATGGCTCCAAATGACATCATCACATGCATGTGGGTGTTTTATCAGGTGTCCGTACATGTATTCATCTATTTTGATATTTAACCCGTATACACTCATATCAGCCAAAAATGCCTTCTGCAGTGGTTTTGAGAAATGTCCATTTGCAGACCAAAAGAAGACTATTTAAAAAAATTTTACCACTGGAATAACTGACTCGATAACCAAGCCAGTCATTCCAGTGGTCAATTTTCAAAAACAGTCTTCCCTTGGTCTGCAAATGGACATTTTCCATGTGAAAATTGAAATTTTCTTGGATAAATTCGAGGGTTAAAGATGCGATCAGTGTAAATCTCGGTGGCGTTAACACATAGTGGTCAAGGAAATAGAAACCTTTCCTGGGTGAATGTCTGTTAACATACCAAGAAGACTATTCTAGAACTAGATGGACTGCGTCTGTGTGTCAAGCCCTTTAGTTTTTCTGCGTATCAGACATCATGTGTGGCAGTGGCGCAAAATGAGGATTCATTAATATAGTATACTCTTTGATGAATCAAATGGCTACTCGAAAATTCTTCTAATTCTTGAAAAGGAGGCAAATTACCGTAAAAATCCAACTAAAGGACGCAGTTTTTTGGTCAAATTACATGTTCTAGGAAGGGGGGAGCGTCCTATAATCGAGAACATTCCGTGAGCACATTTTTGGGTTGAAATGTTTCTTAGAAAGTCAAAGATTATACCACGGAAACTGAACTAAATATTACGGTAGACAATTCGCGCCGCCTGACGACTATGTTTAATGTATACTCCAAAAACACCGAGCAGAAGTGAAATTATTAAATTGGGGCACCTAAATAATGATTATTCTTTATCACTTATTACATCAAAATTAATCCAGAATTTGACATAAAATGGCGTCGAGAAAAGATACATGTATAAATCACGTGATTCGCCTTCAATCGCAAAAGATCTTTATTCTAATTAGAGCGAGTACTCGGATCTAAATATTCTGGACTCAGAAATTGCTATATATCATCATTGCATGATAGGAACTGAATATTCCCGTACCCGTTTGATAACCAACTCCCGTTAGCGCATAAGATTATACAGCGCCTCCAATCGCAAAAAAAGACAGATAACTAACTCCCGTTAGCCATAAAATCACACAGCGCCTCCAAACGCAAAAGAGCCATTACATTCTGTTCCAGTCACGTGATTTCTATATATTCAAGGAGACATTTTATGCCAAAATTAGATTGATTTTGATGTAATAAACGATCTTTATTGAAGATACATGATATTTAGGCGGAACCGATTTAATAATTTCTCTTCCACCATGATAATTTTAGTCATACATTAAACATAGCGCTGAGTGATGGTAATTTTTTATACCAATTTTCGATTTTTTAAAGGTACGTTTTTCTAAATTTAACAGCGTCTTATACTTGAATACAAGTTTTTTGGGCGGATATTGGCCAAATTTGGGACAGCGTCCTATATTCGAAGGCGGCCTTCAGTCGAGAAATCACGGTACACAGAAATAAACTACGTTCCAACCCCCTAAAAATGTAAACAATTTGAAAATCATTTCAATTAAGATGGCGACGGGATACAATTATGGCATTAGAACAAAAAAGTTTTGTTGATATCTGATAAGCCCTTGATGAATTAAATGTCCACGGAGAAGCTAATATTTATCTAATGCATGGTGTAAAATAAGATAATTCTAAACCCCGTAAAAACATTTTCAGAATCTGAAAATAATTTCACTTATGAAGACGAGATGCAATGATGATATAATTAAAATCTGCAACTTTTATTAAGATCGGATAAGCCCTTGATGATTTAAATGTATATTGAAAAACTTTAACAGCTACCTAATTCTTGGAGGACACACGACACCGGATGTCGAATGTCATTTGGATCACTATGTCAAGATCCTCTGCTTCACTATGGCCCTCGACAAAAAATCCCTAAAATGTTAATTTATATTTAGAAATCATTCACTCATTATTTTGTCAGTCAAAATAAACCCAGTGGTTTATCTCCATTGAGTCTCACTCAGTCTGCGGTTTAAACAGTTCATTGATCGCTTCACATAGGGCGTGACAAAAATATTACCAGAGCCATAGGGGTTGGATAACCGAGTCAGTCATTTCAGTGATAAATATTCCAAACCACTCTTTTGGCTCGCAAATGCACATTCCTAATGACCACAGCAAAGGCTGATCTTGGCCCGCCTTGGTCATTAACCCTTTAACACTCATATCAGCCAAAAACCGCTTCTGCAGTGGTCCTGAGAAATGTCCATTTCCAGACCAAGAGAAGACTATTTTTGAAAATTCACCACTGGAATGACTGGCTCGATAACCGAGCCAGTCATTCCAGTGGTAAATTTTCAAAAACAGTCTTCTCTTGGTCTGCAAATAGACGTTTTTTTATGAGATTTAAAATTTTTGGAACAAATTCTAGGGTTAAAGGGTTAATCAAATGGTAACCATCGGTCACCAGTATAGAACTCTTATTATTACTATAGTAATCTTTTGAGACCCAAACTGGCATGCCCATTCGATTCCCTTTCGTACATGATAATTGGTGTTCATTTTGTAAAATGATCTTGTTTTCTAAGAGACACCAGCAACATTGTTTCCAAAATGTGAATGCACCCGCCCATTCAATCTGCAACAATTAATGCAATCATATCTGTTTGATAACCTGGCTTAAGTAATTAATCTTTTAAAATTAAATCAATAATTTCTTCTTTCTAAATTCCAAAATTATAAAATTTTTCTGCCTTAAGATTGTTTCACCAAGTGTGACAAATTAATTTTCTGGACTGCGTAAGCTTTCAATCGACAAGCCAGCCAAATTTGACTTTTGAGTGGTCTTGAGGAATGTCAACCCGCAGGCCAAAAGAAGATTCGATTTAATTTTCTTATATTAAACTGTGTATCAGCAGGCAAAGAGAGTATTTTTTAAAACTTACCACTGGAATGACTGGCTCGAATCTTGATAGTCGAGCCTGTCAATCCAGGGGTTAATTTTCAAAAATACTCTACTCTTTGCCTGCAAATGAACATTTTCTATGAGAATTGAAATTTCCCTGAGCAAATGCAAGCATTAAAGGGTTACAATCGCGTAGATTGATGACTCAGCTCGTGTAAGGTACTTACATCTTTTGCTGCTGTTGGGTCGGATACACATGAGAATATGAGGTCACAACGCTGTACAACATCTGATGGAGTGATGCCTTTTAAAGCGCCATCTTTTACAAAATCACGACACTGGCAAATAAAAATAGATTATCAAGATTTAATAACGTTATCACATAATTAGCAACAATCATTTAATGGCTAAATTTGATCAGGAAAATAAAAATATCTGTTTCAATTAAATGTCCATTTTGAAGACCAACACTATTTTTAAAAAATCTACCACTAGAATGACTGGTTCAATTATCCATAATTTTCGGTAAACCTTTCATAAAATGTAAGGTTTGGACCCAAAAAATGGACACATCAAAATCATGACAAGAAGTTTTAGAGCCCACCATCATAGGATTCCTCCAGCCAAATGCTGCTAAAATCCATCTAGCAATTAAGCCTTTAACCATTTAATACTTACATTTATTCATGAAAATTTCAATATTCTCATAGAAAATGGTCATTTGCAGAACAAGAAGACTATTTTTGAAAATTTACCACTGGAATGACTGGCTCGATTATCAAACCAGTCATTCCAGTGGTAAATTTTCAAAAATAGTCTTCTCTTGGTCTGCAAATGGACATTTCTCAAGACCACTACAGAAGCCGTTTCTGGCTGATATGAACATTAAAGGGTTAATGAGGAGATGCATTTTGACACTTTTCAGTAAATTTGTCATAAAATCTAAGATTTTCACCCAAAACTGATCAAGTAAAATTCTGAATAGATTTTCTGGAGCATACAACCATAGGGTTCTTCTAGTCAAAATTCATTTGAAATCCACCAAGTGGCTAAGGAGGAGATGCATTTTGACAATCTCCAGTAAATTTTCATAAAATGATTCACCCCATATATGACCAATCTAAATTCTAAATAGATGTTTTGGAGTATATCACCATAGGGTCCTTTTAGCCTATTTTGGTTGAAATCCACAGAGTGGCTCTAGAAGATGCATTTTTATAATTTCTGGTAAATTTTAATAAAATCTAGGATGTTCACCCCAAATCCATCAAGCGGTTAAGATGCTTTTTGACAATTTCATGTAAATTTTTCACAAAGACTAAGACTTCACCAAAAAAATTGACCAATCAAACTTTTGAATAGAAGTTCTGGAGCTTGCCACCATCCGTCTAGAGCTTTGGGCGATTCGTCACTTGGTTAAGGAGATGCGTTTTGACAACTTTCGGTAAATTTTGCTTAAAATCTAAGCTTTTCTCCAGTCAGATGTTCTGGAGCTTAAAGTTCTCATCTATTCATAAAATATACATATCCTAGCTAAATTTAGGGCTATTTGTTGCTTTATGGGCACTTTAACTGACTAGTAGTATAGCCACCATTTTAGATAGCTATTTGCTGGCGTCATTATTTTAGGTTCTATTGTCTTCGCCGGGTAGGAATTGTTGGTATAAAACCATTCTCGCAATGCGAATGCTAGTCATTCTTCTGTTGGCTTCCAAAGCGAGTGCATAGTAAGTATAGCATAGTACACTACTAGTTGTATATTTCCTATGGTGCAAGTGACAACAAATATATTTATAACAAGTTTACTGAAAACTGTTGCTGCCTATAGCAGCGACAACTTTCCGTCAAATTGTTGTCAATATAATAAGCTGATAATACAATTGTCACTAGATAAAGATTTGATAACAATTTGACTGAAAATCGTTGATGCAACAACTTTCAACAATCAAATTGTTCTCAAAATAAGCAGCAGGGCAGTCAGTGTTACAAGACTTGCTGAAGATATTTCAAGCAACTTTATTGAGTTATTTCTGACTAAGGCAGCAACAGCATTGTCAAATTCTTCTCAGAATAATCAGCGGGCTGTTTGTTTGTTACCTGACAAGTGCATAAACAATTAGTTAGATCTATATCATATGTGTATTCCAGTGTGAAATATAGTCACAAAGATCCTGCAATCCGCCAGCACATGCACGATCGCCTCTGACATGCCTACCGCCTACCGTGAATAGAATAATATGCTTACATCCTGATTAACAATGAAATGAACAGATTGTTCGAGCATCTCCGTGACTGGGTCTCGATTCCGTATACCATATAGGCCTAACTAGTTTGACATGCACTTGTTAGCTAACCAAACAGAAAGCCCGCTGATTATTCCGAGAAAATTTTGACAATGCTGTTGCTGCCTTAGTCAGAAATGACTCCCACTAAAGTTTCTCGAATTGTCACTTGCACAATAGGAAATATAAACTAGTATTGAACTCTAGACACTTACTATGCGCTCGCCGTGGAAGCCAGACGACGAATGAATATGATTAGCGTTACGAGAATGGTTTTATATGAACAATTGCGACCCGGCGAAGACAATAGAAGCTAAAATAATGGCGCCTGCAAATAGCTATCTAAAATGGTGGCTATACTCCTAGTTGGTTAAAGTGTTCATAAAGTAACAAATAGTCCTAAATTTAGCTAGAATATGTATATTTTATGAATAGATGAGAACTTTAACACCATATGGTGCTTTTATCCAAATTTAGCTCAAATCTGACAAGCGGCTAAGGATATGCGCTTTAACAATTTTTGGCAAATTTTTCATAGAATCTAATATTTTCACCCAAACAACTGACACATCAAAATCGTGACTAGAAGTTCTAGAGTCTACCACCATAGGATGCTTCCAGCAAAACCTGGCTAAAATTCTTTTCAGCTAAATTTGGATGAAATTGATCAAGATTTTGAACCAAAAAATTACCAATCAAACTTCTGAATAGAAGTTCTGGATTCTGCCACCATAAGGTCCTTCTAAGCACATTTGGTTAAGTTCGTCAAGCGCTTAAGGAGATGTGTTTTGACAATTTTCCATAAGATCCTTTCAGCCAAATTTGGATGAAATCTATCAAACCATTAAGGAGATGCAATTTGACGGACGGATGGAGGGCTGCCATAGCGCTCACTTGGCTCAAAGGGCCAGGTGAACTACCAATTTAAACCAAGAGGCCCAAGGGCCTGTGACGCTCACCTGGACCATTAGCATTTAAATCCTTTGCATTTAAATATAGACATGGATAACTTTCGAAAAATCCAAGATGACCACCGTAAGCAAGAAATTGACGAATCAAAATTCTCATTTAGTATGTTGAAGCCTACCGCCATAGGATCGTTCCACCCAAGTTTCGTTGAAATCGGGACATTATTTAAGCAGTAGCGTTTTAAATGGCTACAGAAAATTTTCTAAAAATTCATGATGGCCACCAAAGAAGCGACCAACCTAAATTCTGATATAAGTTCTAGAGTTTTTAATTCCAGCCAAATTTTGATAAAATCTGTTTATACAAGTTCCAGCTTCCAGCCGACTTAAACTGAAATCTGGCAAGAGGTCAATGAGGACTAGCATTTTGACAACTTCCGGTAAATTTTTCATAATATTAGGGCTGTAACGATACGTTTTGCCATGTTATGACATGTATCATGATACACTGGTCACGATGCGATACACGATATGATACATTATTTTTTTTACTAAGTTTCATCTGAATCTGTCCATTTTACACCAATCTCCGTCTCTCAGTGCAGATAAACAAATAATTAACATATTCAGATGAAATGTAGTGAAAATGGTTCACTTGTACATAGCTTTAACTGACAATGCTAACGCATGAAGGATGCCATAGGCAAATTTTCCTGTATCGCGTGTGTATCAATACGACAGGTCACAATACGATATGCGTATCGTGAGCATGCGTATCATGATTCACTGATATATTGGTTAATCATTACAGCCCTACATAACATCTAAGATTTTCATTGCCCAATCAAAATTCAGTATACAGGATCTGAAGCCTCCACCCATAGGGTCCTGACCCAACCAAATCAGGTTGAAATCCACCAAGCGGTTAATGAGTAGCATTTTAAAGCAAAAGTTGATGGACAGATGGTCACCATGGCATAAACTCACCAAGGCCAGGTGAGCTAAAAAAGCAGAAAACATGAGTGTCTGAAATCCATGATTGCACTTAGTTTGAGTAGTTTCTGTGATCCCTCGACTATAAACACCTGTCATGATATATGATATATAAGTCAGATGAGGTTAGCCTATGTAGTTGTGCTAATAATAAGACCGTTAACAGTACTGTTTTCCATAGCAAAGCATAAACACAACAGACATACACACACATGTACATATATACAAGGAATCATAAAGACACACATTGTATGCATACAGTAAAACTTCTCCTAGGTGACCACCTTATAGACCACAAACAATTACTCATTATAGTCAGGTGGTCTCTGAGTGGTAAAAAAAATTTATACTTAACTCTTATGGTCAAGCCGGCCTCTGCAGTGGTCTTGAGGAATGTCCATTTGCAGGCCAAGAGAAGAGTATTTTTGAAAATTTATCACTGGAATGACTAGCTCGATAACCGAGCTAGTCATTCCAGTATTAGATTTCCCAATAAAGTCTTCTCTTGGCTTACAAATGGGCATTCCTCAAGATCATAGCAAAAGACAGGCGGGGTGGGGGGGGGGGGTGGGGTGCGGACCACCAATCTTAACCCTTTAATGGTCAACCAGCCTCTGCAGTGGTTTTGGGAAAGGCCCATTTGCAGGGCTAAAGAAGCATATTTTTGAAAACTTACCACTGGGATAACTTGCATTAAAATTCAATTTAAAATTTCTTAACAAATCCTAACCATCATTGCCTTAAACTCTTTACGCTTTAACTCTCAAATTTATTCAAGAAAATTTCAATTTTCCCATAGAAAATGTCCATTTGAGGACCAAGAGAAGACTATTTTTGAAAATTTACCACTGAAATGACTGGCTCGGTTATTGAGCCAGTCATTCAGTGGTAAATTTTCAAAAATAGTCTCTTGATCTGCAAATGGACATTTCTCAAGACCAATGCAGAAGCCATTTTTGGCCAATATGAGGGTTAAAGTACTCCCACATATTAGGTCCAAATGCCAGTGGTCGTGGGGCCCCAGGTTTTACCATATTTATATTACTAGATCGGGGGATCAATAATTGAGAAAAGCATATAGCTGCTCCCATCTGAGCCTCATCATCATCATGCCTCAACAATAACAATACCAACAGCAGCAGCAGCCAAATGGCAGCAGACTCAGGCACTAGGCAATAATCATCAAGATGTGGTTCTGTTCCCATCAAGCCTCTAACACAGGCTATGAGTGAGAGACAGTGCTGAGGAAACAGCATTGCTTCAGGCTACATGTATTAGTTCTGGTTCTCATGCTAAGATCATAGAACCAGCCTCCTCTCCTCCTCCTGCTGATAGACTCTCCACACCATCCAGTCTTTCACGCAAGCTATAGCACCAATAGCTGTGACGCTGAGAAGGGGAGTTTCTGCAGCTTTAACGGTTTGACTGTTGCAAGGCACCAGACAATAATCTCAAAGGTCAATAACTCTGGACCGGGTGAATATTTTGAAAACAATTTGACAGAAAGTTGTTGGTGGCTGCGCCACCAACAACTTTCAGTCAATTTGTTTTCAAAATATTCAGCATATCCAGAGTTAAATGCAGTGGAAAATGTAGTCTGCAGAAATTCAGCAGGCAAACAGTTAATAAGTCCAATTTTTTTCTCTCTCTCTGCTAGTTCTAACTGCACAGATATTATTCATATCTAACTTTCATCTCTAGGAAAATGTCTGACAGAAGTGGCAATGCAGACTACAATACCATAGAGAAGACGAATACTAGTGCAAACCTGCCTCTATCTCCGCACTGGTAGCAGCAGCCAGCAAGTACCGATTGACGCAATTTCTGACATTATTATTGTTATCATAACCCACAAAGAAAAATTTTGATTTATCAATGTCCCGTCCTCCATGGTGGCACAGACCTCATCATCATAAGCGTATGACTATCTGGCTGCAGATATAACTAGCGCAACAAACAGCAACATAACAGTGTTGAGGACTCTTGGTGCATGGTCAAAGGGAGATAATTACTACCCAGGACAAGTATATTTTCAAGGTGAGCTTTAATAATTGTATCTTCTATAGATCATGGAGTCCCGATTAACCCTTTAATGGCCAGATTTGGTCAAGAAAATTTATAATTTTTTCATGTGGAAATGTCCAACCGAATACGAAGAATATTTTTTGAAAATGTACTACTGGAATGGTTGTATCCGTTATAGAGCCAGCAATTCTAATGGTAAAGTTTAAAAAAAATCTTATCTTGTTCTGTAAACCGAGATTACTACAGATGCCATTTTGGGCCGGCTTGAACATTAAAGGGCTCATCAGGCCTAATTAATTAATCTGATTCCATTCCATATAACTGTGTGTAATTAATTTTGGAAGCAATGTTGCTGTGAAGGCTATTGATGTCATAGACAGCAACAGCTTTCAGCAACATTGCTTCCAAAATGCACAGCAGCCATTTTGTCTATTAACTCTATAGTAACAATAATGTTTTCCCATCATCCTGTTACGAGTTAACCAATGTTAGATAGTTAAGTTATCTTCAAAGCCTGAATTAACTTGTAAACAATTTTACTAAAAGTAGTTGATGGCTCATTCAGACACCCAAGCTGGCCAAAAACTACTCCCTCTAGAGAAATTTTCATTTGCAGAACAAGACTGAGCCAGGAAAATATAGACAGTCGTTCCAGAGATACATTTTCAAAAACAGTTGGCAAACGGACATTTCCTAAGAAAAATTGAAATTCTGTTGATTAAAATGTTAACCCTCATATCAGCCAAAAAACCCTTCAGCAGTGGTCTTGAGAAATGTCCATTTTGCAGACCAAGAAGACTTTTTCAAAATTTACCACTGGAATGACTGGCTTGATAACCGAGCCAGTCACCCAATGGTAAATTTTCAAAAATAGTCTTCTCCTGGTCTGCAAATAGAGATTTTCTATGAGAAAATTAAATTTTTTTTAAACAAATTTAAGTGTTAAAAGGTTAAAGACAACAATGGCCTCCATTCAGATTCTTCAGAAGATAATCAGCAGGAGTATAATTGCTAGATAATATTTTATTATATTAAATTATAGATTATTGAGAAGCAAAATATATATATATTTAACCATTTAACACTCAAAGTTGTTAAATAAAATTTCAATTTTCTCATAGAAAATGTCCATTTGCAACCCAAGAGAAGACTATTTTTGAAAGTTTAACACTGGAATGACTGGCTCGGCTATAAAACCAGTCATTCTAGTGGTAAATTTGCAAAAATGATCTCTTGGTCTGCAAATGGACATTTCTCAAGACCCCTGCTGAAACCGATTTTGGCTGATATGAGAGTTAAAGGGTTAATTAATGCTATGATTGTACAAGTTAACGTATATAACCATTGTCCAACATGGCTTCCGCAGTGTCTAAGACAAACGTCCATTTGCAGGCTAAGGATAATAATTTAGTAATTTTATGACTGGAATGCCTGACTCAGCAACAAATCCAGGCATTGTAGGTGTAAGATTTCAAAATTATTTGTCTATTGGTCTTTCAGACATTTTCTATGAGAAACCTGCAATTTTTTTTACCATTATTTACAATTATAATAGGTAATATCTAAGAATGGTGTTGGCATGATTTAGCTTAAGTTTTGTCCTCGCATTCATCATGAACTGGATTTAGTATTGTGGTTGTTTTGTATTGTTGTTGCGTCATTATTGTCATTGTTTTGAAACATTATTGCTGATGTTGCATCATTATTGCTGTTGTTATTATTGTTGATGAGGATAATGCTTGCTGCTGTGAATGTTGGTTGTGGTGGTGTAATTGTTGTTGTTATTAGTGTAACATCATTTCCTGTTCTTGTTGTTGTTACCGCCGCTGTTATTGCAATTGTTATATTTGAGGCATAACGTAGTCCAATATTAAAATAATATAGACTGACATTTAGACACCAAAATGTCTATGACGCAGAACTACTAGACAAAAGCGGAAAGCTAGTGCCAGCACTTTTTGTGCAAATATAAACACCGAGCTAGATATACATTATTGACGAGGCAAACGGAGGTGATACACTGTCTAGAATCATGAATAAGCGACGAGTGAAGCAGCTAGGGATTTCTAGATAGCGAAAACTTCGTACACCACTACTACCACCATCAGCAGTGGATCAATGCTTGTGCTATGCTGCGTGTGATTTAATCAATAGTAAATGTGTATAAGTGAAATCTGACTATAACAAACATCTACTTTTGTAGTCAAATGATGGCGGTTTGTTAAGATGGGTGGTCGTAAGACCACCCATCTTAACAAACCACCATCATTTGGCCCCCAAAGGCTATTTGCCAAAGCAATTGAATTGTATTAGATGCAGCGGACATTTTTTATGGCCTATTCAGCATTCGTTGTCACGGGGGAGGCGGGGGGGGGGGGGGGGGGTTAACTGTATTCAATATTAAGCTCATCACCTTCGTCGTTCTCCGTCGAGCGAGAGTGCAGTGAATAAGAGGCAAAGTTTCATATTGATCCGCCACCCGCTTATCTACATCTGATTTCATTTAACCGATTCTTTTCTCCGTCGATTCTTTCTTCATCCATCAACAACAGCATCACCTGAGTGCGCAGCGAGCTATAGAATCAATTTGCTTCGGAGACGAGTCTAGCTCAGAACTGCTCGCTTCAAAACCAACCATATTGCTACTGAGTTTCTCGTTACTTTCAATTATTGACGAGCCGCAAGAAACACAGTTTCTTCATCTTCTTTCAGCCCGACGTCGACTAGACGGCGAGTTTTACTGCTTCTAAGAAGTTGGCTTTGAGAACTCAGATCACGTCTTCCCTTACGTCATAAGTTTTTCATCCATTGTCTTCTTGGACTATAGCCAAACATGTTCCCTTCTTGCAGACAGTCATAATTAAGCGATGGCATGTTTGCCGTAAATGACTATAATTAATGTTTCAGTCTCGTGAAGCCGGCTCATGGCTGTGGTGACATTGTGAGACCTTGCGTGACAGTTTATGGAATGGGTTATAATGGGATTCATGCTCGAAATAATGTTTCTAAAAGTAAAACATGAATAACAGGCGAGCTTTAACACTTTAAGCCTTAAATTTGCAAATGTCGATTTGCGAGACCAAGATAAGACTATTTTTTGGAAATTTACCACTGGAATGACTGGCTCAGTTTGACTGATATGAGTGTTAATTAGTTAATACATGCATATCAAGCTTGCTTTCAACTGCTCAATCATATCAATTCTAACAACCATTTCTCCTTCAAACGGCCCTAACCCTTTCATGACTAAATTTGGTCAAGAATACTCAAATATTTACTAACTGAATGTCCATTTGCAGGCCAAGTGACTATTTTTGAAAATTTACACCTGGAATGACTGGCTCAATTCCAGTTGTAAATTTTAAAGAATAGTCATCTCCAGGCCTGCACATGGAAATTCATCAACCAAGACCACTGTAGAGGCTGCAGTATCGAAGGAAGGGTTGAAAGGGTTAAATTGTCAAGATTTGTCAAGAAAATTGAAATATTGACTAAATATTAATGTCCATCTGTAGAACGAGAGAACTTAGTTTTGAAAATTTACCACTGGAATGACTGGCTTGATTACCGAGCGAGTCACTCCAGCAGTACATTTTCAAAAATAATCTTTTCTTGTTCCGCAAATCGAAATTTCTTAAGACCACTGCAGAAGATATTTTTGTCAAGCTTTAGTGTTAAATGGTCAAGTAGCAAGTCTAACAACAATCTAAGTAGGTTTTTAAAACTACAATATCCATGCACAAGTAAGGTACTGAGGTACATGTACTGTTGGTATATGCATCAGGTATCAATATAATATCAAGACAGTTCCATCCAGCTGGTGGGGGGGGGGGGGAGAGGGGTGGGGGGAGGAAGCATATTATATTCAAACCTTTCATCTAGATATCTGTGTATCTCAATCTAGATAACAGAAATTACAGACCTAATAAAGCTGTTGAATATTTACAAAATTGTATTGACTGAATGCTGTTGCTACCTTAGGGAAGCGTAACGGTTTCCAATCACATTTATTTCTACATATTCAACAGAAAATGTATATTCTCAGACATCTCATCCTGAGATTACCTTCATCCATAGTTATCTGGCATTTCAAGAAGGGTTGGCGAATAAACTTTGGCATTTACAATCAGTGTGGGAAAAACCACACCGTCGATGCATCACATACAGAACAGCTCCGAAATATTTAGTTAACATGTTCCCGAAACAAACCCAGAAACATGCTACCGGTAGTTAGTAAAATTGTTAACATGACGTGAGAAATGGTCTGTTGAATATTTTGAACATAAATGGACTGGAAGACATTGCTGCCGTAAGTAGCATTTTCAAATCATGTTTAAAATATTCAATAGTACGTTTCGTTTTGGAAACGTGTGAAGTTATTTTTTAGCCGTACTGTATTCCTGTTAAATGATATCAAGATGTAATTAGGATACTCAACAAAGATGCTATTAAAAATAAACCAAAGCCAATCTGTCTGTCTCAGTCAAATTTACTGGAAAATTGAACAATTTTACCTCATTACATATGGCTAAATAACCTATAATCAAATCATGCTACAGATACCAAATGATGCTAATATTACGAGGCACACACTGTACTCTCCGACTGCTGCATTGCCACCACCAACAATAATTTTAATGGACAATAACTCTGGACCTGCTAATAACTCTGGACCTGCTAATAACTCTGGACCTGCTGAATATTTTGAACAAAAATTTACTGAAATTTGTTGGTGGCTAACCAACAACTTTCAGTCAAATTGTTTTCAAAATATTTAGTATATATCCAGAGTTAAACCCCATCAAAAATGGGGTTCGCAGAAATTCAGAAGGCAGACAGTTAATCCACTGTATACCCAAAATAAACTATATTTACAAACAACAGACTATTTTTCTGGTTAACCACTAATGCCATATTTATAGTACAGAATCTCCTTAACACGTTCACCAACAAATCCCTGAAAATGTAAATTCTTTACGATATAAAACTTATTCTGCTGAATATTTTGAAATTAACTTAAAAAAGGAAGTCAGCTTCCAGTCAAATTAATTTCAAAATAGTCTATTGTTATCCTGTATGGTTGCCTTCAAAATGAGGTATGGGGGAATTCATCAGTAAAAGGGTCAAGTAATTGTTATCTAAGTGGTTCTCCATTCTATTATTTTCGGTTTGCTAATTGTTTAGAAAAGAATTACATGTATAATATAAAATATGTTTAATATAAAATTTATCTTGAGATCAGAATGAAGACGGATTAGCATTAATGGGAATGGTGAAAGGAAATTCAGCACCCCCCCCCCCCCTACACCCTCTCTCACCGGCTGGAATAACAAAAATGTGGGAAAATTAGGATCCAATTAGTGAATATATATTTTATATATATATCATCTTGAGGTAGTGTGATGCCACGTTAATCCCAGAAAATCCAGTCATTTCGTCTTAAGGCATCAATACAGAGATGCTGAATAATTTGAAATTAAGTCGCCTGGAAGATTCTGGACAAATTAATTTCAAAATATTATAGAAACAGACGTGAAAATCCTAAACAGTTATTATTAACATGTGGTCAGTTTTGCGAGGGTTAAAGAGATGTGATTATAAGTCTTAGACCTGATTGCATTCAGACTATTTTTTAGCTCATTTCAATGCACACACCAGAAGATATATACCAAGAGGCCTCAACCAGCTGGAAAAAGACTACTTAATAGATCAATTAAGCTATACATGCAGGACTTCAGGAAGGACACCAATGGAATGCCATTGAATCTTGCGAAAATATAGATCTTCAGTAAGGTTTAGGCTCGAGTCTGTTCCTGGCTCAGTTTAGCAAGACAATTTACATTTACATTTAACAGGAACAGGAAGGGAGCTGGACTCTTACCACCTTGGACAGTTTTCGTCGCCTTTCCCGTTGGTATGCCTGCTACCATTTATGTTCATCATTGGAGTTTCTCATTTCATGATTGATAGCTATTAAAGTTAGATTGTGGATAGAGGGAATAAGCTGGACAAGGTGTCAGACCTATTACCAGCCTCCCTTGCCCTCAAAGAGGACTGCCCTCAGTAGTTAAGCAAAGAGGATTGCCCTCAGTAGTTAAGCAGAGGACGGAGGTAGCCCAATAAAGAGAAGCGAGCAGTCTGGTGGGAAGCGGACTTTACAAGTGACAGAGGGGAAAACTAGCAGCGTCGTGCTCTGTTCACTCCCACCATAGATTGCAGTCTTCCTCTATCCCAAGGGGATGAAAGAAAGGGCCAACTACCAAAGGAAGGGAACACTTGGCTGCTATGGCGTTAAAGACAGATATGCAACACAGCTGTATTCATGCTGTCATTGAGAGATTGCATCTCAGCAGCTGTATCTCACAAGCCAATGATCTGATATTGTTTAAACTCGTATTCTTGTTTAAGAATCACCA
The DNA here is from genome assembly GCA_034401795.1 of Chaetoderma sp. LZ-2023a. NCBI lineage: Eukaryota > Metazoa > Mollusca > Caudofoveata > Chaetodermatida > Chaetodermatidae > Chaetoderma > Chaetoderma sp. LZ-2023a. Next base: position 47,381,305 of record CM067366.1, read on the forward strand.
ACTTGACAATTTGACCATAAATACATCATCAATGTGATCATAGACAGCTATTAACTGTCTAACTGCTAGCCACCAGACAAGAATGTCAATGGACCTTTCCAGTTTTAGCTATGTCCCACCCATCTCTAGCTAAGCTCCACCCACACCTTGCTCGTATTGGGATCGATCGATCTCTGAACACTATTAATTTCCAAAAAAATAAACAACTACCCTGTTAAATATTTTGAAACTAATTTAACTGGGCGCTGTTGCTGCCTATTCAACAGCGTGTTTATTAAATAGCAAAGAACTACAAAGACATACAATTCATACAAGTTGTTGGACTATTTGAGATTTGATGAAGATTGATGATTTTGTCTCCCTTTGTGACGCAATGATTGTGACATCATCATACATCACTGAGCTGATTATGACATCATATGAGGTTAGATGATGGATGGATACTCTGGAAAGGTGAATTGGTAGTAACTCTGGACCTGCTGAATATTTTGAAAACAAATTGACTGCAAGTTGTTGGTGGTTTAGCTAATCCTCATGGAAAATGTAATCTGCAGAAATTCAGCAGTCATATAGCTAATACAGCAATGGTTGAGAAATAAGCGTCCATTAGGATAGTAAGTAGTTTCGAATTTGTAGAAGAAAATTTATATTTTCTCATAGAAAATATCCACTTGCAGAACTACAGAAGAATTTTTGAAAATTTACCAATGGAATGTCTGGCTTGGTTATCGAGCCAGTCATTCCAGTGGTAAATTTCAAAAACACTTCTTTTGGTCTGCAAATGGACATTTCTCAAGACTACTGCAGAAGGCATTTTTGGCTGATATAAGTGTTAAGGGGCTAAATTTCTATACTCTGTCGTGGATAAGTGACACCTGCTCTCCTCTAACCTGCATTTGTAATCTTATTGTTAAAATGGCACCAACTATTTTCTGTCAAATTCTATGTTGTGTATGTAGTTTCTACGTATTGTGACAAAATGCTGTGGTTAGAAGAAATTGATTTAACACAGTAATGGCTAAATATGGTCCAGAAAATCAAAGCAGACTTGCTGAATGTCTATTTGCAGGCCTGAAGGGAAGGCGAAGTTTGAAAATTGGCTTGGCCAGTCATTTCAGTGGTAAATTTTCAAAAATACTATTCTCTTGGCATCCAAATGGACATTTCTCATGAAAACCACAGAGGCTTAGACATGAATGAGGTAACCTTTAACCCTCAAATTTATTCAAGAAAATTTAAATTTTCTCATAGAAAATGTCCATTTGCAGACCAAGAAGACTATTTTCGAAAATTTACCACTGGAATGACTGGCGCGGTTATCGACCCAGTCATTCCAGTGGTAAATTAAAAAAAATAGTCTTCTCTTGACCTGCAAATGGACATTCTCCTTGACCACTTCAGAAGGCGGTTTTGGCTGGCTTCGTCCTTAAAGGGTTAACTAGTTTCACGCAAACAAATCACAATATCTTTTATTCAAGGGTACATATATCAGCCACTAGAATTTTTGGAAAATAGTTTGACGGGAAGCTGCCTAAGGCAACAATGTCTTCCAGTTAAATTAATTTCAAAATATTCAACAAAACATGTCGCATTATGGATGAAATTTATTATATATTTGTTCGGTTTGGTTTCAGAAGGGAAAAGGTTTACAATTACTAGTGGTAAGAGAGAGCATGTAAATATTCAGTAACATCACGCTGCTGAACTAACAAATCACATGGACCGGATAATCGAGTAATGTCTGTCGAGCGTCACTAGTTAATACGACACCATAATCAATAATAGTCCACGGCCGCTGCCATATAGATAAATATTCAATTCTAAGCAATATCAGAAAAACGCAAAAAATAGAACCCACTATATTTATATATATATCAATAGCTATGTCACTCCGACAGCTGATGCATGAAATGTACAGCGCTGTGTGATATCATTTGAAGCCGCGCCTTAATATTGATGTTCCCCGCAGCCATGACCTATAAAGATCTCATAAGCGCAGTGGATTTTCTGTATAAGAAAATAACGTTTTGTCTTATTTTCCAGCATTGCTTATTTGAGGTGCGTATTGGGAAGACGTGATGCAGGCGTTCCAGGGATTGATTTCTGGTAAGATTAACATTCACTTCTCATTCTTTACCATCACTATGGAGGGATCTCATCTGTCACACATGTATGTCATAATGGAGGAATCCAGTTTTAGCTATGCCCCGCCAATCTCTCGCTAAGTTCCACTCACGCTTTGCCCGTGTTTGGATCGATTGATCCCTGCACTTGCTGAATCTCCATTTCCCAAAAACTATACTGTCAGGTTAAGGTGTTGAATATTTTGAAACTAATTTGACTGGGTGCTCATGTTGCCGCCTATAGCAATAACAGTGCTCAGTCAAATTAGCTTCAAGATACATGTACCCAACAGAATATTTATTAAACAGTAAATACATACAATTTGTACAGCTTGATGGACTACCAGTATTAAGAGTTTATGATGGACATAATTATATAATTCATGATGTAATTGATTATGACATCAGCCTACATGTGTCATATTTGATTATGATGTCATATAATTGAGTGAGACTGGATTCCTCTTATCAAGAAAATCGAAAAGACTGCCACGACTGTGTACATATTGTATGTGTTTTGATGGATTTATTACAACTGAAAACATTTTGTTGAATATTTTTAAATCAATATGACTGAGAACTGTTGCTGCCATATTCAGCAACTATCACCAGTCAAACTACGTAGTTCAAAATATTTAACAGTTTACATGTATAATTATAAGTACCTGGAAATTCAGACTTCAAAATTTCAAATCAATTAAATCACTCGTCACAATGGGCGAAACTTAAGTAGAAATAGGCAGGTCATAGCTGCAAATGGGTGGGTCATAGCTAGAAATGGACGGGTCATAGCTAGAAGTCGGCGGGTCATAGCTAGAAGAGTGATTAAGAGCTAGACATGGGCAGGTTGTAGCCAAAAGTGGGCGAGTCATAGCTAGAAGTGGATCCTCTATTGTCTTTGCCCTATTTGTGAATGTGGGAAGATGTGTGAATAGGATTACTCTGATGGGGTGGTGTTTGGGTAGGAATTCTATGATCAAATTTTTTTCATAAATTTAATATGATGCAGGGAGATTGGGCCTGAATTATCACAATGGTGGGGGATGTTTGTATAGAGGATTTATTCATCTAAGAATTATGACTGGAAACGCGTATCTGGCAATAATATAGTGGGTGATTTAATGTGTAGGAATTATGATGGAAGGAGGAAATATGATTATCATCAGTTGGGGGGAGGGGAGTTTGTGTCGGACACATGTGGAAAGTTCATTAAGAATCATGGTGGGAGAGTTTGAGTAGGAGGTATGATGGGCAGGGGTTTAGGTAGGAAATATGATGGGTGGTGGTGGGGGTGGGAAAGAAATGTGATCGGGGAGTTTCAGTTCAAACTGTGATGGATTTGAGTTTTTGCAAGAATTGTTTAGGATAATAGGGGTAAGTGTGTAGTTTGCGCATGAATTGCTTCAGGGTGAACCTTAAGGGATAATGAATGATGGGATGGAGCTTGTGCAGTGAATGTGATAATATAAAGTTTGGATAGGAATTGCGACGCGTTCGAGATTAGGTATGAAAATAAATTGGAAGGACTTAACCCAGGGGTTGAGTCAGTTGAGCGATGTGGACTGGGTAATAGCAATGGTATATTAACAATCTGAATGCCACAGATCACATAAAATCAGACTAGCTACAGCGTGATGAATACTCTGTTGAACATTTTGAAATTAATTTTACTGGAAGCAGTTGCTGCCTTCCAGTTAATTTATTCTCAAAATATTCAACAGCTTTCTTATATGGCTATTATATAATTGAGATAATGAGACTGAGAGTTAAGGGGTTAAATATGGCTTCAATTGAACACACAATTTCATCATATGACTTAATTATTCATAGCGACTCAATTATATAGACAACGCCGGAGTGAGTATAAATGTGATTAATTGTCTGCGTGTTAGTCGAGTAACTGAATGCATTCCACAATGGCATCCTACCGATATCACAGAGAAATAAGTTATTGATTCCCTATCAGAAACAACATAAATATTACAGTAATGGTACCGAGATCGCTGGAGTCAGAAAAAGAGGAGGGAGTGAGAGGGGTGGTGTGAGCGGGTCTCACAGAATCAGATCTCACAGACTAACACAGATTTAATAGCATTATGTAATGAGAACATTATGGTCTATTGAAAATGTGCTCAACTTAGCATACAACAGGGTTCACAGTCTCAAGAAAAATTCAAATTTAATAGCTTTTAACCCTTTAAACTGTAAATTTGTTCAAGAAAACTTCAATTTTTTTCTAAGAAAATGTCAATTTGCTACCAAGTGAAGAGAGGACTATTTTTGAAAACTTAGCACCTCATTCCAGTGGTAAATTTTCAAAAACAGCCTTCTCTTGGTCTGCATATTGACATTTCACAAGACCACTGTAGAAGCCATTTTTGGCTGATATGAGAGTCAAACACCATTCAAAAGATTTAAGGACTTTTTTACGTTTCAAGTTTTATTTAAATTTATGCCCGTGTCATGAAGGGACATATGGGTAAATAGCATATATATTATATACTTTTATGACATGGTATACTGAGCGATTTATAGAGGATCTGGAACGAGGTCACCATTAGCATTTTGACATAAGATTTAGGATTTTACTGGTCAGTGGTCAAGCCGAACAAAGCTGGCCTTTGCAGTGGTCTTGAAGATTATGTACATTCGTAGGTGACGACAGGACTATTTTTAAAAATTTAACACTGAAATGACTAGTTCGATAAACGGTAGCAACAGCTTCTAGATTCAAATAATTGTTTTAATATTCAACATTTACTAGTCTAATACAACTACAATTAGATGTTAAAGACAAGATATATACATTTGATTATACGTCCTTAACATTTCAACATTCAAGGCGGCCAAAACAGCTTCTGCAATGGTCTTGATGACATTCGTACATAAAGCAGAATATTTTTGAAAATGTACCACTGGAATGACTGGCTCATCGATAACAGCCAGTCGTTCCAGTGATAGATTAAAAAATAACCCTCGCTTGCTTTGCCAATGGGAATTTTCTATGAGAAAAGGGAAATTTTCTTGAACAAATTTAAGAGTAAAAGGATTCAAAATTGTACATTTTTCTTCAGATTAAAATGAGCAAAAAGTCCATCAAATATTTTACTGAAAATCAAAATACATGTACACCCACAAAACATACTAGTTTGCTTATGAACTGATAAGACAACTCTGGCAGATATGGATAGATTGCACTAAAGCAAAATCATGACACTGCCAGGGCTAAAAAATTATAAAAATATTTTGTTGCCCCCAAGGGGCAAGTATGTCCTTTAAATAAGGTTGCCCGACTGTACATCCAGGTTGCACCATTTCTGTAAATTCTGTTGAAAATATGTATTGTTGAGCCAAAAACGGCTTCTGTAGTGGTCTTGAGAATTGTCCATTTGCAGAACAAGAAGACTATTTTTGAAAATTTACCACTGGAATGACTGGCTCGGTAACCGAGCCAGTCATTCCAGTGGTAAATTTTCAAAAAAGTCTCCTCTTGGTCTGGAAATGGACATTTTCTATGAGGAAATTGAAATTTTCTTGAACAAATTTGAGTGTGAAAGGCTTAAGACTAAATACAATAAATACTCACCATGAGTACATATGCAGGCCCTGAATATAACAAATTATATAGGTTGTACCACAGGGCAACCAGTGTGTTAAAATTTAGTTGCCTGCAGTAAAAAGTGGTTGCCCCTGACCGCAGGAACGTGTAATTTTCGTGGCATGACTGTATCTCTGTCCAAATATATTCTCGCTGAAAAATATTTTCCACCATATATTAAAAGCTCAGAGATGAACTGGACAAACCAATACATCTATCTTCAATCATCTTTCTCATCTTGTCGCTATTCTCATTTTCATTACTGCAGAGTTGTAGGCCATCACCCAGTATAAAAAAATTTTGTTTAAATTTATTTATAGACGCTGGACCGCTGACTGAAGGAATCAACACACTACAGAGCAAGTGTCAAATTGCATAAAAGAAGAATTATGTCGTCGACACAAAACATAAATGCAGGACAAGCATGGTAAACACTTTCAGTGGTAGACATGTATTATTACTGTGTCGCATATAATGTGACAGTCATACTGTGTCTGTTTCTCGTTATAATCACCATTCACCCATGTGGACAAGCTTCTCGCACAAAGCAGGCAAATGATGCATCATGTCCGAACGAATGTCAGTGTCGCTTCTCAGGATATCGCTCCAGTTCTGCCAAATGCCATCTTCATCAACAATCCCTCTCAACTATCTTGTATAATTTATCATCCACGATCCACATATTAGAACTGAACAGCAATCGCATAACGGATGCACAAATTCAAGAGTACAATGATATCTCAATAAAGAACGACAGTCATGGCGCACAAAATTTACACAGCCTCGATCTCAGCTTCAACCAAATACAACGAATCTCAATGAATTCTTTCTCGTCATTACAATACCTTGAACATCTGTCTCTGAAGGCTAACCATATCAGTACGATAGAAAACATGGCATTCGCAAATCTACACACGCTTCAAATGCTTGACCTGTCTTGGAACTTCATAGATTCGTTAAACAACAAAACACTGTTAGGATTAGATTCTCTGAATGACCTAAATCTCTCAATAAATGCGATATTCAATATCTCAGGACAACCGTTTATTAGAACAGGGAATTTAAAAATACTTGACCTGAACCATAATCTTATACAGTCGATCAGTCGCATGACATTTACAGGACTCTATCATTTAAAAACACTTCTTCTGAGAAACAATCACATTACGCGAATAGACACAGAGAGCTTTGTACATCTCACTTCTGTAGTTCACCTGGACTTATCGCTGAACAGAATCAGCAAACTAAGCGCTCTCACATTCTGGGGATGTCAACGATTAACAAATTTAAACCTCTCTTATTCAGGTGTCACGCTAATAGAAAGACGGGCATTTCTGGGTCTTGACTCACTCAGGTCTCTAACATTAGAAGGAAATCTAATACATAGACTTGATAATGGTGCATTTCTTGGTCTACAGCAACTTCAGATGCTATCCCTATACAACATGCCAAATTTACGAATACTTAGCGAAGGTGCCCTATTTGGTATGCCAATGCTGGAGAAGTTCTACCTGAACAATAATCATAGACTATCATTCCTACCAAAATTTATGTTGTTAAAATTTTCACACCTCACACACTTCGATGCGAGCAACAATAGCTTAACAACCATCGTGGAATCCACATTCCAGAATGCAAGCATGCGCCTTGAACACATCTACCTGAGTGGAAATCCCTATGTATGTGACTGTTGGATGATATGGCTTACAAATGTATATTATGTACAGGATAGACCATGTATTAGTCTTTCCAATAACTCAATACCGACTGTGATAGATCATGTAAATAACAGCTCAAATTATCAAATACACAACACCTCATGTATACCAGTGTCTGATTATGATGCCATCGTGTGTCAGTTACCATGGTTACCCACGAATAACAGCGTATATAAGCTATCAGAGCTGACCTCTACAGACCTTAGATGCGAGAGGCCACAGCTCACTAGCAACAATAGCGTACAACAAACACATAGAGAATTTCATAAAATTGGTTCCTCTGTGTATTTATACTGCAACGTCTCCCGTGAACCAGAGCCGGAGATTATGTGGATATTACCTAATCGTCGACGTATACTCACTTATCATCGTTATCATCCCGATACCGTGGAACATCTACCGGGCGCCTCAGATGTACTCATGCCGAGTGGCTCATTTCATACACAACACCACTGGCATTCGAAGAGAAGATACAAAAATGACCATGACAATAATCGTGTAACGTTGCTTAAAGACGGAACATTGTATATAGATTACATGTTACGGACAGACGTCGGTCGGTACACATGCACTGCCAGAACACCAATGGGTAATGTAAGTATGACAACAGTGATACGTCTTGACTATGACACACTCAAAGAAATCAAATGGATCAGTCTGCTTATTGGATGGTCATCAGCTTTTACTTTCTTTTTTCTTGCTTTAGTTATTACATTAATAACTAACTTAGCAACACGTTGCATAAATCAACGAAAACGTCAGACTATTAAAACTCTATTTGACAACATTGATGCATACAAGTCAGCCCAATTTGATAAAATCAAAGAAATCGGCGCAACCCATATGGGTAAGTTCCGTGATCAGTACAATTACCAACTGGAACGACTTCGAGAAAACTATAATCGCAATGTTATTCGCATAAAAGAAAACTGTGCCGGACAAATGGAGCGACTCCGCGATAGTTACATAACGCAGCTTAGTCGTATCAAGGACTACAGTTCACTACAAATGGATAAAGTACGTGATAACTACCACTCGCAGATGGTGAAGATCCGTGAATATGGCTCCACACAAGTGGATAAGCTACGCGAGCAATACAAGCTCCAACAACAACACATTATCAAACTTCTAGAGACGATGAACCTGGAGAACTGTAAAACAATCCTTGAGACAGAGTGTGTGCGCGCTGATTCAATGCTGTTTGATCAGGCGGGTATTATGCTGGATATTGCTGCGGATATGCCGGTCCTAAGTACACCATCGGATCTCAGCACTAGTGGTGACTCTGAATACATGACTGCTCCATCAGGACCGTCGTCACATTCCGATACATCTTTCAGGTGTCATGATGACATGCTGATAACTGACAACGCATATACGCCACACACTGGACAATCTGAATATGATCCTGATGATAATACACGTGATTATACCTTCATGCCATCCGTAATTGTATCTGCACGATCACTTCCAAGTTCGCTAAACTCACTAGAGCCACAACATTTACACACCAATCAATTAAGCCAGTCAGAAGTGCTTTCAAACTACACTGATCTGCATCAATCACACGGACAAACACCGCATATATGTAGCTCTCAAATGACGGATATACGCAACCTAGAAGCATCTATAGACAATCTATTTTCATTAGAATCAGAAATTAGTATGATAAATAGTGACAAACATGATCATTCCCGCGATACAAGCGACAGGGAAATTATATTAACTTCAGCAGATTTAGAACGTTACTTGCGTGAGACATCTGTCTAATAAGTTAGCTTGATAATCTGCATCAGACATCTGTCTAGTTATGAGCGGACTCTGGGGTATCTGTGTGAGATAACTGTCTAATGGGTTAAAGATGCTAGATAGTGCTACTTATGCGAGACGTCTGTCTAACAGTCCTGTTGAACTTCTGCTTAACTGTGATATCTATCTTGATGGGCAATTAAGGAATCGATTAACGACTATTGCAATTTAATTCATACCTCTTAGATACCCTTGGTTATGAGTTAAAAATGGTTTTAGAAAACGATCAATGTCTTTTTAAAATAATATTCTCTTTCATAGAATAATTAGAATTGTTCAACATATTTAGCAATAATTTGAAACAATAATTATTTGTTTTCAACTCTTATTAATGGTCAAATCTGGTCATGAACATCTAAATAATTGCTCAGTCAAGTTAAATTTGCAGGCCAAGAGAACACAATATTTTTTAGGCTGGGTGTGTGGCCAGCTTGATCATTAAAAGTTTAAAATAAAGATTCATCATTCGTACAAAGATACCTTTACTGGTCAAATTTTGTACAGAAATTCCAATTTCCTCAAATAAAGTATACATTTGCTGACCGAAAGATTATTTTTGAAAGATTTACAAGTGGAATGACTGGCTCAGTTAACGAGCCAATCATTAGTGATAGATTTTTTTAAATCGTATTGTCCTGGCATGCTTGGTCTGCAAATCAGCATTTTAATGACCATTGCAGAAGCCATTTCTTTACTGGTTAACCCTTGAATTTATTCAAGAAAATTAAAATTTTATTATAGAAAATGTCAATTTTCAGACCAAAAGAAGACAATTTTTGAAAATTTACCACTGGAATGACTGGCTTGGTTATCGAGCCAGTCATTCCAATAGTAGATTTTCCAAAAATAGTCTTCTTTTGGTCTGCAAATGGACATTTCTCAAGACCACTGGAGAAGCCATTTTTGGCTGATATGAGTGTTAAAGGGTTAACTTAAAAAGTTATAGTTACATGCTGTACTTTCATGGAAGAGCTTACAGGCTAACAGTCACATGACAGTCACAAGCTGGTTAAACATTTGAGTCATAATGGACCTTTCCAGTTTTAGCTATGCCCCACCCATCTCTAGCTAAGCTCCACCCACACCTCGCTCGTATTGGGATCAATCGATCTCTGAACACCTTGACCATCAATTTGCAAAAAACTACACAGGTAAGCTGTTGAATATTTTGAAACTAATTTGACTGGGTGCTGTTGTTGCCTAAGGCAGCAACAGCGCCCAGTCAAATTAGTTTCAAAATATTCAACAGCATGTTTATTAAATAGCAAAGAATTACAAAGATATACACTTCATACAACGTGTCAGACCATTTGAGATTTGGTGAAGGTCTATATGGAACCCTTTGTGACGTAATGATTATGACATCATCATACACGCGCTGAGCTGATTATGACGTCATACGAGGTCAGATGATGAATGGATACTCTGGAAAGGTGAATTTCATGTTCTGGCACTTGCCATACCCCGGTGAAAAATTAAGCAGTCGTATTTTAGTACTACTTTTAATACTTAAAACATAACATTATAAAAACCAATCAATCTAATGTCATCATCGTTCTCCTCGTATTTTGTTTGCTTGAACGATGGCGTTCATGCATTGCGCATATAAACAGTGATATTTACGACCAGCTCAGTTAAAATATGCGTGGAATAATTAACTGCGCGAGTACTGTGATATTTTCTACAGTGAACTTATACAAGAACCGAGTGAGATTTCTGAAGACAGTCAGAGCAGCTCAACAAGATTTATTGTGTAAATAAATGCACCATTTATTGATAAATGTATACATGTACCTCTAATCAGCGCTGTTTGAGATTGATTAACTGGCGGATTGCTGCAAGTCACGAGACAATAATTTCGATGGGCAATAAAGCTAGAGCTGTTGAATATCTTGAAAAAAATTTGACTGAATGTTGTTAGTGGCTTAGCCACCAGCAACTTTCAGTCAAATTTGTCCCCAAATATTGAGCATATCTAGACTTAAAACCCATGGAAAATATAGTCTGCAGAAATTCATCAGCAGACAGTTAACCATTTAATGGTCAACACGGGTCAAGGGTCAATCTCTGCTTAATGAATGTCCATTTGCAGACTAAGACTGAAGTTTTTTTGAAAATTTACCACTGGAATAATTGTCACCGGTAACTCATCCAGTCATTCTAGTGGTAAATTTTCAAGAATAGAATTCTCATAGTTTGCAAATGAACATGTCTCAGGATCATAAGAAGCCATTTTCACCGCCTTGACCATCAAAGAAATAAAGTCCATGACGTGAAATGTCCACGTTTTTACTTTGCGACAGTACAGGTGTTGATATCCATCAATGTTCAGATGGTCTACGGGAGGTAATAAAAAATTGAATGACAAGAAAAAAAAAATGTATTTTTGCAATCATTTCACTGATATGCCTGTCACTAGAAAGAACCAATTAATTCACTACACTTTTCAAAATGAAAAAAAATGTCAAATCCCAGAACTGGATAATACGATAACCCTTTAATGGTTAAGCCGGCCAAAACCGGTCTCTGCAGTGGTCTTGAGGAATATCCATTTGTGGGCCAAGAGAATATTTTAGAAAATTTACCACTGGAATGACTGCGATAATCGAGCCAGTCATTCGTGATAAATTTTTTTAAATTGCCTTATCTTGGCCTGGAAATGGACATACACCAAGGAAAAATTAAAAATTTTGAAAAATCTTGACCATTAAAATGTTAAGAAATGTCCATTCGCAAGCCAGAAGGCTATTTTAATTTACCACTGTAATGGCTGGGTCGATAACTGAGCGAGTTATTTTACTGGCAAATCTTCAAAAACATAGTCCTCTCTTTCTGCAAATAGACATTTACTAACCAATTGATAATTTAAATTTTCCTGTTCAATTTTGATCATTAGTATATCAGTAAGCCTTGCATTGTAACAGGTTTTTAGTACATAGTAAAGTTTTAACCTATGCCGCTTTGACCGTACATGTATAATGGATGAATACACTTTTAGCTATGCCCCACCCATCTTTAGCTAAGCTCTGCTCATGCTTTGCGCGTGTTGGAATCGATTTATATACTTTGAACACCTGAATTCCAAGAATCCCAATTTAACGGTAACTATACAGCTAACCTGATGAATATTTTGAAGCTAATTTGACTGGGGGCTGTTGCTGCCCATGGCAGCAACAACGCCCAGTCAAATTAGCTTCAAAATATTGAACAGAATGTGTATTAAATATTAAAGACATGTATCCAATTCGTACAAATCAACTGACTAACTATTCCAGGTTAATGACGGACTATTTCTGTCAATTATGATTGCGATGTCAGCATTTTCAACCAGCAAATTAAATTTAACTTGCGCACAATTCAATCCGTGAAATTTACCCTTTTATACGAAATATAATCTTAACTGTATACACATATATTTAATCAAATTCGTCCAGCACAGTATAAGCTCGTTAGTATTCAGAGAAAATTAAAAAAAAATCTTACTGTAACAAAAAGAACATTATTCTGCATATTTTGAGGCCCTGGCAAATTTTTTTTAGTCAAAACGTCTTTTAAAATTCTTTTTCCACTAATTTTCATGGATAATTTTTCACATTGTAAATCAATGTACATACATAAATACTTTATATTAATACGCATGCTTCACTTGGATACACGTAAAATTGTGAAAAGCTAATTTCTTACATTGTCTGCAAATGCATTAATTGCTTAATCTTGAGTAGGCTTGTGTGATTCTTGTTTTGAGTGATCACAATCGATTATTTAAAAATAATTGTGATTACTCGATTAATCAGCTCGGGCACAAATTACCCAGATATAACAACATAGACATATCAATGACTAAAGTTGCAATGGCGCTTATAAATGTCCATTTGCAGGCCAAGAGAAGATATCTTTTGAAAATGTATCATTAGAATGCCTGGCTCGATGCTCGAGCCAGGCATTCCAGTGATAAATTTTCAAAAGTTGTCTTCTCTTGGCCTACAAACGGGCATAGATTCGCTAAGCAAAATGTCAATTTTCATGACCGATGGCATTAAATAGTAAAAAAGGTAGGTTTTGAAATATTTTATGCAGTATAATCATATTAATTAACGCTTTAAAACATAATAGCAATTTTCGATTTAATCACAGAATCGCGTACCCCTAGTCTTGAGTAAACTCCATTTACAATATCAAGAGGTGACTATTCTAGAAAATTTATCAATGGAATGCCTCGATAACTGAGCCAGGCATTCCAGTAATAAAGTTTTAATACTAATTTCCTTTGATCTCCAAATGGACATTTTCTCTGAGAATTAAGATTTTATTGATGAAATTTAACAATTAACCCTTTAACCCTTAAATTTGTTCAAGAAAATTTCGATTTTGTAAAAGAATAGGTCCATTTTGGAGACCAAGAGATATCGAGCCAGTCACTCCGGTGATAAATTCTCAAAAATAGTCTCATGTTGGTCTGCAAATGGGCATTTCACAAAACTACTCCAGAAGCTGTTTTACCCGACTTATGTGCTAAAGGACTAAAATATTATTGCTTCTTAGACTGTACACGGGTCCAGATCTTGCTTTTAAATACCATTATAACTACGGCTGAGGTTCGTGAGGATTTTCACGAACCGAACCTTTTCACGATACAGATGTCCGAACCACGAACCTTTTTAATATGCTATTTTATGCGAGAAATTACTCGTAACAGAATAACATTTAAAGGCAGGTGGCTTTACTGGCTAAATTGTAGAAAAACACAAACGACAAGTTCTGACAACAAATGTTAGAAAATAATATAAGATTCAAAGTTCCGTTGATAGTCATATTCGTAAATCAAACTTAGAGGATATTCAGAGATTGCGTGTCTATTAATTAGCCCTTTCACCGACAAATCCCTGAAAAAGTAAATTCTTTATGATATAAAACTTACTCTGTTGACCATTTTGAAATTAATTTGACTAGAAGCTGTTGCTGCCTTAGGAAGCAACAGCTTCTAGTCAAATTAATTTCAAATTATTCAACAGCTTTCCTGTATACATTTCCTAAAATTAGATATGAGAATTCATCGATGAAAAGGTTAGCTTATACATATATGTATGGTTCACGAACCACACGAATCCCATGTAAGCGAACCGAACCATGATTCATCATCCCTTGGTTTGCGATTTTCCGAACCAACGAATGTTCGTTACATCCCTAATTAGAACATAGATTAGCTAACTACACATTTTCTTAGCCACATCCTAACCATTTTTCTCCAAAATTTTACAATTCTCATAACCTACATGTATCAACACCAGTTAAAGCGTTTAAAATGAACACGACAGTTGAGATACAAGATTCTGTTAAAGATTTTGAAACTACCTTGACTGGAAGCTGTGGTTGCCTAAGGTCGCAAGCATCAGCTCCCAGTGAAAAAAATTTCAAAATTATTTGTTCAGTTAATATCTATTGAATTTACATTGATGAAAGGGTTAATTTGGTAACATTATAATTACTAGATCTTTACATTAATACTGACATGACTTTAATACACGTACCAAATAAGAGAATTTTTTTTGGAAAATTTGTCAAGCTCGGTTATCGAGCTAGTCATTCCAGTGGTAAATTTTCAAAAAGTCTGCATTCTTAGTCTGCATTTGGCCATTTCTCAAGACTGCTGGATAGGTCATCCTCTGATAGCTCTCAGCAGGTATTTTCTCATATGAATGATTGATGGACAGATCATGTTATTTATTAAATAACATGGTCACCGTTAGTGATAAAGATTGCCATTGACGCTAACCTCATGCACCAATCAGTATAAATCAGCTTCAAATATATATTTTAAAATATTCGCTTCTATATACATCTCTGATACCTAAGGGTTTTCATTCTGATTTTAAATTTGAGCTTTTGTCCGATTGTGCGGGAATGAACATTCTATTTTAGTTACAGTACAACTTAACTGTCTGTCTGACTACATTTTTCATGAAGTTTAACTCAGGATATATACATATATATATATATATATATATATATATATATATATAGGTAAATATTTTGACAACAATTTGACTGAAAGTTGTTGGTGCCTAAGCCACCAACAACTCTCAGTCAAATTGTTTTCAAAATAATCAGCAACTCCAGAGTTATTGTCCAACAAAATTATTGTCTCGTAGCTTATTAATACAGCAGTTAGACAGTTAAAGGACATACTTAATCTCATCTCAATTGTTGCATTGTATTGATAGATTATGGTATTATATAGATTCCATATCATTTACTTCCCAGCACATTCATTACTATCTGTATCTCTGTTATTTGGTTTTAAAATTGTGCTATAGTTGAACTGTGGTCGCCGCCATTTTGTCTCTTCACGCGATAGTCATGCACGCTAACTGAAGTTATTCATCAGAAAACAAATATGTTATGATTTTTTAAGAAATTAATTGGGATGACTCTGGTGATTATAGCCAGATTTTGATTATACACAATCCTAGCCAAGGTCTCATGCGGCGGGACATATTTCAAAAATTTTAACTGAATCGATGCAGGTTAACTGAAGCTATGAAGCAGAAACCAAATGTGGACACACAGGTGAATGGACGGACAGAGGATGCGGCGGGACATATTTCAAAAATTTTAACTGAATCGATGCAGGTTAACTGAAGCTATCAAGTAGAAATCAAATGTGGACACACAGGTGAATGGACGGACAGAGGGGACATAGTTCTTTACTATCTATAGTCCCTACTGAGGACATGGAGGAGGGTGGGTGGGGAGTGGCTAACTAACAAGTTAAAAATGGAATGGATAAAAATCGAAAATAAACTCACAAAACCCAAAACTGCACAGAAGAATGGATTGAAGCAGAAAATGCTAGATTCAAATTTCCTTCACATTAATACATGTTATACCAATGAATATGTATGATGAGTGACAAACTCGCCTGCTAAGTCAATGTCCAATTGCAGGCCAGAAGGCTATTTTCAACAATTCACAACTGAAATGACTGGCACTCACCTGGACCATTAGCATTTGATCCAATTGCATTTAACCCTTTAATGATCAAATTTGGTCGAGAAAATCTAACTATTTCTCTTTTGAATGTCCATTTACAGGACTAGCAGACTATTTTTGAAAATTTATGACTGAATTGACTGGCTCAGTAACCGAGCCATTCCGGTGTTAAATTTTCAAAAATAGTCTTCTCTTGGACTGCACATATCCATTCCACAAGACCAATTCAGTGGCCGTTTTTTTTGTCGGTGTAACCAGTAAAGGATTAAATAGACATGATGGATAATTTTCAGAAAATCCTAAATGGCTGGCAAAAAGATTGACCAATCAAAATTCTCATTTGTTATGTTGATGCCTACCACGATAAGATCTTCCCACCTAACTTTTGTTGAAATCAGTCCATTGATTAAGGAGTATTGTTTTAAATGGTTGCAGAAGATCCAAGATGGTCACCAAAAATGTATGATCCTTCAGCGACATCTGGTTAAAATCCACCAAGCAGTTTAAGAGATGCGATTTGATTTTTCTGGGAAATTGTTCACAAAATTTTAGATTTTCACTCAAAAAATCAACAAATCAAAATTCTGATTCATATTTCTGAAGTCTACCACCATAAAATCCTTCTAGTAAAATTTGGTTAAAATACATCAAGTGGTTAATGAAAAGATGTGTTTTGACAATTTCTGGTAAATCTTGCATAAAAGATTTTCATACAAAAAATTGACCAAGCAAAATCCTGAATAAAGGTTCTCGAGCCTACCTCAAATTTAGTTGCAATCTGACAAGCAGCTAAAGAGAAGTGTTTGGACAATTTCCAGTACATTTTTCAGAAGACATTTTTAGCCAACGCACACATTCAATATAAGTCCTGAGTAAAAACCCTAGGCATATTGATATCAGAGGAAGTTTCAAAACCATTTACTGTAAAGAATATCTGATATATATGCAATTCATTGTACAACCTGTTGAATACTTTGAAAATATTACATGCATGTCTCTTAGGCGGCAACCGCTTACAGTCAAAATACATTGTGTCTTCAAAATTATATAAAAGACTTTATTGAGAATTATTCTTAAAATATTTAGTGTTTTCACATTGTTATACTAAGCACACAACCTCATACAGTTATATACATCACATATATATACATGTATATATATAACGTGCTAGTGAAATTGGTACATGTATTATAATCCATTAAATCCTGATGTCTCGGCCAGTGTCTTAACCATCAAATTTTGTCAAGAAATGTCAATTTTCTCATAGGAAAATATCCATTTGCAGACCAAGAGAAGACTATTTTTGAAAATTTACCACTGGAATGACTGGCTCGGTTATCGAGCCAGTCATTCCAGTTGTAAATTTTCAAAAATAGTCTTCTCTTGACCTGCAAATGGACATTTCTCAAGCCGCTTTTGGCTGATATGAGTGTTACCGGGTTAAAGACAAACAAAGGAGAATATATTGTGAAGCGAAGACGCTGTTGACGTAGCAATGGATTCCACGCAATATAATTATGAAATAAATACTAAGTGGAATATCTTTCGTTCATTCAGTTGCTAGGCGTGTATGCATTAGTTTACAGCGTACAAATATTTAGTTTAATTTACAATGATTTTCCAACTGGTTCGCTAGTTACAAAATTTTGTTTTTATTATAATTTTTTTAAATTATTATTATTATTATTATTATTATTATAACTTCATTGTCACATTATAAGTCACAAGCTAGTCTTATGCCAAGCTATTTGAATCTAAAGTTATTGTTTTTAAGCAATAAAAGTGTAGTATGCTATATCTGACAGAGTTCTTGTTCGCTTGTCCCTAACACAGCCTCTCACCCAGCGAGAGTTTGTAGATCACTAATGTCTTCACATCTGTGATAGGCTGAATCGTTTAATAGCAATGAAGTTCCTTACCAGCAGAGATCAGAGTGGCCTCTGAAAAAAATTTCTGAAATACTTGCCGAGATAAGCATTGCTCTATGGTGTGGGGTTTGTGGCCAGCCTATGGCACCAAGAAGCTCTTGGGTTATATGGCTAGCATTAAGAACCACTAAAATTATCATGTTTTAAAGCGATCATTCATCAACCTTTAGTGTTTGAAGACATGGACAAAGAAAAAAATAACTGACTGAAGAAACAAAATATCTGAATTCAGCTAAATAGCTGAAAAATGGAATCACTGTACCAGTTACCATGGCAATGTGATGATGCTGACATTTTATAACAATGGTGTTATATTGTACTTATCATGACAATGTGACAGATTCAGATTATTTATTGGCACAAAATCTTTTACACGAAGATATAGCCAAACATGAAGGTTACACAGACAGTACGAATAGATAGTACATACGATATACAGTTGACAATAAGTAAAATATACATGATATATACAATACGCACACGCACATCAACATGTGACACCACATGTTGATATTGTGATGTGACGATGCCATCCTACTATTATAACTTTGTATTCTATTTCCTACGTCCAACCACCAAACAAGATGTCAATTTTGACACCAAAATGGTGGCCATTTAATCTCGCTATGGAGATAGACTGGGTCCCAACCTGTCAGGTCTATGAAGTGGAGTCTATGTAACAGGCTAGCCTGTTTCACAGACTTTCGGAAACCGAAACATAGAAATGATCTCCAACAAGGTTACATTTAATGCTTTGAATTGCTAAGCGGGAAAGAAATGGTCTCTAGTCTTGAAGTTTCCATTCACAAAAACATTTTTTTTAAATCTACCAATGTAATGACTGGCGTGATAACCGAGCCAGTCATTCTAGTGATAAAGTTTTTAAAGTCTTCTCTCACTAGTTAAATTATGCCCATTCCCATAAGTAAAATTATCAAATATGACAAATTTATCCGATTATTAAATCGTTAAAATTGAAACCATCAACAGCATTTAGTCAATATTATTTTGAATGAGTCAAGCAATGTTTAGCAAATTTTATATTGAACTCGCTAAAGCGAGTTCAGCATAAAATTTGCTAAACATTGCTTGACAATTTTGCTATTAAATTTGAATGAGTCTGGAGTTACATAAAATTTATGACATAATAAACAGGATTGGATCCAAACTATTAGTAAATAATCATATTTATATGCAAACATAAGTACGTCATTCATCTCATTACTGTTACAATACCCAGAGATGTCTAATGATAATCACAACAATTAGACTCAAACATGACCGCTCTCATTGCGTGACAGTACAGTTGCCTACTTTTACATTCTTGACCTCATGTTATGTGGTGTAATTGAGACATTTGTGGTCTGTCAATTGATGAATTCAATCATGTCAAGTACATGCCGTTATAATCAATGGACCGTTCCATTTTTAGCTATGCCCCGCCCATCTCTAGCTAAGCTCCACCCACACCTCGCTTGTGTTGGGATCAATCGATCTCTGAACTCCCTGACTATCAATTTCCAGAAAATTATACAGGTAAGCTATTGAATATTTTGGAACTAAATGTGGGCAGAGCTTAGATATGGGTGGGGCATAGCTAAAAGTGGATTCATCAATCAGATTTCAGATTACTTCAAGATGGTTGCACTGCTAAAACCAGTATCTCAATCTGATCTGACAGAATAGCTGTTGAATATTTTGAAAATAATTTGAACACAAGGTTACTATCAAGTTAAGTTCAAAATATTCAACAAAATATTTCAGACTACATACTCATAGTGTTTTATGTTTGGTCTGCCAGTCTGAATGGATGAATTTCATTGGTGGAACATGACTGATCATGGCTTATGAATACTTATTAGGTTTCGTAAGCAATTGTGACTATACTAATCTGAAACTGCATAAAATTCCACAGCGTTCATTTCTAATTTTCTAGGAAAATTTTTATCAAATACTCCCAAAATTTTGTTTGCAAATTTTAATTAATTAACTACTAGATAATTAGAAAAATATTGTATCCCCATTCTTTTCTCACATTTTCATTTCTCAACAATTCATATTTTCAATATATTTTTGAAATACTGAATTATTGAATTATTGGGGAATGGCTGACACCAACATAGTTTTGTTATTTGTTAAATTGTGTCTGGGGAGTGGGGCAACCTAGCTTTTTCACTGCTGTGGCCTGGTACACATGTACCGAATGAGTTACGCTAATTTCTGAATTCGCTTCCAAACCATGGAGTCTGAAGTCAATAATACGATTTAAGTCTGTAATGCTACATTAGCTCGTGTAGATGGCATTGAATCCTGCCTTTCTCAGGCCACAAGCAACCAGTCTACCTGGCATCTTTCTTTCCAGGCAATTGCGCATTGAATTATGGGAGTTTCATCAGCTTCATACGCTAATGTGGAATTGTACTTATTTTAGAGAATATTTGGGATTATCAGATGCATTTTAATCTTCAAAGACATAAATCGAAAATAAGAGGCCTAAGGGCCTGTGGCGCCCACCTGGACCATTACCATTTTAACAATTTGCATTTAAATAGATATGATGGATAATTTTCGGAAAATCCAAGATGGCCACCCAAAAAATTGACCAATCAAAATTTTTCACGGACGTTCTAGAGTCTACCATGATAGGGTTGATCTAGACAAATTTGAAATATGTCAAGCAGCTAAGGAGAAGCAGAGTTTTGAAAATGTCTGGTAAATTTGTCATAAAACCAAAAATTTTCACCCAAAAAATTGATCAATTAAAATTCTGAATAGACTTTCTAGAGCCTACCACCATAGAATCAACTAAGTTAAATTTGGTTGAAATATATCAAGCAGCTAAGGAGAAGGAAGTAGCAATTTGACAATTCCGGTACATTTTTCATAAAATTTAAGATTTTCACCCAAAAAATTGATCAATCAGATATCTGAATGGAACTTCTAGAGCCTATGGCCATAGGATCCTTTCAGCTTAATTTGGTTAAAACTGGTCAAGATGCTATGGAGAAGAAGCAATTTCACAATTTCACCCCCAAAAGTTGACGAATCAAAATTCTGTATGGAAATTCTAGAGCCCATCACCACAGGATCCTTTCAGCCAAATTTGGTTGAAATCACTCAGAAAGGTAAGGAGAAGAAACAATTTGACAATTTCCGGTACATTTTTCATAAAATCAAAGATTTTCAGACAGAGAATTGATGAACCAAAATTCTGAAAGGAAATTCTGGAGCATATGACCAAAGGGTTCTTTCCGCCAAATTTGGTTGACATCTCTATGAATGGTAAGGAGAAGAAGCAGTTTGACAATTTCCAGTACATTTTTCATAAAACTATCATCCAAAAAATTGATGAATCAAAATTCTGAATGGATGTTCTGGAGCCTATGACTATAAGGTAATTCCAGCCAAATTTGGTTGAAATCGAGAAAGTGGTTAATGAGGAGTAGTGTTTTAAAGCAAAAGTTGACAGACGACGGATGATGGACGGTCGCCACGGCATAAGCTCACTTGGCTCGAAGGGCCAGGTGAGCTAATAATGATAGGATTGCAGGCCACAACACGTTATACATGTCATAATCGTTTGATACATCAAATGATATCTGGTGACATATTTGAGGTGGACATCTATACTACGTTATCGAGCATAAAGCCTCCAAGGATTCATCAGTCAATTTTCGGTCTCACATGCAGGAAGTTGGCAAACAAACAATTTTACACAGAGGATGTGTGCAATATCTTATATTATAAGGCATATAGTCCTGATAGTAGTCTAAAATAAGTATTTTTCTCAGAAATCCATTTGTACAAATGCACGTATGCGCACGCACACACACACACGCGAGTGGGTTGCACACTTTGGCATACAGCAATATTGGCTTCGATATGACTTTTTATATCGGTTTTAACCGAATATCGGCCTTATGAGCGACTTCTATGTCTCTTAGGTTTTCTGTCAAGAAAAAATCCACTCTCTAAAACGCTAAAAACCAATCGTCAATAACATGAAAATACATGTAGAACACTATTTCCCGCTACAAATTCTTGCCACCTTACTGCTTAATATATCTCATGCCAATCATTACGGGAGTGAACTTATTATTTGGGACCAAATATTAGGCATACTGTAATAACCCTAATTTATTACATCAAACGTAATATACAATTTGACATTTCATGTCGTCGTGAAAAAATACAACTCATGTGTTATTTTTAAGATTTATTTCCATTATTCAGTGAGTACTCGCCTGCGACTCACGGTTTGAACTCAGAATTTGTAAATTACTATATATGCTATGGTGACTGAGTTCTGTTCTTTAGATCCGATCCAAATTTCATCCAAGGAAGTTGGATCGCTCAGTTATCTCGCTCTAACATATCTCGCGAGAATACAAATGTGCGTCTTCAAGCAAACTTCCATGAATAGTTCAACCAATATATGTCAGAATTATTTTCTAAATAGATCAATCGTGTGACCCGGTGGTTATAATTAGCCTGATAAAATCACATGCTAGTTGAAGTTTGTTTTAGACACAATGGGGTGAAAAACGATATTCTGACTTTTAATAGTCTATCAAACGTGTGTTAGATATTTAACGTCATTCATTTCGGCTTCAGCTTCAGCTACAACGTGATTAGATATAAACAATGTTCATTTGTAGGAAGAAAATTTATTCTTCATATATAGTGATTGGATCAGTTTTGTCATGCCAGCTAATGAGAAACCGAGAATGGAATGAATGATCAACAGAAGCTGATTAAACCATATAGATAATTCCCGGAAAAACGTCTTAGGAATCAATCATTACTGTGCGCTTTTCACGATTGTCGCTGGTTAGTATCTTTCATCTTTAACAATGATGATATAAACAACCGAAAATATGTTAATATTCGGTTTTTCGATATTTATAAATTTTGTAAGCGGTTTTGAAACCGTCAGTGCGTGATATCGGTTTTCAATATGGTATCGGTATATCGTGCAGCTCTATGCTGAACACTTGTAGAAAACTAATTATACCTGCATATATACATGTATATTTCAAGAGCTCTTACCTTACTGGCTGTGCGATTCAACACCATATCCTCGTGACCTGATCATAGAAGGTTCTTGCACTAGCTGATATATATGATCTTAATTGATATATATGTGAAATTTCTGATTTCTACTCCTGAAATCAACCGTATATATATATATCCTCACACCTGTAAAAAACTAATTACTCCTGCATATACATGTATATTTCAAGCTTACCTTACTGGCTGTGCGATTCCACACCATAACCTCATGACCTGATCGTAACAAGTTCATGACAATCCCCTGTCCCATAATGCCGAGACCGAGAAAGCCGATTCGTAGTGGTGTCGGGATGATAGATTTGCTCGGAAGTGGCTTGACATGATTGAGTTCTGAGTCAGAGATCTGTGTGCTAGCGGTAGAAGAGACATTAAACTCCATCTCTAATGATCTGACTGGAGGTGTATATGTTGCTATGACGGGTCGGGATGCTAGTATTTCTGATTCAGCTGTGAAGCATGCACCTGTCATTTCTGTACTGCTACTGGATGACTGCAAGAAAGCATGTTTAACTGTGTCATTGTTGAATTTCTGCAGTCTATATTTTCCATGTGGTTTAACTCTGGATATGCTGAATATTTTGAAAACGATTTGACTGAGGCTAAGCCACCCACAACTCTCAATCAAATTTTTTTCGAAATATTCAGCAGGTCCTGACTTATTACTTACAGCAGTCAGATAGTTAAAACTTGAACCATTACTGACCAGAAACAAAATTCTTTCTTTGCAGGCCTCGAAATAGTAATAGATAAAAAAATAAATCTGTCAATCGCCTGAATAGAATACACCTTTCCCACATTGACGTCATTACGGCAGGATTTCCCATAATCAATGATCAGAGCAAAACTGTTGGCTGGTATACCAGCCAATAAGCCGCTGACCTGCATTGAGTTACTTTTGCACTAAAATACACCGCAATCTAAACCATTCCTATGATAAACTAAAATCATTATATTATTTAAATCTAATATCATTGGAAAGCGCATTCAATTGCCGAAACATTAATACATTATTTATTATATTTTTGTAACGTTTTCACTGAGTTATTTGCATATGTAAAATAAACCATTCAACTTAGATTCATTAAATCAAGTGGACAACAGGGGATATTTTAAAATTACAATCAACTGTATTAAATTTTACAAAACTATAAAAACTAATACAGAAATGTATAGAAAATTGGCGTAGCTTTCCAATGATATTAGCTTTTCAATAATATTATGAACATAGTTTTTCATACGCACTGCTTAAAGTGCACTGTATCTGATTCCCATAGCAAAGTAATGCTGTTTGCGCGTCAGCTTTCGCGGTTATCAGCCGGAAGTGGTATGCGGATGCATTCCGGGAAGGTACAGTACAGCTCAGAGTTAACTTAACGTACAAACGGGTCTGAAATGCGTGCATGATGCGTTGAAGGCCCGTTTCTAACATATCGGTTTTAAAAACAATGCATTCACAACGCATCTAGTTAATTTTTTTGATGCATTTAAAATAATAAATATATGCGTTGAGAACGAGGATTAAATGCATAAATAAGCAAGTTTGAACTCGTTTCATGTCCACCAGAGATAGTGCCAAACGCGTTGTTAAAAGCAAAACTGGAGACGCCAAATTTTAAATGCGCTTAAAAGATTCATATGTGCATTGCGTAATACCCGGCGTACATACCAACTCCACGGCTCCAACTACCCGGGATCCAATCAAACTTAGCGGTACATTACATTTCCTAGAAGGGGCAAAGGTAAATATGAGAAAGTTTTCCTAAAAAAGACAGCGGGACATATTAAAAATCAAAATTATAAATATTACAAAATACAAAATCATGATTCCCGGTTGAGAATTAATGTAACGATGCGCCCCTGAACGTTTTGCGCCCCTGAACGTTTTGCATCTAGTGCAAGAATCGCAGGCATCGGTTCGTTTCGCATTTAACTTTTATAAACATCCAGCGCAGTGAAACATGCCGACTGGCGAGATTTGACATAAGTTAATCATAGTGAAAATTGTCCGTAAGCAACTTCATTATCACTTCTACGCATCAACTGTGTTCGCGATGAACAGACAGCGAATAAACGCAAAACTATGGATTAAAGATGTCAAAATATAGCTTATGTTACCAATGCTCGACTAATGTAGCCGCTTTTTATTAAAACATGCAGATGGTATGGTTTTTATTGATAATATGACGCACAAATTAGCAGATTCGTGTCCGCTACCGCAATATCCCCATCAGTGCTCTACACGAAAAAAGACTAGTTCAGGGCTAGTTATGAAATACTGTGCGCCCCTAAAGCTGTAACATGTACCGATATCTCATTGGCTTTTCGCGGAAATAAAATGCCCGTAGTGATTTCATGATTTTCTTTTTGTGACATTCGGTAGCTTTCGGATTCACTATATTGCAATGTAATGTAGCCGAGTATAGCACATTGTTGCAGACTCACTCGGGAATCAAGCCGAGGAAATGAGCAATCGCCGCACCCCCCTCTACATAGCAATAACATAGCTAGATGATAAATAGTGCCTTAATAAACCTGTGAAAGTTAACATTATAAATAGTCAGGGAGCTAATTTCACTATATTTCATGAACCAGCCATTGTTTGTTTTATTAATTTAAAAGTCAAAGTGGGCGTTAAGATATTGCTTTATTGCTTTTAAAAGCGGCACCGCAAATGTGTACATTTTGCGTTCCGCTATTGTTGATCGTGAGTCGCTCAGAGACTGGTTAAAATAAATCACGTCATCAATTCGTTATGAATGACAATGAGACATGTGATCAAAATTTTACTACGATAGTAATTTTCATTCATTCATAATGACGTCAGATGTCCAGCAAGCCAATCAAATTATGGCTACGCTTTTCTGAGAATCTACGACTGCGCATAAATATCGATTGGCGAGAGTCGCGCGAGGCATTTCTCATTAGTGGTGAATTTAGCCAGTGAATAAGTAACCGGGTTCATTTTGTTCTGTAAGAATGGAATGTTTACGTTACCAGGCAGCTGTATCAGAACTGATAATGCGACATACTGCCAATTATTCAACATTGAATGAGGCCTCCCCCTAAAATCATGACAGGAATTTCGCGAAAATTTACGGTACCCTGGCAAAATATAATTGCATAATGTGTGTATGCCCGAGTAATTGGTTACCCTTCTTGGTCGACTCGCATAATGTCGTTATACCAGCGCGGCGTAATTATGAACACATTTCACATTATCAGATTTCAAACGACTTGTCTAGCCAATATCATAAATGCGTTGTGTAATAAGTTCTGACGCGTTGTCAAACTGTTTCCAACCCATTTGTTTTACTTTCACACCGCGTTGTTTTACCGTTCACAACGGGAAAGTGATACATCCATTATTCTAAAATAGTCCCACTATGTACGCGTTGCAGACGCATTTTATGTTAAGATAACTCTGAGCTGTACTGTATTTTCCCAAAATACGCTACTGTGGGAAAGGTCTATTTAATGAGAACAATATTTTCATCTCGCAGTTTCTGCAGGGGAATCAGTAAAAATCTGTTAAAATTGTTCATGTTGCGCTCATTGTAAGATTCAATACAAAAATGTTCAAACTCTACATTGTTTAACCCTTTAATGGTCAACAAAATCTAAAATATTGCATAGTAAATGTCCATTAACACGCCAAGAGACATATATTTTTTGAAAATTAATCACTAGAATGACTGGCTCGATAATTGAGACAGCTATTCCAATGGTAAATTTTTTAAACAATTTCTCCTGGCGTTCAAATTTACTGTTTATTGAAAAACTGCAATGCTAACTTACATGTATATGTACATGTAGGTAATCAGGGTTGTCAATCGATGGGTTAGCTGGTGGTAGTCATAGGAATTTCAAAAAATCTAATTTTATTGATCTACAGGGTTGTGGGTGGGCTTATTTCGAGGTTTGTAAGGTATATTCTGTTGAGTATTTTGAAATTAATTTGACTGTGAGCTCTTGCTGCCTATGGTAGGGCACCAACAGGTTCCAGTCAAATTAGCTTTAACCCTTTAATGGTCATACCGGGCAAAACTGGCCTCAGTTATGGTCTTCTGGAATGTCCATTTACAGGCCAAGAGAATACAATTTTTGAAAATTTACCACTGGAATGACTGGCTCGATAGCCGAGCCAGTCATTCCAATGGTAAAATTTAAACAAGAGGCCTAACGGTCTATTGTTCACCTGGAACATTAGAATTTGACTTTGTATGCTGGAAGGCATTGGTGCCTCATGAAACAATGTTTGTCAGACAAATCTGTTTTAAAATATTCAACATATTTTGAAAATGGTTGTCTTTAAATCGATATACTATAGGATTTTACCTGTACAAATTCTGAATATCAGCTATGAAGCCTACCACAAAAGGATACTTCCAGCAAAATTTTACTAACATTTTCAAGCGGTATAGGAAGATTAAAGGATGTATAGAAATTTTTTGCAAATCCCAGATGGCGAAAGAAAAACAATTTACAAATCAAAATTCTCATTAGAAGTGTTCAAGCGTAAAATCATAGGATAGTTCCACCAAAGTTTTGTTGAAATTGGGCCATTGACTCAGGAGTAGCATTTTCCACAATAGGATCCCTCTAAACAAATGTGGTTAAAATCCGCCTAGTGGTATAGGAGATGTGTTAAAGCAGAAGTTGACGGATTATAGACAACAGATGGACAGACAACCAAAGGTCATCACAACATCTGGAGCATACCATCTTAAGGCCCGTTTAGTTTGGTTGCAATCTATCAAACGATTAAGGAGATGTGTTTTGACAATCCGATAAATATTTCATAAAATCTAAGATTTTCACACACAAAAATTGACTGCATCAATATTCTGAAAACAAGTTCTGTAGCCTAGCACTATATAAGCCTTCAAGGAAATTTGATTGAAATCCATCAAGCAGTTAAGGAGAGGTGCTTTGATAATTTCTGCTACATAAAAGCTGTAGTCTAGCAACATAGAATGCCTCCAAACAAATTTGGTTGAAACCCATCAAGCGGTTAAGGAGATGCGCTTTGACAATTTCGGGTAAATCGTACATAAAATCTAAAATTTTCACCCAAGATATTTACCAATCAAAATTCTGAATAGAAGCTCTGGCCTGCTTCACGACAAAAGATTTTTACCCAAAAAATTGACAAATCAAAATTCTGATTACACGTTCTGGAAGGTGTCGTGGTCTTTCTAGTCAAATTTGGTTGAAATCTGTCAAGCGGTATAGGAGAAGCAATTTGACAATTTCCCGTTACAAAATTTGTTTCTTAAAATCTAAGATTTGCATGCAAAAAAAATTGACCAATCAGAATTCTGAATAAGCATTCTAGAGCATACCATTTGGTTAAACTCTTGTAAGCGGTTTAGGAGATACATTTTAAAGCAAAAGTTGACGGACAGACAAATGGATGATGAACGATGGTCATTCTGGCCTGGTGAGCTAAAAATAATCATCTCTTGTTCTGCAAATGGACGTTTCTCAAGACCACTGCAGTACCATTTTTGTCTGACTCGACTTGCTAAAGGTCAAGGACATTGTTCAACTATCTTTTGCGCTTTGGAGACATTTTATCATTTTCATTTACATTTTTAATCCTTAACTGCTGAATTTTTGCAGCTTACATATTCCATACGGTCTAAGTCTGGATAAACTCAATATTTAGAAAACCATTTGAGTGAAAGTTGTTGGTGGTTAAGCCACTAACAACTTTCAGTCAAATTGTTTTCAAAATATTAGCATGTCTAGAGTTATTGCCTAATGAAATTATTGTCTGGTGCCTTGCAGCGGTCAAACAGTTAATGGCCAAGCAACCCAGAAGTGCTCTTTGGAGTGGTTTTGAGGAATCTCCATTTGGAAGCCAAGAGAATACGGTCGTTTTTAAATTTTACCACTTATCTGTCTGGCTCAATAACCTAGAAGTAAATTTTATAAGATCATCTTATCTTGACAAATACTGACCATTAACTGTCAGACTGTTGCAAGCCACCAGACAATAATTTCAATGGGCAATAACTCTGGGAATGCTGAATATTTTGAAAACAATTTGACTGAGTTGTTGGTGGCTTAGCCACCATCAACTTTCACTCAAATTATGCTCAAAATATTCAGCATATCCAGAGTTATTGCCCATGGAAAATGTAGTCTGAAGAAATTCAGTAGGCACACAGTTAGTGTTATACGCTCAGCCACTGTGAGATTATGTTCTTTTAACATACTGTGGATAAAGATTTTGCGAAAATATAGTTTTGTTAAATATTTTAAAACTAATTGGACTGGAACCTTTTGCTGCCATACGCAACAGCTCAAGAGGCAAATTGGTTTCAAAATAAATGGATTCAATTCTGAATTTAAGCGCTTTCAAGATCTCAAGGATCAATGCATCCTGTTTATTACCAGACTAACACTGGCAGAAATCTAAGGGCTTGTTCTCATACAGCCGCTATATCAGTAAATACTAGGTATATTGGCTAGCATTCTCATTGGACTGCCTTTTGTTCTCGAATAAATATATCACTTATTTCGGAAACGTAATCCTACAAAATTGGCAGTTTATCTTCCGATATATCATTATTGCTGCCATATATGAATGCAACCTATTCCCTAACAATTTGCCAGATAGAGTTAAAGGGTCAGCATTTTCTCTCAGCTAGCACTTCGGGCATAATTTAATCTGACTCACCACTAAGTAGTGCCAGTGTCCAGTCTAGGATTATCTTCCTCAAGATATATATGAGCTGATATAGTACATGAAATAGGATAAGGCAATGAGAAAGAGGCTGTAGTCTATAAAGTCGTGAAAACTCAAAACAATAAAATAAAGAAGTTGTAGAATATTAGAAAAATGAAATGCACACTGTACATGTAACTTACATTGAAGTTATCTAGTGACGAGTCTGTGCTGTCAGCTTTCTTTGGACTATGACCCATCGTCTCTAGGAATCGTTGTTTCTTTGCTCTTTGTATACTGATTAGAGATGGTGCGGGAGCCTGGCGCTTCAGAGGCAAACTTTTACGCATCGGTGAACCGGGCATGGACTGAAATATAAAAAAACAAGCATTCTGTAAGTATTGCTTTGCAGAAAATACATGTTTCCCCCTACCTGGTCATATAAATCTTTAGAGATTGACGGTCAAAAACTCCGTTAAAAATTGACAGAAGCAGCTGAAACTCGAACTTGGTCTGTAACTTCTCATAACAAAGCAATATACCAAGTTTCAGTTATATATGGCGAAGGAGAACGAAAGTCTTGAAAACTGATATGTTTATATTTTGTAAGTCAAAAGGGGACATAACTCCATTAAAAAATTATGCAAACGCCTGAAACTCGAACTTGCTCTGTAATTTCTCATAACAAAGCAATGTACCAATTCTCAGTTGAATATCTTGAAGGATTGCGAAAAAAATTGTGAAAAACTAATATTTTTTTGTATTTCAAGTTGAAAGGGGGGAAAATTGACGAAAATGTCTGCAACTAAAACCTGCTCTATCACTCCCTATAATAAAGCAACCTAGCAATTCTCATTTGAATCCCTTCGAGTGCGAAAAAAAGTGCGAGAACATGGCTATTTCTTAAGTCGAAAGGGGACATAACTCCATCAAAATTGATGCAAACTCCTGTAACTCGAACTTGCTCTGTAATTTCTCATAACAAAGTAACGTACCAATTCTCAGTTGAATATCTTGAAAGACTGTGAAAATTAGTGTGGAAAACTAATATTTTTTGTATTTCATAAGTCGAAAGGGGGCATTAACTCCATAGAAAATTGATGAAAATGTCTGAAACTCGAACTTGCTCTGTAACTCTCTATAATAAAGCAACCTACACATTCTCAGTTGAATCCCTTAAAGGCGTGCGAAAAAAGTTTGGAAAACATATACATTTCATACTTCATGTCGAAAGGGGACATAACTCCATCAAAAATTGACGCAAACTCCTGAAACTCGAACTTGGTCTGTAATTTCTCATAACAAAGCAACATACCAATTCTCAGTTGAATATCTTGAGACTGCGAAAAAAGTGCGGGAAAATACTATTTTTCGTATTTCATGTCGAAAGGGGGCATACATATAACTCTGTGAAAAAATGGTAAAAATGTCTGAAGCTCGAACTTGCTCAGTAAATCGCAAGAATAAAGGAACCTACAAAGTCTCACTTGAATACCCTAAAATATCAGCTTTCTGCATTCCTTGCTCTGTAACGCCTTATACTAAATCGATGTACTGATTTTCCATTAAATACCTTGAAGAAATGCGAAAGGTGAGGAAGGCTGATATTTTACAAATTTATTAACTTGAAAGGGGGCATAACTTCATCAAAAATTGACGCATATGCTCGCGACTCGAACTTGGTCAGCTTCTCATAAAAAAGCAATGTACCAATTCTCAGTTGACATGGTTGAATACCTTGAAGGACTGCAAAAAAGTGCGGAAAACCAACTGCGACAGGCGGAGTACACACCTATAGTCCAACCCCGGTTTTACCAGTAGCGGACTAATAATACAGATACTCGCATGGTTAACACTTTACTGGTCACACCGACCAAAGACGGCCACTGAAGTGGTCTTGCGGAATGGATATTTGCAGGGCAAAAGACTATTTTTTGAAAATTTACCAATGGATTTCAGTAGTAAATTTCCAAAATAATCTCTTGCCCTGCAAATGGACATTCAAAAGGGAAATGTTTAGATCATCTCGACTAAGCTTGACCATTAACCCTTTAACCCTCGAATCTGTTCAAGACAATT
Source organism: Chaetoderma sp. LZ-2023a (assembly GCA_034401795.1). Taxonomy (NCBI): domain Eukaryota; kingdom Metazoa; phylum Mollusca; class Caudofoveata; order Chaetodermatida; family Chaetodermatidae; genus Chaetoderma; species Chaetoderma sp. LZ-2023a. Next base: position 47,413,296 of record CM067366.1, read on the forward strand.
TCAATTTTCTCATAGAAAATGTCCATCGGCAGACAAAGACAAGATAATTTTTGAAAATTTACCACTGGAATGACTGGCTAGATTATTGAGCCAGTCATTCCAGTGGTAAATTTTCAAAAATAGTCTTCTCTTGGTCTGCAAATGGACATTTTTCAAGAGCATTGCAGAAGATGTTTTTGGCGGATATGAGTGTTAAAGGGTTAAATCTGCAGAAATGATCAATAAAGCTCCACTCATTCAGACCAAGTAGGCTTGCACGATTTTTCGATTTAATCGTGAAGTTCGATTTATTTTTAAAACCACGATTTTTACGATGTGATTGAGGAAAAATCGGAAAATCAGAAATTTTTTTTTATGTTTTTTTAAAATCTGAAGTGTGTACTTTTCCGTCGCATTTTATCAGTACATGAGTACAATTATAATCGATTCACGCCTGTGTTCCTTGTGTTTACATCCCGCCATGCCATGCATGTGTCGAATAATTACTAATCACAACACAAAGCGCTACAATAAACAAGCTAACAATAGCGAGGAAACACCTTTGTCATTGAGAAAACCAGCTAGTTACTCCGTCGAATCGCCATATAATTTTCTTTCTTTCGCTGCAGACCCTGAGTCTGTCGTGAAATGCCAAGTATATACTTAGTTGCAGTGCTAGGAAATCAGCGAACATAATTCTTTTTAATTCTAGAGTTAGCAATTTCAGGCGGTGTAATAATTTTTCCTTTTTGATTCGGTTGTCGCTTCAAATTAAAGAAAATAAAGCAACAGCATTCCAGATTGTTTGGTTTTGAACTGTGTGTTCTGTTGATTACTCTTAAATGTAAATCGTACATTCTGAAAGCAACTTAAAACTGCACTATAGCACGAGTTTACGCTGTTACACTCATACCTACCCAAAGCTAAAGTCCTATGTATGTGGATTGCGCAGTATCTTCCCGGGTACTAATATTAGCGTCTTCGCGTTACTCAGGTAATGACCTAAACTCGTCCTACAAAGGGAGGCTATAAGCGGATATACATCATGTAATTTATATTTTTTTCCCGGCGACATTTTATCTCAAATTTTGATGAAATAAATGTTTATTAAACTATACGCAATATTTAAGCCGTCCCAATTAATTTCACTCCCGCGATGATGGATATAAGGTATACATTAAACTTAGACGTAGGATGGTAAGAATTTGTCGCATGAAAATGTGTTCTAATTTTGTGATATTTTTGTATCATTTATTTCAACTTTTTCTAGAAACAAGTCATGTTACCCCAGTTTATACATTTGGGAATTTGGAGCTACGATTTAATCGAAAATCGCAATTTTTTTTTTACAAAATCGATCGCGATGTTTCAAAGCAAAAATCGTGCAAGCCTAAGGCTTATCTTTGAAAGACCAGATATAAAATATCTTGTCAAATCCATCAATAGAGGTATACATTTCTAGCTAGCCTAGACTTGTGCGATTATTGCTTTGAGCGATCACGATCATTTCTCGATTAATCAGCCCGTGTCAAAATTCTTGACTCAATTTACCAATTTCGGGAAATATGTCCGTTTCCGTAACCGCAGAAAATCACAGCCCCCCAACCACTGTCATGGTTACGTTGCTCATGTAGTGCATTCCTGTAAGGGTGTTGCCCATACAGCTGGGATCCATTTCTAACTATGGCCCCACCCCACCCTCAATATCTAGCTAAGCTATGCTCATTTTGTATGCATATTTGAATTGACTTATACACTTTGAATGATTGAATCTTGATATGCCCAGAATCCAAATTTTATGGTAATTTTACAAATAAGCTGTTGAATATTTTGAAAATAATTTGACTGGGGGCTGTTGCTGCTATTATTCTAATTCTTGAAAAGGAGACAAATCACACTGACACTTTCAAACCTGTTAAAAAAAATATGGAAAAACTTAGAAAACTTGTTTATTGTCAGGTAGACTACAGTAAATGCACTGACGGTATAAAGCAAAACTGAAGTTTTAACGGGGAAGTCCCTGATTGATTTAATGGTTTAAGCAGGATATATATTATACATGTCAAATACAAATATTCCAACCCCCATAAAAATATGGAACAAATTTGAAAACCATTTGAAATATTGGATAAGTCCTTGATGAATTAAATGTCTACTGAAAATCTTAACATTTACCTAATTCTTGTTGCGAAATAGGCTATGTCTAATCCCCATAAAAGTACGCCGAATGTCCTTTGGATCGCTACGTCAAGATCCTCCTCTTCACTATGGACTTGACAATAATGTGCATGTAGATGACAAATCAATGCAATAACTATCAGGGTTACACAAGGGCAACATACTATAAAATAAATTATCATATAAACAAGCCTTCTAGCCCGTTCCATATTTTTCGATATGAGCACACGTGCCATATTCAAGGGAGTATTTTCATTGGCTGTTGGGTGCGCAACCCATTTAAATCGACCAATTAAAACATCGATTGATGTGAGCATGACGCATAGGGATTACTACGCGGTACTGTTTCACTACGATTTGTCATTCATGAAACGTCATCGCAAAATGTCATCGTTTGACAGTTTATCAGTCGGCAGCGAAGTAACGATTGATGGCCGTGGCTCTGCGATAGTCTTAAAAGAAACGTGTAGTTTACGGCTGACATTGCCAGATTTTGTGTTTGTCATTATATTTTGCTGCGCATTCAGTATCTGTTATCAAGTAGTGGTGCGTCACAGCGGCGGTATCAATTTCACGAAAATCAACAATGAGAAATCAGATACATGGAAAAGTCACATCAGCAACTAACTATTGGCAAATATTTCAAAATTACAGTTTATATGATAAATAAAATCTCAAACTCGGTCACTTTTCATATCACTATTATGAACCTCGTTGAAAATTATCAATTTTGCACTCGCTAAAGCTCGTGCAAATTTTTCATTTTCAACTCGGTCCATAATAGCGATATGAAAAGTGACCTCGTTCCAGATTCTCTATATATGTTGAGGAAGCTTCATATTACATCAGACTTATCCGTAGAGTACATATTGACCATTTAGAAAATGGCTCTTTTTCTAGGAAGTCACATCAATCAGGTAGCACTCAATGTTGGAGGTGATGTTCCTAGTATCGCAAAAAAGTGTATTAAAAACAGAAATTATCAACAAGTAGCACACTATTGTTGTATGGAGGCGGACAAATGCAGCTGTCTACTCAGGATCAATGATTAGGTGATCATTTGTACTATATAGGCTTGCGTGACTACGCGATTAGATTAAAAATCGCGATTATGTTTTAAAATTGTGAATTTGTATGATTAAAAACTAAATAATCGTGAATATTTTCTAATGCATAAAACATTTCAAATCCTAACTTTTTAATGCAATCGGTCATGAAAAATGTCATTTTGCTTAGTGAATCTATGTCTATTTGCATGGTAAGAGAAGACTATTTTTGAAAATGTATTACTGGAATGCCTTTTCTTGCCCTGCAAATGAACCTTTCTAAACACCTGCAATTTTCGTCATTAATATTCTTTTGTTGTTATGTTTTGGTAATCTGTATCCAAGCTGATTAATCCAGTAATCATGATTATTTTTTAATAATCAATCGCGATCACTCAACACAATAATCGCACAAGCCCAGTACTATATTATATATAAGTGTTTATCAGTACCTTTAAAGATGTCAGCTTGCTATCTAACAAAGGTTGTACAGCTGCCTGTGGTCTCTACAATGAAAATTGAAAACAAAATGTAGTACTACATGTACGTGAACAAAGTAATCAACCGTTACCACTCTGCAGGGCTTTAGATTTACCTCACTTGGGCACACCACCTATCTGGTCCGGGATCCATCAATGCTCCTAGAAACTAGAAACTTTTGAAATCCGAGAGATTGATTTTGAGCCATCTTAGTTTTAATAGTGCTATAGGACGTCTGAATGGCCATAAAATGCCACAGCATCTATCTCCGAGTATTTAATTGACTGTAAATCAGTTATTTATTGTTCATAGCAGCCAGTAGGATTTTAATTTAGGCTCACTAATATGGACGGATTTCATTTGGGCATGACTTGTAAAGTCATAGCCAAGGGGTAATCTAAAGCCCTGCTCTGATCAGATTAAATTAAAAGATGAACTGACGCTCATTTTTCAACAAATTTGCTGGAAGATGTTGCAGTCGTAGATTACAACAGCGTCCACCAACATTGTTGAAAAATATACAGCAGTTTTCTTGCTATTGGCTCATTAAAAGATAGAATATTGACATCAGAGTATTCAGGGTTAAAAAGAATGATAAAGAAAGATTACTGGGATCTAGTAATCACACAATCTCAGATATATCATATAGATATGTTCATAGAGTTGTCTGACAATTGAGGAATCCGATTTATCCATCAATCATATGATGTCATAATCAACTACTATATGATGTGTAGGATGACGTCATAATCAACGAATGACGTAGCTAAGTTCATCACAGACGCATAATTGATGATGGGCTAAGCGTTGTTGTATGAATTGTATGTGTTTACTATTTAATAAACATGCTGTTGAATATTTTGAAACTAATTTGACTGGGCGACAGCACCCGGTCATATAAGTGTCCAAATATTCAACAGTTTACCTATATAGTTTTCTGGAAATTGATAGTCAGGGAGTTCAGGGATTTATCGATCCCAAAATAGGTGAAGCGTGGGTGGAGCTTCGCTAAAGGTGGACGGGGTATAGCTAAAAATGAATTCCTCCATTATAGGTCTCCGATGGCTAAAATACATGTACATGGATGAACTTTCAATCTACATTTTGATATTTTACTGATGGACAACATATTGGACCCACATACATGTGCATTTTTAAAGCTCTGGGGCAGCTATTTCCAGAATCATGTCCATGCACATTTGTTGTATAAGAAACACCCTACACTAAAGGAGAAAATTAACTGTCTCACAATTTAACCCTTTAGCACCCATATCAGCAAAAAACAGCTTCTGCAGTGGTATTGAGAAATGTCCACGATATTGGTATAGTCCAATACCGTTTTCAACACAATGTAGACTCGTACAATAACAATTCATATTGGACTCAACAATGTAAAATAATTAGAGCTGTTCGGTATTGATATTTTACGTTTGGTACCGGTATCAGTATTTTTGGGCCCAATTACCTCAGTATCGTATTGCCTTGATACTATACTATACGTTGGCTATTATCGTTTGAGCATGTTAGATTTCTTTGACATTATTACGAAAATCGTGATAGTTAAAAAAAAATCTCTGAATCTCGTCATCAACGCACAAAATCAGTCACTATTAATTCCAGACTAATCCTTATTAAATCCCTCAGATTTCTAAAAATATTATGGCCTGCTTCATTAAGACTTCTTAGAAACCTAATTCAATAATTGTGGAAAATTTACTGAGGGACATAACAAGCATTGCCCAAGGAAAGTTGATGGAATTCTCTTGCGAAAATATATCCTAGTTGAATACCTGTGGACATTTATTTTTGCGGATTTGAGCCTAGTTGTGCCAGGATTTAATTTTAAAATAACCACATTTATTGTTTCATCATTCGATATGGAATATTTATCAGGATTTATTGTGAAAATCAAGATTTTTTCAACCGACCGGTGCTATTTCTGGCTCGCCAGAATCTGCTGCGGTTGCTCCGAATCATTGGAGGATTATCCTTACTCAACAACAATAATGGCGCACTAATATTTGGATCTGACAAATGCACAAAAGTTAATTTGATTATGTTTTTGTGAGCTGTACTCGGCATACTGTAATTATGGTAACCTTTTTGAATAAAAAAGTTGAATATTTTGAGATTTGCGCAGCACCGGGTAGGCAGTGTTTTGCCATTTTGAAACTGCTAAGAAATCAACGGAGCTCATATGTCAAAGTTAGGGTGTATTCTTCTATCAGAGTATAGGCTACTACTAGAGGGAGTGCGAAAATTAAACTGTCAGGCAACATTGTGAATATATATAGCCTTATATCGCAATTCGATATGACAATAATCACAATTTTACGTTGAATAACTCATGAAAAATTTACTGTGACAAGGTACGTGTAGCATCAAAAAAGCATCTGCTTTTGTTTCTATGAGAATTGATAATACTTACCAGATGAATAAACAATTAAAACTCCGCACTCTCCATGGTCCTGCCCATACTGTGTCCGGTACTGTAATTACCATTAGCCTCCAGGTACCGAGTCAATTCCAAACTACAGTTAGATTCGTCTTATATGTCTTGACAAATAGTGAAAGCAGCTCAGTCTCACCTCAGCGGGGTGGCTGAGGTAGGCCATAGTACATCTGGTAAGTATTAACAATTCTCGTAGAAACAAAAGCGGATGCTTTTTTTATTCTACTCCGAATAATATTTACCAGATGTACTATTATGATAAACTCCAGATTTCAACAGCCAAGAAACTCTGGTGGGAGGAGGTGAGGCTCGAAACAGCTCTCATCTACCATCCGACAGAGATTGTTGTGAAGAGACTGGGAACCCCAGCATATGCTTGGGTCCCGCCATCCGACTCAGAGTGCTAAACTTCCATGGTCTAGACCGCGACCCCTCCCCCATTTGTCTGCACAAATTCCAGAGGGCTGTCAAAAAGGGAGGCAACACCCACCAGACCCGTGTCAGCCCCAAGTCTCGGCTAGGGCAGTCCAGGAGAGAGCAAAGAAGCTACCACAACTTCTAATTTTGAAAAACTCAGTATTTTGATTTAGATTTTCAAATTTGAATGAGTCTATTGTCTGTTGCAATGAATATGAATAGTCTTGAACCAGATTTTTCACTTAATAATCAGTCTGGGAATTCGACTGTAAGTAAAATAATATTATTAGTCACAAACTAGGAAACACTTACCATTCTGAGTGCTTGGTCTTTCTTGATCATCCCAGGAAGCTTCGCCCAATACACGGTCATTCACAGTCCATATGCATCACCTGTGTCAGTGCCTGTGGAAGAACCTTATGAAGTATGTGTTAGGAGTGGTCGGACGTGGCCTAACTGAGATTCGACAAATTGGCGATGGCTACTGGATTAAGTCTGATGGAGATATCGCGAAGGTAGAAATCAGTAAATGATGACTCGGCATGCCACTGTGCTACAGACATCACCTCCTCTAATGAGACACCCTTAAATAAAGGGCCGATGCTGCTGCTAGTGCTCGGACTTGATGGGCATTCGCACGATCAATCTGCTTTCCTGTTGCGATTTTATGCGACATCTGAATAGCATCAACTATCAAACGAGAAATAGTGTCTTTTGAGGCGCGAAGATGAGGAGCTTTGAGACATAACCACAAAGATTTTGGGTCATCTCTCCACTCCTCAGTACGTTTCTTATACACCTTCAGACATCTGACAGGACACCAAGCAGAAGAGCTTGGGTCATGTCTAACTGAAATCGGCTGTCCTGGATATTTAAGCCACTGATTGTTTGCCAGGAAGCAAAGACATGGTAATAGTCTTAAACCTTCACCCATAACAACAAAACGGTCTCGTTCGGCAGAAAGCGCATGAATTTTGCTTCTCCTCGCCGATGCTGCTGCAACCAAGAAAACTGACTTAATAGTCAACAGTTTAATATCTATAGATCTAATTGGTTCAAAGGGAGCAAGCTCTAAAACCTGTAGAACAAGAGATAGATTCCATGTTGGGATAGGAAGTGGCTGTCTAGGTCGCAGATAGCTCATTCCTTTAATAACTTCATTTAAGGTGTCATTCTCCACTCGTACTAAGGCCAGACTAGGAATGACTGAAGCTAATGCAGACTTATATGCTGCTAGGGTTGAAGGTACAAGTTTGTCAACCTCGTATAAATGACAGATAAAATCTGCTACATGTTGAACAGATGCACCATTCTGCAAATTTGTTGATTTTATAATTATACAATGTATGTTCTGGTGGTTGACCCCCTTCTGGCTGAAGCGACAAATTTCGCTGCTTGCTCAGAAAAGCCACCCTCAATTGCTCACTGCTTGATAACATCCATGCAGTCAATTGAAACATCTCCAGTCTGTCGTGGTGATACAGACCCTTATTCTGAAAAATCAGATCCGTTCTGTCTGGAAGAGTGATTGGATTGCAGACCAGAAGGTCCAGCAGATCCGTAAACCATGATCAGTCTGGCAAATGAGGGGCGATCAGTAGTACTTGGTATATGCCCTCTCTTATCTTTGCCAGAACTTTTGGAATGAGAATCGTTGGAGGATACGCGTATGCGTACATTCCTTTCCAACTTATCGCCACTGCGTCTACTGCTCGAGCTAGCGGGTCTGGGATCGGTGACACGTATGTGACCAATTTTGCGTTTCGTTTCATCGCAAATAGATCCACATTTGGCCTGCCCAAATGTTTGAATAGAAACTCCGCTACCGATTGGTTGAGCTGACAAACCAACTGAGAGCATCCGCTAGGATGTTCAATCTTCCTGGAAAGTGTGCTGCCCGAAGAATAACATTCCTCTCTTGGCACCACAGCAGAAGGTTCCATATCATCATGCACAACTCTAGTCACCTTGTCCCACCTTGGCGGTTCAAATAGGACACCACTGTGGAGTTGTCTTTCCTTATTAGGACACTCTTGTCTCGGATTAAGTTCTCAAACTTTCGAAGTGCTAATGCCATCGCTAATAATTCGAGAATATTTATATGTTTCTGCACATTGGTCTGATCCCAGTCCCCTGACACTGCCAGATCATCCAATACTGCTCCCCAACCCATCGTCGATGCATCTGTGAAGATGGACATCTGTGGTTGAGGAGGTTGTAGAGGAACACCTCGCAGGAGATTCTGTTCTGATAACCACCACGAAGATGGAATATCAACGGTTCTTTGACTGGAATCCTCAGAGATAACGGATCCGTTTTCCGAGACCAAAATGACATCAAATACATCTGAATCGGCCTGCGCCTGAGTGCTACATAAGTTACCACCTTCTCCAGAGATACTAGCAAACCCAGTATTCTGAGAAATTGATGCGTCGTCAGATAGGCTCCTAGACAAATCGACCCCAGAACTGCAAGCAAACACTTGCAAGAGACTCTGCTCTCCGCCGGAAAAGCCACACCATCCCTGAGATTGAAAAGAATTCCCAGATACACAAACTCCTGGAGTGACTGGATTCCCCGCCTTCAGCAGCCAGTCGTCTATGTAAGTATGAACAGCTATTTTTCTCATGCGAATATAAGAACAGCTATTTTTCTCCTGCGAATATAAGAAGTCATGGCCAAGTCATGGCGAGAACCACTTTGGTGAAGACCCTCGGGGCTGTGGTCAGACCGAACGGTAACACATTAAACTCCCAGACATTATCTTGGAACGCAAAGTGAAGGTATTTCTGAAAAGGAATTGACATTGGAATATGAAAATATGCGTCCTTCAGATCTATCAATACTGCCCACATGCCTTTTCTCAGCCCTGCCATCACCTCTGCCAGTCTTCATCCGACTTCACGTTCCCAGACTGAAAGACGAGGAACGCGGGCATACTGATGGTAGGCCTTCTCCGGAAAACAGACCCTACTCCTTATCCCCTTAGTACCAGATGGTACGCCGCGACTTCCAACATGTCAGAAGACTGAGTATCCAATGGAAGGGTAAGTAGGGCCGAAGTGCCACTTGACAAAGAGCTAGCCGCATGCTCTGACATCCGTTCCATTGCCGGATCGCACCGAGGTCCCTGGTCAGATGTTAACACGAGACGGTCGGACATCCAGCCAAGGACCTGCACCCATTCAGCTCCAGTGCAGAACAATGACTCGTCCATTAAAGCACTGCCATTTTCTTCCTCCTTCTCACCCTTGGATGAGTAGGCCACTGACGATCCATACTGAGAGCTACGGACCAAACTTCCAATTCGAAGCGGATCCGTGGCTCGACTAGCCGTGGCTTTAGTGTCTAGCGAAACACCAGACACGGAATCACCGTAATCCATCAGCTCCAGTATGTGAGCCAGGACTACGTCCGCTAATACAGCAGGGCATGTGACTCCGCAATGCCGACGGGAGCCATAAGAGACGGCTCGGACAGCGCTCTGAATAGAGCGAAATCTGGGTGGATGATGCCCGATGGAACATCGACATCTCCACCTGGCTGACAGACCCGTAAAAAACCTGGGGGTGACCCGCGGGAAAGCCCGGAATCTGTCATCTTAGAAAGCTCTGGCATGCCAGTCTTCCATCAGAAGATCTTCCTCCTCCACCGTCGGCTCTTGAGCCGGTGCGAGAGAAGGGGCAGGTGCTTGTCCCTCCGCAGAACTGGCCGGACCACCGATTGGTTGTCCTGCACCAGACTGCATCGACGGGACTGAAGACTGGAATGACTCGAACATTGCCTTAAATTGGGCTGCTCAAACACCCAAGGCCGAGTCCATCTGCTCATTCAGGCGCTCCTCCAATCCTTTAACGGACGCCTGATCCACCTTGGCCGCCTTGTCCTTCGCAATCCTCTCAAAGCGCGTATGTCGATCACGATCAAACTCAGCCACTAACTCCGACAACCACTTAACACATACGTCGCAACTTTACAGTTAGCACAGGCGGCACAGTGATGACCTGCAAACTTCTGCTTCATGAAGCGATTGCAGCGTGAACAAAGCGTGTCTGGCGGGGCCTTGCCCTGTCCCTTTCTGCGAACACAGAATAAGAATTAAAACGCTGCACATGGTAACATGAAGATGATCAATACGCACAATAACTTGATTGCAATCATTAAATTACTTAAAAACATTAACTTTCTCTTAGATTAATGTTAATCAAGTCTAGGCAGGAAAATATTTGAAAATTCTAGTGAAAATTTTATAAACACAACTTGGAGATTAACTAACGTTAAAATAACCAAGACTGATCGCTGCAAACACCGTTGACAATGAAGTGAGAGCTAATGATCGGCTTAAAACAGAGTGTATAGATATGCCAAGCCAAAACAAAATGTTAACCATGGGCCCGCCATCTTGGCTACGGGCGCATCCATCTTGGAAGAAACCGAGTCGCAAGAGAAATTAACCGAGTACTCGGATAAGATTAACAAGAGCTCCGCAAACGGTGCATAATACCCCGCCATGATGACAAACTAATAAATAACAGCTATCAGAAAATATTTATTTCTTCCTCAGACCAGTAATCCTTATTAAGTGTCAAAGCGATCCGCTAAATGGTCAAGGAGGTATCGTCCGGAAACCAATTTTCAAGATGGCAGCCCGTGGCCATCTTGGATTTTGGATCATTGTCGATTTCAATAGGCTTCTTCCGCAGACCTAGTCCAACCACTCTATGAAGTTTCAAAGCGATGTGATAAACGGTAACAGAGTTATCATCCAGAAACCAATTTTCAAGATGGCCACCGGTGGCTGGCAGCGATCTTGGATTTCGGATCACTGTCAATTTCGATAGGTTTCTTCCCCAGACCTAGTCTAACCACTGGTGGCCATCTTGGATTTCGGATCATTGTCAATTTCGATAGGTTTCTTCCCCAGACCTAGTCTAACCACTCCATGAAGTTTCAAAGCGATCCGATAAACGGTAACGGAGTTATGATTCGGAAACCAATTTTCAAGATGGACGCCGGTGGCCATCTTGGATTTCGGATCATTGTCGATTTCGATAGGTTTCTTCCCCAGACCTAGTCCAACCACCCTATTAAATTTCAATGCGATCCGACAAACGGTAACAGCGTTATCATTCGGAAACCAATTTTCAAGATGGACGCCGGTGGCCATCTTGGATTTCGGATCATCGTCGATTTCGATAGGTTACTTCCCAAGACCAAGTCCAACCACCCTATGAAGTTTCAATGCCATCCGACAAACGGTAACAGAGTTATCATCCGGAAACCACTCTGCCGCCCGCCCGGACGGATGATGGCATTACATAATACCCCGCCAAATTTTTTGGCGGGGTATAAAAGGTTAACGGGCAACAGAGCGACTCCAACAATGGCTACCATTTTAAAACAATGTGCCAATTTAAGGAAAATTCAAACAGTCATTATGGCATGAATGTATAAATTCTAGATTGATACAACCTGCCCCTGCAATGATTTCCCTTTTCCTTCCATTAAGCTAGCGATCAAAACTTGCTCAAGGCACTCAAAACGCAAAAATTCAAGCTAATTTTCAGACTACAAAAACATGACTGTAAAGTCGAGCAAAATAGACGAATCTGACTGTTGTTGGGAATTGACTCGGTACCAGGAGGCTAATGGTAATTCCTGGACACTACGAAAATTTATAAAATTTTCTTTTCACGAGTGAGGTGACATACTTACCTCCCTAACACTCTTGATATACTAGTATATCGGCTCTAAATTCAATAATAATCAGAATTATAAAAACTTAGGTGACCCTACTGGGCAGGTGGAATGTACACAGTCATGCACATGTCAGACCCCACCTCAGCGCATACTGGTACTTCCGTTACTAAATATTGGCTGACATAGAAGCAACTATTCAAATAACCAAAGGACCAGGCCTCCGTGGGGTGGAGAGGTCAGGATCCTGTTAGGAAGATAGGTGTCATCTCACTTGTGAAAAAGAAATTTGGTAAATTTTCTTATTTCACATCATGAGAACATACTTACCTCCCTAACACTCTTGATAAAAGCCAGAATTTGACAGTAAAATTGTTGAATCATGATTCACAGATGTCACATGCACTGTGCACCGCATGAGCACAACTGTGTACAAGGTAAGTTGGATTTATAGCATTTGCATCTGCCAATGCAATTACTTTTGCAAGCAGATTTCACGAGTTCCCGGCATGCCTTAGATGCGTCTGCAAGCAAACTCCATTGCGGTGACTAAGTGTCTCCATCTCTGACCCAACCCCAGTCAGCTGGCGATGGCGTTTTTGCATTTGCGTGGAGTGATTGGCCCCAAAGATGACCTGCCTGGAACGCAGCACGTTTGGTGTGTTGCAGCAGAGCTGCACTGGTCGGAGGAATGTTTTCTAGCTGCCTGTTGCCAAAAGCGAAAAGCCGTTTTCGTGCCTCATTAACCTTTGACAATGGTGATGTGCGTTTGTACAGTAGTACGACAAACCTCTCCAGCGTTTCCATGTCATTGTCACACAGAGATGCTGGGGCATCAAACAGTCTCCTAAATAGTGACTTGGAAAGATCTGAAGTCCTCCAAACTTCCCATGCTGTCTTCTTGCCAATCCCACAAAATGCAGACACAGGGTCACACTCAGAGAAAGCATGCATAAATAGCAGTCCTTGTGACGCTTCTGCACCCAAAACTGTTGCAATGCCATGAGCTGATACATAGCGGAAGGTTTTCCCATGGCTAAATGCGACCCAGAGATCACACCCATGAAGAAAGTTTGCTGTCCATATGGCTAGGACTACGACGTCTGTATCTGTAGCATGAATCATTATTGTTAGATAACCTTGGTGATATGCATGGAAGGCATGGAGCAACATTCTACCATCTGCTTCATCTTGCATGCATGGCGCGAGTTGTGAGACGTCATGCTCTGGCCTCATCAGCACGTTTTCCTCAAATGTTGTGACGAGTATCTTTTCTTCTGGTAGCTCGAATGACTCCAATGTAGTGCGAGAAAGGTGAAGAGGCCTGTTTTGTTTGCATCAACTCGTAGGAAAGTTTTCCAATTTTGAGGGAGTCTTGTACTCGATGCAACACGAAGAGCTTCACCATGTCCTCGTAATTCTCTAGCATGTGTCTTCAAGCTTCCCGCCTTATACACGTCCCATACAACATCCAATCTTTTAACCGTCTGTAGTTGTCTAGCAATGTGTGGGAGGAAGACGTGCTTTGCAAAATCTCCAAATGTGTTCACAACCACGTTTGATTTCTTGGGATCTAGATTATGCATCATAGCTGCTCCGTCAATGATCTTCACTTCAACCTCTGGACAATCAGCTGCACGAGCTGGATTCTAATTTCGCATTTCTTTTCACGGTGCGATCAACCCGAGTCCGGCTACAGAGAAGCCAACCAGATTTGTGCCACCTAGCACAGTTTTCTATGAGCGTCTCCGCAATTCCAGATCCATCATTCAACCTACATAGATCCAGGTATGGTGGAAGGGCATGGAGTTGCTGTAGCCTATCAAGGTTATCAGCTAATGACCTACATGTATAACTCGTAATCACATTGTCATGATTTGTGTTACTACATGGATCTATGAGATGCTTCGTTGTGGATTGCTGGCAAATAACACACAGGGACCAGTTCGTGTGTGCTAAATCCACTGTGGGATCATATGTCAATTTCACTTTCTTTGACATATTGACTTGAATGCGAGAATATAATAGGCTATTGTCTCTGTCTATAAGCAGAGCACAATACGCGTGTGCGTGATTGCTATGCAGCTATGTATTCTCCTGATATATTTAAATAGTTAGTGTGAGTTTAGGAAACTACAATAATTATATGGAAATTCGCAACGAAATAATGCTTGGCGAAGCGAGGGGCTGGCATACAATTACTTTTACTGGAGAAAACATGTAGACCAATTGTTTTGAGTAGCGAAAACTTGTTTCTAAAATGTTCCGCCCAGAACATGTGTGTACAAACGTTTAGCAATAATACTACTAATTTACAAATGTTACAACAACGACGACGACCACCACCACCACCACCACCACCACCACAACAACAATAATAATAATATATTTTTCAGCATGTTTATCTATTTAGAGTATTGTAATGGGTAAAATCATAACCAGTGACCCAAGAAACCCTTAATTTGACATCAATTCCAGCCCTCTACTCCATCTAGAACTTGAGTAATGCAGATTTTCCGCTGGGAAGGCGGCTATTTTGAATCTGCCATTATGAATGGGTTCCCTTGGTAGAATCACGTGGCACCGCATCTAATTATGTTCAGCATACCGTAAACCACCTATATGCCAAATTTCATGCTTTCTCTCAGAATGGAACATCTTACCTCAAATTTGTTACATATCCACCCCATTCTATTTATTTACAAAACAACCTTGTTGAATATTTTGGCTATAATCAGACTGAATGCTGTTGCGACCATGGGTGGCACTAGCTCCCAGCCAAATTAGTGTCAAAACACTTCACAGAATATTTACTAACGCTTTCAACGATACAGACAAAATGGCAAATTCATTACAATAAGAAATAACCAATTGAATATTTGAACACAATTTGATTGCTAGTTGTTCCTACCTTATGCAGCAATTACTTCCAGTCAGATTATTTTCTAAATATTTACCAGACTTTCTTACTTCATAAAAGAATTTCCTATTAGCAAGCCTACAGCAATTGCCCCATTTCAACACAAACATCCAGAATTTCAATTTCAAAACAAATTAAGAGCTAAGATTTTAACTATTTTGAAATTAATCTGGCTGGATGCTGTTGCTGGCTCAAGCAGCAATGTCTTCTAGCTCAATTTATGTTTGAAATATTCATCAGTTTGCTTGCTGTATGACAGCCTTGAAATTTAGATAAAATGGTTTCATTAGTGTAAGTGTTAAATGCCTGCTATCTTATTCCCTAAAAGCATATACTTATAAGTACTCAAAAGTACAAGTACTCATAAAAAGGCACGAGTACTGAGTACATGCAAGTACTTGAAAATTTGTATTCAAGTATATGAGTACCGAGTACATTGGCCCCAACCCTGCTCTCTCTCCATCCACCAGTGAAGGTGATGAATGAGAGGATCCAACACTTGAATGCGTGAGTCCAGTGATCCTGAACTCTGCGTCCACTGAGTCATGAGAAACAGCTGAATCGGCCACCTGCGGAATGACCGGTTCCATTGAGATAGATTCGTGCTAGAATATAACGACTGCAGCAAACCACTCTCCACTCTCTCCTGGGATGGATAAACATATCCTATTTCCAGATCGAAGAACATACCTAGGTAAATAAACTTCTGGAATGGAGCCAGCTCTGATTTTTGAAAGTTGATTATCCAGGCTAAATCTCTGAGTTTTCAAAACTATCTCCAGATTTGCTGACAAGCTTTCTGAGTTGTGTGCTTTTAGCAATCAGTCGTCTATGTAAGTGTGGACCGCTATATTTCTCCTGCGGAGAAAAGTTGTGATAGCAAGGACCACTCGAGTGAAGATGCTCGAAGCCGTCGAAATTCTGAATGAGAGAACTTTGAATTCCCATTGGCATCACTGAAAAGCAAATCTCAGGAACCGACGAAGACTCCTTGCAATGGGAATGTGGAAATACGCGTCTTTCAGATCTATCGAAGCTGTCCACATCCCCTTCTCTAACCCCAACAACACTGATTTTATTGTTTGAGGTTGAGAATTGGTCTCCACACACCTCCACCCCCACATACAACAACCCCCCTCCCACCCCGGTGTTCTTAGTCACAGAAAACAGGATTGAATAGAAACCCAGGCAATCTTGCGCCGGTTGAAACGCTTCTTTGAGAATTAGAGATTATATCTCCTCTTCTATGCACAACCGCTTGTCTGGATCTCTTGGAATTTGAGTCCAGACCGGTACCAGAGACAGATGCAATGGCGGACCTTTTATCCACTCTGGACTGTATCCGCATGAAAGCCATTGCAAGACTAAGCAGTCCTGAATTAACCGCTCCCACTCCTGAATGTGGAAAGTCAATCGACCTGCCACTGGTGCACCTTGGGTTAACGGGGTGTACACGTGTGACAACACCAGAGTGCTACCTGTGGTAACCGAACTCGGTGCGCGGGCTGCTGCCTGGCTGACTGCGCTGGCTGATGTACAGCAGCATGCTGCTCCTGGTGTGGCCGGCGAGGTTTCTGAACCTGGCCGGCCTGCTGTCCTCTGACGCTGCCAGCACCACCACGAGTGTACTGCTGTCGAACAGCCGAGGGCTGAACACGCACGTGTTCTCTACGCAAACTTCAAATTGTGCACGCAGCACCCTCTAATTGTTGACCAAGTTCACTGTCTCTTGGAGGTGCCGAAAACCCTCACCTCCAAACAGACCATGGCCTGCCATGGGCGCTTGCAATAAGCGCGACTTGAGCTCCTGGGACGGGCACAAATTGTCCCGTGAAAACGTGCACCTCGTCCTCAGTGACTTGGTCACTGACCTAGTCAAACAGTCCAACACCAGGTTGATACCATCCTGGATGGCTCGTTGGACTGTCACTGGACTAGGCTGCTGGTAAACCGAGGCTGCTACCACCCCTAATAGCAGTTGAGAGATGTGAGACAGCGGGCTCGCGAGGACTGGCATGACATTCTCCACGGGCAGGCCGCGCACCGGGGCCGCGCTTGTGTGAGGAGCATAAGCACCACTAGCGCGCTCCGGGTTGTCCGTATAAGATTCCATGGCTATGCGTGGTATCTTATACGGGCGGCCGTCCGCTCCAAATCGGCCCACAGGTTGAATCATGAAACCCGCTCCTGAGGGCACGGTACCATAGGTGCGAGCGGTCACACTCCCCATGAGGGGAGTGTAAACGCTCACATCCATGACTTCATGATCGTCCCATGGGCTGAGCAGGTAGTCTTTGTCATCTTCCTGGTCAGGAAAGTTAGACTCCGGGTTAGCAAAGAAAGCTAACCCAGACTGACCAGGAGAATGCCCGTAGGCAGATGAAGAGGGTACTCCACGAGTGATTGTGGTCAGGTCCCGCCTGATGCTACTCACGCCGCTGGATCACCAGGCGATGCGAACATCAAGCCTGGGTCCAAGTCAGCTGCCCCTGGATCACTAACTTTGTCTGAACTAGGAGGGCGTGATCCAGGACAGGGAGGGGCGCTACCTGCACTGAGGTCAATGCGCAGGAAGTTGAAACACTTATGCCCAGCAACATGCCGCGAAGCATGTCAGGCATCAAGTCCCTTCAAAGTCCTGCGTATCTCACTCACTAACTCTACCTTGAAGGCCTCCAGCTCACCCTTCTCAGAGGCCTTCTTCTTACCCGTCTCCTCCTTCCTCACCCTCTTGCCGTCCTCTGCCATCACCTTCGCCTGAGAACAGAAGAATTCAGAGGTTAGATCCCCCGACTCTTTACAAATAGCACATTTGTTAGAGAACCTACAATCGGTGCACGATGGGCAGAGGTGGCGGAAGAAACTAGCCGTAAGATGCTTCAGACAAGACGGACATGATGACTTCTGCAAAGGTAGACATACAAAGAGAATGAGTATTTTAGTTTGTTAATTTTGTTAAAAATTTAAATAAAAAAACAAACTCGAGAGAGAGAAGACAACCACTTTTATTACTGACAATCCCGAAGGGAAAATGTCTTCATAAAAAAATAAGAAATAAAAACCACAGCCAGGTATCAGGGATAACATGAGAATGTTAGAAAGAAGAGAGAGACTGATTATGACACCCAGTTATTTCAACACATTCATAACATAATAATGATAATGACACCAAGAGATCTTCTATTTTTAAAACAAGATTATGACATCAAGGAAAAGGGAAAAAACTGGCTGATTATGACAGCAAACCTCAATGCAAAAGCCCCTTCAAGGGGAGGAGATATCAGATTATGAATGCAAAAAATACCTAGAGCTACATACATTCATCACTCAGGAAAAATATAATACTATAATTATATATCCGAGAACCCATGCACAACCACAAGAGAGAATACAGTGCAATAAGGATGGCAGCAAAAACTGATAAACGTCTCAAATAATTATGTGCCATAACTAATGAACTCCCTTATCCTGAGCACAGGTAAACCATCCTCTTACGCAGAAATCACATCCATAACATCCGCCAAGTCTGTAGAGTCTGATGAAGGAGATGGGACAAAAGGGAGATATTTTTCGTTTTGTATGTCCGACTCTTAGACATATCAGATGATAAGTCAGAAAAAGGAGACGTGATCAACTTCTGAGTGAAGAACAGGAGCTCTACCATCCTAAGATGAGCCTGTGGACACAGACACAAGGGATTAGTAGAACTTATGTGCTGGGATAATTTAACAAGGATTCCCAGCACCTAAAATCGCGCTAACGCCAGGTCGGCCGCGAACGAAAACTGGTAACATATAAAAGTTACAAGTCTTTAAATAATGTATGGAATAATATCACCTTAATGGATGATGTGTCAGACTCCTCTAATGCTTTAGATTCAGCCATAGTGAATTGGATGAAAGAAATTGAGTGAAAATTCAACAAAACAGAGCTTGAAATTGTTTTCAACGTTGCTGATAAGCCAATATATTAGAAAACGGAAGTACCAGTATGCGCATTCGCAATGGTGGAGTCTGACATGTGCATGACTGTGTACATTTCACCTGCCCAGTAGGGGCACCTAACTTTTTATAATTCTGAATATTATTGAATTTAAAGCCTATATACTAGTATATCAAGAGTGTTAGGGAGGTAAGTATGTTCTCATGATGTGAAAAGTATGGGCAGGACCATGGATAGTGCGGAGTTTTAATTGTTTATTTTGAGCTAGACTAGATAATAGACACTATCATAATAGTACATCTGCTAAGTATTATTCGAAGTAGACACAGCTTTCAGTTAAAGTAATTTAAAACTACTTAACAACCTGATGCAAGTTTTCATCAACACCATTACGAATTGTATGCATGTGCCAATGCACGGCAACCACCCACAAAGACATCTTCCACTTTGGGACAAAGATGTTTATATTATTTTGAGACCTATGAGAAATGGCAATACCTCATTTTATTATCAATCTTGCCCGACACATGCACCCTGTTTGGCATAGTCTCATAGCAACTTGGTAATATGTTACCAGAGGTCATCTTGTATAGGATTGTGGTCACCTTGCTATGTATCATTACTGTATTCTACGGCTCTAGTAGTAAAATCATCCTACAGCTGCAATCAGTCCTTATTTGATTTGGACCACTGTGTCTTGTCCTCAGCCAAGATATTTAGCTTACTCAGGTGCATTCTTGATTTGAGTGTATCGAGTCCTGCTTTCTTGAGGTCACCCCGCAACATGCTTAAAGGATAACTAATCTGAACTCTTGATAGCTATTCAGGTGATATAATATGCTACTCATAAACTATGCAGGTAATGCTAAGCTTTTCATCATGCCGCTAAAGAAAGATATCCAGGCTTTAGTAGCTAAATGTTGCTACATTTCTACAACCTATGATGGCTGTCATGATTTACTTTTCAACCAATCAGAAAAATCCTAGCTTGCCTGCCTCGGAATATAGCTCATTCATAGAGGCGCCAGCTATAGTTTGGCAGTGTGGTATAAAAGCAATCATACAGGTAAGCGGTTGAATATTTTGAAACTAATTTGACTGGAAATTGACATAAAACTGGAGTAAACAACTTCCAGTCAAATTAGTTTCAAAATATTCAACGAGATGAATATTACATAATAAAGAATGTAATGCATTGGCACTTACATGACATCACACACTATCGCTCGAGGAGACAAAATGGCAGCGATCACTGTTCAACATTTACGAGATATTACAAAGCAGATAATTGTGATACAGAAATGGGAATGTGCAACAGATTTATGCAGTGACATCCTCTCCTGGCTTTATAATTGCTGACTCCGAGTAGGGCGAATTCCAAGGCTCTCTGTGCTGGTGTCTCTTCTGGCATCCTTAGCACATGGCCAAACATGGACCATCTTTGCTGGGCGACTTTTACAGACAGCGGCGACGTATTACACATCTTGCATAGTGCATTGTTAGAAATTATGCTGTCTGGCCAACAGTGTCCAGTGATGGTGCGTAGGTGTTTGCAGTGGCAGGCATCAAGTTTGTATAGAGCTGCCTTTGGAGCTGCCCAGCTGTTATAGTTATACAGCATCAAGGATATGCAGGTTGCGTTGTATAAACGCAGTCTTTTTTATCAAGGGCATCTTTGATCTGCTAATCCATAGCTTCCAGAAGGAATCGAAAGCTATATTCCCCATAACGGTAGTGTGAATTAATTAATGTCAGCAGTACTGCAAAGCAGAGTGAAGGATTTTTCTTTTCGTCCATGGTTCGCAGCCACAAAGTGGATCGTCATATTCTTTAGCTTGATGCTTTCTATATACATGTAGTTATCTGTGGGTAAACTCTGTTTTGGATTCATTCAGAGATAGCCGATTTTTAGTTTGCTTGTAACTATTCGGAGGAGTTCGTCAAGGGTTTTCTTTTTATCATCTATGTACACGTCGTCGGCATATTCCCTCTCTAGTGGCATACCAACTATGGACATGATGGCGTTGGGTCTTATGGAATTTTCTCACACAGATTTCAATGCAAAAGCAGCAAGGTAACAGACCATCTCCCTCAAACTCTACAGACTTCACTGACATGACTTGTACTCTGAGGTTGGTGTCTACAAGTAGTAGCCTTACTAGTCGTAGCTCATCTTCATTGCAACCAGCCTGGTGTAGTACATTTAGGATGTTTGAGCGTTTAATTTTGTCGAAGGTTTGTGAAATGTCAATGCCTATTTTGTGGAAATCCCAGTGTTTGGACATGACTAATGACACAAGCATGCATTGAGCCCATACAATGTCTGCACAGCTGTGTCCATGTTTAAAGCCACTTTGACATGATCCGGTGAAGTCATCGATCTTGTCTCAGATGCGGCACAGAGTAACACTGGATAGGATTTTCAGTATGCTGTTGAGGAGCACAATGGGCCGCAGATTGGCTCGTGGCCAGGTAGCTCCTTGGGCTTGAGTAGCACGATAAGGGTGCCTTGGCCTAAAACATCGATAGGAAGGTGGTGCATTGATTAACTGCATGATCGGTTGAGATAATATCATTTGCGTATTTGAATAGTTGATTGCTCATGCCATCAGGTCCGGTTGCATGTCACCTTGCTAGACTTACCTTATATGTTATTGTTGTTTTAGGTGCTTTTTTCTCTTTTTGAAAAAACTTTTTATGAGAAATTGCACTGCTTTTCGCCATTTTAGCGCTTCCTGAAGGCTCCTGCTGCGTTTTTTTCTTTTTTACTATGGACGGTGTTGTTTTCTCTGTTGCTTTCTCTGCTTCCGCTTTGGCTCGGGCTTGGGCCTTTTCTACGGTTTTCTTCAACAAAGGCTGTAAAAGAAGCAAATACATGTACATGGATATGCCGTCAAACTGGAGTGGCAGGCTATTATATTACATGATATGCAGTATGCGGTCAAACTGGACTGGCAGGCTATTATATTACATGTAAATTAATGATTTAACGGTCAAATTTGACCGCTAAGAAAATGACAATTTTCTCATAGGGCATGTCACTTTGCAGACTTAGAGAAGCTTACCAGGTTAGTCACTCCAGCAGCATTAATAGTAAGCTTCTCTTGGCCTGATTTTGTTAATCTAGACCACTGTAGAAGCCGTTTTTGGCCATAATGGTCGTTTCGAGTTTATCCATTCATCATATGATGTCATAAACAACTATGTGACGCATAGGATGACATCATAATCAAGTACAGCATGAATGACTCGATTTAGTCTGTTTTAAACACTTAATAGGCCGACACGTCGTAAAAATGTTCTTTACTATTTAATAAACATTCTGTCAAATATTTTGAAACTAATTTGACTGGGTGCTATTGCCAATAGCACCCAGTCAAATTAGTTTCAAAATATTCAACAGCTTACCTGTATAGTTTTCCGGAAATTGATAGTCAGCGAGTTCAGGGATCGATTGACCCCCAACACAGATGAAGTGTGGGTGGAGATTAGCTAGAGATGGGCGGGGGATAGCTAAAACTCGAAAGGCCCATTAAAGGGCTAAGAAGACGGACTATCTTGTGGTGCCTTAACCCTTTAATGACTAAATTTGTTCAAAAAATTTAAATATTTACTTATTGAATGTCAATTTGCAGGCTAAGAGAAGACTATTTTTGAAAATTTACCACTGGAATGACTGGCTCGGTTACCGAGCCAGTCATTCCAGTGGTAAATTTTCAAAAATAGTCTTCTCTTAGCCTGCAAATTGACATTTCTCAAGACCACCGCAGAGGCCGGTTTTGTCCTGAAAGTGTTAAGTCGCTATCGGCAACACATCATAACGGAATACCAAGTGACCTGTTTATCGTGACAACATTGGTGTTACCTATAGACAATAAGACATGTAAGTCAAACACATTGTTAACGTTAATGCTAAAAATAATCATAATATTTTGCTTGACCAATAAACATGATAAAGCGTGTGGACACTAGCCGGTCATTGGACTGACATAACATTGATATTTAAATGACTTCATTACATATTAGATCAGGCGTGCACGATTATTGCTTTGAGTCATCACAATCGATTATTTAAGAATAATTGTGATTACTCGATTAATCAGCTTGGGTACTAATTACTGAGACATAATAACAATTAAAGGTATATATGAATGACAAAAGCGGCAATGGTATTTAGAAATGTCCATTTGCCAGCCAAGAGACGACAATTTTTGAAAATGTATCACTGGAATGCCGGGTTCGAGAATTTTAAAAAATAGTCTTCTCTCGGCTTGCAAATGGACCTACATTCACTGAGAAAAATGACAATGTTCCGGAGTGATAGCATTAAAGAGTAATTAAATTGCAGGTTTTGAAATATTTTATGCAGTCGAAATTATTCACGATTATTCGATTATTTAATTTTTAATCATATAAATTAAGAATTTAAAGAATAATCACGATTTTCAATTTAATCGCACACGCCGTTATCAAATATGTGTAACACCAGTCATAGCATAAATACTGTTGCACAATATTCTTATCATAGTCTACAAGGGGACATTTCTCGAGACCAATATATTATAAGACATGTAGATCTATATATCATAGAACTATTAAAATGTACATGAAACAAATATACTGACCTTTTTACGCCCGACTGTCGGTGCTACCACTTGTGTTCGGTCTGGGAAAATCTGTGCCAAATCATCCTCAATGGTCGGTAAATCTCGCATGCGATCCTAAATGAAGAACAATACCCGTTTCCCACATTGAGGTGATTACCATAAAATTCCCCTAAATCAATGCCTATAGCGAGTTACTAACTAAGTACATGTAAACAGTTCCTATGATAATCTATAGTCATAATATTACTGAAGTCATACATCATTAGAAAATACATCCATTTTTTTAAAACATTCATGTATTTGTATTTGTTGCAAAATTTTCACTGAATTACAAGTAATTGACTTTTGTCATTATCACACTTAATTTGAACTTTTGATGCCACAGTAATTATGTCACGCCATCTCACTATAAGGAAGGATATCGGCCCTGTATGCTTAACAAAACATGAGATATCAACTGCTAACTTGAGCTAACCACAAAATGTCACTGCTGAAAATCCAGTTTTTCCCCAAGACCACAATGACCTTTGACTGTTCAACCACGAATGACATTGTTTCATGCTCTCTCATTATAAGGAAGCATGTGTTTAAGTTTGGGTCCAGTATGATGAACCAAAGGAGATATAAACTCCTAAGTTGAGCTCAACGCAAAATGTTAATGTGGAAAAAACCCAGTCATTTAACAATATCATAGGGCAACTTCACGCAGTAATGGAGTGACAAGTGACTCACCTACCCATTAAAAAAATTGCTGTACTGCACATATTGGCAAATATATTTTTGTTTGATATATTTTATGTGAATGCCATGATGCTAGTGTAGTACAACATTATGAACATTTTTAATTACGCCATTGGAGTTCCGGAATACTAGCCATCAAATGGTAAAGTAATGGAGTGACGAAAAATATACATATTTTGGGCTATGACATAAAACACCAAAACTCTGAATTTAGACAAGCTATACCTAACTTTAATAGCCATTTCTTATAGTCACATCTCATAGATGATCATGCTTGCTGCAATGTTTTACACTGAGCATAATTTTTATCATGGCCAATGAAAGAGTGGCGGTAACGGAGTGACATCCTGATGGTAACGGAGTGACATCCTAATGGTAACGAAGTGACATCCTAATGGTAACGAAGTGACATCCTAATGGTAACGGAGTGACATCCTGATGGTAACGGAGTGACATCCTGATGGTAACGGAGTGACATCCTGATGGTAACGGAGTGACATCCTGATGGTAACGGAGTGACATCCTGATGGTAACGGAGTGACATCCTAATGGTAACGGAGTGACATCCTGATGGTAACGGAGTGACATCCTGATGGTAACGGAGTGACATCCTGATGGTAACGGAGTGACATCCTGATGGTAACGGAGTGACATCCTAATGGTAACGGAGTGACATCCTGATGGTAACGGAGTGACATCCTAATGGTAACGGAGTGACATCCTGATGGTAACGGAGTGACATCCTAATGGTAACGGAGTGACATCCTGATGGTAACGGAGTGACATCCTAATGGTAACGGAGTGACATCCTGATGGTAACGGAGTGACATCCTAATGGTAACGGAGTGACATTCTAATGGTAACGGAGTGACATCCTAATGGTAATGGAGTGACATCCTGATGGTAATGGAGTGACATCCTAATGGTAACGGAGTGACATCCTGATGGTAACGGAGTGACATCCTAATGGTAACGGAGTGACATTCTAATGGTAACGGAGTGACATCCTAATGGTAATGGAGTGACATCCTGATGGTAATGGAGTGACATCCTAATGGTAACAGAGTAACATCCTGATGGTAATGGAGTGATGAGTGTAAAAAAATAATTTTGTAAATAATGCGTATACATGTATCTCAACTGAGGGTAAGCGTGCATTTTAATTTCCTTTAAATGACATTTCTTAATGATTAACACGCAATTTAACAATATTTGGTATCATTTGTTTGGTATCATTTGAATAAATCCAATCAGATGATTTCACTATTTTACATATTTCTGGAAAATTCAAAATTTATGTAAAATTCAGTGTGCTTTAAATTATGTTACTCTCATTCTCATCAAGTGGAAAGATGCATCAGCCACAATAACATGCTCCTTCTTACGGTAATCTCTGTCCCGATTTTGCCTAGCACCAATTTATTCATCCATTTTTCCAGCAATGAAACTTTCATCACCCATCACGCACATTTCAAATGCATCTAATACTACATGTATCTGCTTCTATCCTTGTCAACTGTCATTATCGTACCCATAGTCCACATGATGTAATTATTATAGCATGGAAAGAGCTGATATTGAGAGTTCTCCAGACAGTAATAATCATCTTCCCTAGTTACACGCTCATCATCTACCAATGTCATTGTTCAGATTTCTCATGGACAATGGCTGCTGCTAATCAGTGAGCATCATGTACCTACTTTTTCCATGTACTCAACATTTCACCAAAAAGGGAATCTCCACCTTGGTCCTTGTTCCACCATGTTTGTCCATCAGCCGAAATAAACTCTAGTTCCTTTTCATTGGTTTACTCTGGACGTTGTACATGACTACATGTACATGTATGCTTTAAGACACTAACAACTTCTCGTTGCTTCTGCGGTGTTGTTTCTGACATCTATGAAGATCAGACCATCTGTCTTGCTCAAATCATTTCCTCTATGTAGATGTTGTATATAAACTTAGTGGCATTGCACAGCTTGCCTATAGATACATGTATATATAGCAAATAGTATTAGAGGAGGTAAGTATCTTAGGGGTAGGTATAACTCTGGCAAACATGGATGAACTTTGCTGAAACTGAATCATGACACAGTCATATGCATCTAGGTTAAAACAATTCTGGAGTCATGGACTGGACAATAATTATACGCATGACGGGTGATGAGCATCATCATATTATATGGCCTGCTTTGCACTGTAGGCATATAACACACATGAGAGTGACTTCACCAAGCAGGGTAGGAAATTAAGTCATACCCCTTTGTTAAATTAAAATTAATGCAGATTTGAATGTTTCAGAGCGAATAGAGATGATCTCATTTTACTAAGACTTAATGACAGGGTAGCAATTCCTACCCTAGGCTGAACGCTCTCATGTATGAATAAAAGGGGTCTGCATGTACACATAGCAGATCAATGAAAAATTTATGAAAACCCTAAAACTCAAACTTGATTTTTCGCAACAAACATATGACAAAGACATATATGGAAAATTTTAATGCATGAAAGTGAAAGCGTGCTCCCAAAAATACAAGGCATTCTACAAGAGTGATATTTTTCATACTACATCTACCGGTACAATGTAAGTCAAACGGCTGAATAATTCCATAGAAAACTAGATAATATAAATCAAATGATCCACCCGCGATGGCAGCCATCGAATAGGGATGACATAATACCATTGCTTTGGATAGACGCATGGATCAGGGTTTGTACACCTTTCAGTATTTGAAATTCCATGACTTTTCCATGACTAAAATTAAGAAATTCCATGACCTCCAAGAATCAATAGCTAAGTCAAAGACAGTCAAATTTGTTTCAAAATGTTCAACAGCATATAGTGAATCATATGGAATTCACTTTATCTAGGGCAAAGGGTCAACATGTGAGAATATCTGGTACATTTTAAATAAAATCTGAGGTTTTCACATAAAAAATTGACGAATAAAAATTCTGAATGGAGGTTCTAGAGCCTATGATCATACATGTAGTATCCTTTCAGCCTAACTTGGTTGAAATCGATCAAAATGGTAAGAAGCACTATGGGCATTTCAAGTAAATTTTGTAAAAAATCTAAGATTTTGACCCCAAAAATTGTCTATTAACCCTTTAACACTCATATCAGCCAAAGCCGGCTTCTGTCATGCGTGGTCTTGAGAGATGTCCATTTGCAGACCAAGAGAAGACTATTGTTGAACATTTTTTATAAAATAGTCTTCACTTGGTCTGCAAATTGACATTTTCTTTGAAATTTTAAAATTTTTTTGAACAAATTTAAGGCTTAGAGCCGAGGCTTCTATTTGGACAAGGTGTTCATGAAAAAATTGGAATCCAATCCATAAAATCGTTACTTTCGCGAATATGTTGCGCACTAATAGATAACACGCATGGGAAAATTTGACAAAATATGAGCCAAAAAAGCTGTATACATGAATATAACACGCAATCAGAGTTTAGAAATATTGCAAAACATATTTTTCAAACAAACGAAAATTGGTAACTGATTATATTGATTACCATTGTCAACATACAAATACATAGTGGTGTATACATAGTGGTGTGTGTATATATATATATATATATATATATATATATATATATATATATATATATAATTAATTGTATAAATTAATCACATTATTTTAGTTATATGTTATATTATTTACTATATCTGTTTCAATTGTAATGTTTTCGTATTGTTTTGTACTGTTTTGGCTATATCTCTATGTGTGAGATTTTGTGCTAATAAATGATTCTGATTCTGGTAACTTTACCGCTAGATTCAAAATAATAATAAACCTTTATCGGCTAAATATCTTGTTATTCTTTTAATATTAACAAGTTTATTTCATACTTTAACCGTAATAGAATGCATAACACCATCTTTGAGCAAGAAATACGTTCAATATACAGGGGAATCTCCATACGCTAGCGAGACCGAGATATCATCGCCATCTAATTATCATAATGTAACCAATTCGGCCGGGACGAAATCGCCCAAATGAACAAAAATCTTGCCACTAAATATACTGCCGAATGTATACGCTGAGTAGGAAATAGTGAATTTATTGCTCAAATTGTTTTAAAAACATTCTCTTCTGTACATATTTATTATTAATTTGGGATATTCGCATTCGCGGCGTTACAAAACCCGTTTGTATTTGGGAGGCCTCCTTCCAGTCCAGATATAGTTCAGTGGAATGCCTCCAATCGCAAGAGTTTAATATGGCCACCAACATAAGAAGGGATTTAACCTCATTTTATTTCTTACGTTGTTTTGGGTCATTTTATTTTGGTTGGACATGACTTTGAAAATGAATGAAATCATGTGATCGCCGTGATAAAGGTATGGAAATGTGTATTTCCGAGCTTTATTTCCCCATTTCACATTTGTATGCCATCAGATTTTATTTTTATTTATGGAGATTATCATTTTCCATGACTTTTCCATGACTTTTATCAAATTGACAAATTTCCATGACTTTTCCAGGCCTGGAATTTAGATTTTCAAATTCCATGACTTTCCAGGCCTGGAATTTAGATTTTCAAATTCCATGACTTTCCAGGATTTCCATGACCCGTGCGAACCCTGATGGATGAACACACTGCCAAAAGCAGATAATTCGTTGTTTGCATGGATAGATGAACACAAATTCTGGAAGATGGATTAGACAGATGGACAGACTGACAAAATAGCGTGCAGTTCCATATTACCATAGCCAACCTTCCCCTGAAGTTTTGTCACAATACTCCAAGCATGAGTAAAGTTATTGAACGGAAATCCAAAACTTGCACGGACGGACACAAATTCCGAAGATGGATAGATGGAAGGAGTGACTCACACAATAGTGTGCAGTTCCCTACTAGCATAACCTAACTTCTCCTGAAGTTTCATCACCATACTCCAAGCATGAACAAAGTTATCATACGAAAACCCAAAATTCTGGGAGGGGGGAGAGATAATGACAAAAGCATGAACTTGATCTGTAACTTTAAATAATAATAAAGCAACGAAACAAGTTTCATGTCATTACTGTACCTCTAAGCATGATGATGCAGTAAACTCGTGGATATATATACAAACGAGCACGCACATGCACACACACACAGACACACACTCCCGCTAGACTGGTAGAGGACAAAGAAAATGGAGCAATCAGAGCTCATTTCACTTGTCCAGAAGCAAACATGCAAACTCTATCTACCGTCTAAGCCCGATTGTCAATATTCAACTGAACATCACATGATAGTGGATAAATACATTATTCTTGAGTGTACTAATGAGTGGTACCTCATGTGGTAAAGCACTATAAGCATCATCAATGGCCTCAACTGCTTCCTTATAGCCACGTTGAATTCGTTTTGCAACAATACCCTTCTTCTTGAATTCCAAATAAGACATGATATTCTCTTCTAAGACCCAAGCACTGAAAAACAGAGACACACGACATCAGATGTAATGACAAGTAGTGTTGTTCCGATTAATCAATTTGATCGATGATTGATTGGTTTGCATGTTCAACCAAGCGATCGATCATGATTTCAGAAATCGATTTTGGTTATTTATAAATTGACTTTATTAATATATTTTAACAGGTCACGCTAGAAAACAAATAATTTTTGGAAAATAATTTAAATTTAATTGTTACAACTATATAGTATTACTCCTTAGTCTAAGACATTAATTCTTCCAGCACTGAAATAGTATGTTAATTTCAAAGCAACCATACCCATAACATGTTGAATATTTTGAAACTTATTTGACTGGCAGCAACAGCTTCCAGTCAAATTAGTTTCAAAATATTCAACAGATTATTTTTTAAATTATTAAGAATCCGTCATACCTGCGACTTGGTTTGAAAGGGGTAATTATCCTCGAAGTTGCTATAATTGCTGCATTCAAAATGGGTAAAAAATGACATTATGATCAATCATTAATTGATCATCGGTTAGTATATAAAACCAATCATCATCACAAAAATAGTATCATTTCCCAACACTAGTGTACAAACTGCTTATCATAAAGCAGCCTTCATACATCTTCTGCGGAACGAAATTCTATGCTTTTTCCATACCTTTTCCAGAGCTGAATTATAAAAAATCTTGATACCCATTTTATGAACAATCAGTGTCCATTTCAAAACCGCTATATTTTTACAGAAAAATAAAATAGATAACGCTCAAAATATTGACTATCTTGGATATTATTATATTTTTCAAATGAGAATCACAACTGATAATTCATAATTTTTCCAAACATTTTGCAGAAAATGTTGAATTTTCCATACTTTTCAAAGCCTGGAAATGGGTTTCTTATTATTCCATAACTTCCATACTTGTGTACGAACCCTGATAAACTCTTAGCGATTCATATCTATTAATCAAGAAAAATGTACATGTTATTAACCTTTCCCTATAAGGGGAAGAGAGCAGTGTGTGTGTGTGTGTGTGTGTGTGTGTGTGTGTGTGTGTGTGTGTGCGTGCGTGTGTGCGCATGCTCCTGTCTCCCACTTCACAACCAAAATTGTGCAATCATGGTGTATGTTCGAACATGTTTTCTTGTGTTAAAATTTGAGACAAATCGATCCAGAATTTGATCTGATGACTCTGATCCAAGTTTTTCATTCAGATCACAACCAATGTTAGGAAATCCTTGCTCACATTATGATTCTTTTGAAGCAAATCATATAAGCAGTTTTTAGATATACAGCTCCAGACTCACAAACCTGAATCCAGTACCCGCTAACTCTTACTGGGCGAGGGCAAAAATAGCATTTTCTATTAAACATGATACAAGTAGGAAATATCTCAACGCTGCTGACCTGGAGAAGAGCAGGGCTCGATTTTAACACTAACCTGTTAACCAGAGAGTAGAATTTCATATACGTTAGTAAAACTACACCTGCACTTACCCGTCTGGGTTAGTAATGCCCTCATAAGCGGAAATAGGAAATAACACTTATAATTATGTCATTATGTTCAGTACCCACCAAAAATTGACAAAGGAACAGATTTTCTGCTACCTTCAATGCCTAAGGCAGCAAGGGCTTTCCGGACAAATTAATTTCAAAATATTCAACAGCTTCTCAGTATGGTTGCCTTGGAAATGAGTTTTATAGGGATCCATCGGTGAATTGATCAAAGAAGTGATCAGCTTTGAGCTTACAAATATTGGGTTAGTGAAATTTGCTGCGCGATAGTAAAATAAATGATGCACTATCACGTCTGGGTTAGTAAAAAAAATCCTTAAAATCTACCCCTGAGAAGAGCATCAGGGCCAATCTATCAACACCTCAGAATGCAGTGGTAGTCAAAGGTCACTTTTACGATGAGCCTTGTGTATGTATAGATGAAAACATTAATCATCATTTACCGACTCCACTGGCTCAATTTGAAGACAGCATATACAGCAAAGCTGCTGAAAATTATAAAACTAATCTGACTGGATTCTGTTACTGCTATACAGGGCTCCCAGCGGACCTTAAAAAAAAGTAGGACATTTTTGGAAAAAAAGTAGGACAATTATACAAAATCATAAATGAGAACAAAAAATAAAATTACCATCACACAATGGTTCTTTCATCAGGATTAAACTCCTGGCCAATGATTTATTTATTTATGTATTCTTATGTGGCCTCCCATCGCCCCTTATAGCCACACCTTCACCTCCTTTGATTTTATTTCTAAAGATTCAATAATTAAAGAAAAAAGATACTGATATTGCCAGTATGTCTGACAAATCGAGAGCAATAAAACCATGTGTAAAGAATATTTGTAATAACACAGTTAACATGTTTAAAGGCTGATTATTATATTTCAAATATATAATACTCAGCCTTTAAACACGTTAAATGTGTGATTACAATTTCTTCTCTACACATGGTTTGTAACTAATTCACAACTGACAAAGCTTGAAATCAGAAACTTAGCATTTTTGTGATATGTCAGCATTATTGTGACAGAGTTGATTTCAATAGTACCCAGCTAACCTGAGGATAGTAAAAGTTCATGTGGTTTAGCAAAATCAGTTTGGATTTACACCAGAGTGATAGGGGTTAATTTAGACGAGTTTTAATTGATGACCTTTCACACATAAGATGTGCTTCTTCGAATGAGATGTCACAGTCGGGAAGTAAAGTCAAACCAGAGATGGCATTAATTATTATTTTGTCCACTGACTATTGCTCCAACCAACCTGAAGAATCACATCTTATTTGTGAAAGTGCACCGAATAAAACTAAATTGGTCTTAGTTTAATAATGATAATCAGATGACTTAAAATATACCACTACTGACTACTACTAGGCCCTACATGGTCAGTTATTGAGCAAAATAATGTAGAGAGTAGTTAGCTACTACTATTTATTTTGTCCAAAAAAACAAGAATGAGATGTAGTACCTTTGAAGACTAACTTAGTTTTATTTGACAAGCTTTTGCACACAAGTGTGCTTTATCAGGTGCTTTTGTGCGAAAGCTTGTCAAATAAAACTAAGTTAGTCTTAAAAGGTACTACATCTAATTCTTGTTTTCATTTTAATACATGTAGACTAACAGGGCTATCTATTTTAACTTATTTTGCCCAGTAACTGTTGCTCCACAGGCAAGGGACGCAACACCCTTTCTGTCAAAATGTTAATCCTGCAAAATTATCAACTAAATACCAATACATCTGAATGTTGGTAGCATCTACCAAGAACAAAATGACAGGTGTAGCCATATTACTGTTAGTATTCAATTTATGATGAAAACCAGAATAGTTTTATACTAAACAGACATTTATTGGACATGTTGGAGAGAAAAACACACAAACAATAATTTATCTTACGTCTTCTTTCAGAAAAGTAGGACATGACTCTAAAAAGTAGGAAAAGTAGGACGCATGTCCAAAAAGTAGGAAAAGTAGGACCGCTGGGAGCCCTGGCTATAGGCAGCAACAGCTTCCAGCCAAATTACATGTAGTTTTAAAACATTCAACAGGATATTACGGTTTCCAACATTTATAAAGAATTTGTTATTCCTGGCCTGTGCGGGTTTATGGGGGTGAATTTCTAGCACTCACTAGTTCTCTGATCCAAAGAAGAAGACACAGTGATGAGGTTTCTTGTTTGCTGGCCGCTTCACATCCGGTTTTGCTTCTATAACCTACAAACAGAAAATAAGCATTGTTACAGCAATGTAACTACAACAACTACAGAGCTTACTAAGCACAGCTTTGATGAAGTTTAAGCTTTTCAGGCAGAGGGAGGGGGAATAATTTTCCCTCCACCTTAGTATATACATGTATGTCCACTGAAAAAGGGAAATCGAATTATGGCTTCAAAACGCTTTGATATCTGGCTTGGAAAAGAAATGATCCATCATCAATTAAGCATTCGTGATGAATCTATCTGTACATGTAATTGATTATGACATCATCCTACAGGTCACATAGTTGATTGTCATATCATTGATGGATAAACTGGAAAGGTCCATTGTTGTAACTACTGCGAAAATATTGAACACCATGATAACATACCTAAATGTAACCTAGAAAACTTTGTTTGACTCAAGAGGGCCCTGCAATCACTGAAAATAGCTTTATGCAGTAGGTAGCAATTTTATTCAAAGCCTTCAAATTATTAAAAATAAAAAATAATAAACGGCCCAAGGGCCATAGTGCTCATGAGGAACTGGAAACATGATTAGATTAATTAATGCACAAGCATCATTGGTCCATCAGGCAACCATAACTGTTGCCATAGACAGATGGCAATAGTCCTTATCATTATCGACCAATGCAGCAATCATCCTTACCACTAATACAATAAGAGCTACGTAAACTTATGTGACCGAAAGACACTTCAAGTATCAGAAGTTAGTCTTTGACCAATCAAAACGTTTGTTGTTAGGCTTGCAGTCTAGGGAATGATGTGTTAAACTGATCAACTAATTACGGTAAACACCTTTACCCCTTGCCCTATATAATATTAATACCACAGCATCTGAAGTGTTATAATGGTGAAAGTAGAGCCACAGTGAAGTGCAGGAAGAGGAAATAAAAGAACAATCAGCTTATTAATCCAACAGTGGTGAGATGGCCAAGTTTGACAGAAATTCTAGGGAATGAGATTTAGAAATGTAGTGGGGGAATTTTAGCCCACTATCATTACTAAGAAATAATTCTCATGTGAATTCATCAAACCAAATTTATTCTATATTTATAAAATAATTCCTAAATGGATACAGAAAACCAAATCTGTTCCTTCTATAAAAGGATAGACTAAATGATTTTGCTTCTCATAATCTACCAGCATTCCTTAGGTATTAATTACCAGTGCTTTAAAAGAAACAAAACACAAAAACAAATTAACATTCTTTCTATTCTAACACTCGCATGACAACATTTAACGATTATTGACTGAATAAATGGTAAGGTGGATGACTAAATTGAATGGAATGAATTATTCAATTATTAGCATTTTAACTATGAGGAAAGACTGAATGGGTCATCAAAAATTTGATTATTAATAATAGAATTTGTTGAAAATAATCAAATCATAGACATCAGATATACTCAATGAAAATTATTAAATGACTATGGGCCCATAGATATATCTATATTGAATCTATAAATACTACTCTGATAGGTCATACGAATAGATTTATATACAATTAATATTCGTGCGTGCGTGCGGTCACTTATGGGCATTGCCTGCTGACTTAACCAAATCAAGTTCAATAATAAATAAAATAAATTGATTATTCATATTATTATTGGAGTGTTCATTTTATCTAGCAGTATTTTCAGTCAGTCATGAGTTTGATGAGAAAATAACTATCTCCGGAAAATTCCAAAGCGCTGTAAGTTTGAAAACTATTTCTTACTGACGAATGATCGGAAATAGGCACTATAGCTTTGATTAGTAAATAAATATAAATCCTCCCGTGATGACGATTAAATATTCACCAATCTGTGCATGAAAAGAAACCTGAATGTGAACGAATCCATTGATGTTTGCATGGTCAAGTCTTTTCCTTTGAGATTGACATTTCTACAAAGGGAAATCCGAAAATGACGTCACCGTTTTAAAGGGGTAGTCTGTATAACGGCTTTTGAAGATTTCTGATGAATCAGAATAGCGTGGTTGGTGATATGACAATCAAAATGATTCGACGATGCATTTCTTCTCTAGACCTAATCCAACATATACCGGTGGCTGCCAACCATCTTGGATTTAGGATAATTTTCAGATTTGAAAGAATGACCCCATCACATAATATCCCACCAAAATATTGGTGTCCTTGAGACTACTAACCAATGGTTAAGTACAATTGACCAATGGGGCAGCAGGGTTTTAGACTTACCTCATTTGCGCACATGTCATTGACATTATAGACCAATGGGGAAAGCACCATTGATCAGTGGGGCAGCCATCACACACTGACATTTACCAAAAGGGCAATGGTGAGGTCACACTAACTAATTTGAATGGGGAAATGCAAGAATATTGGCATGATTGACCAACAGGAAGAGTATCATTAATCAATGGGGCAGACATCCCTGACACTATTGCCATATGATTGATGTGTACTATAGGAACATTTCTGACAAATCTTGTCCGGCAATCTCGACAGTACATGACGTGAACTGACTTTTGACATTCTGTGTAGGGCCTGTTAGCAGGTTAATTTCAACACCTCGGATTTTCTCCTTTAATGATCCTGAAAGCAGACTAATGGAGCTATGTATGACCCCTGACCAGAAATTCATCAGCCAGTATTATGTCACCTGTCCTACTGACTGGTTCAGCTGATGAGAGGTATGACGATTGACGAGGTATGATGTTGGGTCAATATTAGTTGGCTCTTCTTATGTTGATGTCGACTGTGGTGCTACAGGAGACAAGTTACTTGGTTGTATCTCTATCCCGGCAATCTCAACTGCAGATGGTGTAGGATGCCCATCAACAGGCTTTATCAGCAATACAAACTCACAATCAGGTAGCTCTTCATTCACTGACATGAATGAACTCTCTTGAGACTGGAGCAGATTGTCAATCTGAGGAACCTGAATATGGAGTGTCAATTCTTGGGATGAAGCGACATCAGAGCGAACATGGATTACTGATGAAGACGCTGCTGTGACTCCCATATCTTTGCCTAGCTCATGATCACTAGACATGCTAGAATCACAGGATGACATGGCAAATGAGGCTATGGCCTTGAGTTGATCCTTACTCTGAACTGAAAGTGCATTAGTTTGTAGCAATTCAGGTTCAATAAGCTTAGAAAGATGATCTGCTTCTAGATGCTGCTGGGTCTCACCAAACTCAGACCCATGAACAGTGTTGATGGGTCTTTATCCATGGCAAGCTTGGCTGGCTTCCGATTTTTCACGCACCTCAGAAACTGTTTCACCGTCATAATTGTGCATCTTGATGGCCCCACTGCCCCCTGCTCTGCCTCCGCTGTCTCCTTGCTCTCTTCGTCACACTCATTAGTTTTTCTCTTTAGTTTGCTTCTTCTTTGCATTTTCCTCGGCTTTGGCCTTCCGCTTCTCCAGTTCTCTCTTTCTGGAAGCTTATCTTGATTTTGCGTCTGCTTTTCGATCGGCAAGTACCTTCTGCTTCTGGTGTGTTACTGATATTTGTCTGAAACGTCACGCAAACTACCCTTCATAGAAATTGGATTATAGTATTATTATTGTTGTTGCCTCTGCAGGCTTACATATCTTACC
Organism: Chaetoderma sp. LZ-2023a; assembly: GCA_034401795.1. Classification (NCBI taxonomy): domain Eukaryota; kingdom Metazoa; phylum Mollusca; class Caudofoveata; order Chaetodermatida; family Chaetodermatidae; genus Chaetoderma; species Chaetoderma sp. LZ-2023a. The sequence goes on from CM067366.1 coordinate 47,450,474, forward strand.
TTGTGTAACATTGAGTAGTAACCTATTAAAAAGCATTAAAGGCATTTTGATTCCTAATTCAAACTAATAATTACAAAAAAAACTTCCTTTAATAAATATACGCCTGTATTTTTGGTGTTTTTTGCTCAAAATTAGGTTGTTTCTATCAGATAAAAAACCACATATGCGATTTTATTAGAAACTGGCCCAAGTATTGAAGTAATGCCATTCATGAGATGTGAGCAAGCCATTGTAAAAGTCAATCAAAGTCAACAATGGACTGGTGATATCACTCCGGCTTTTCTAACAATAGACAACAAAGACTGAATTGAAAACTTTCATGTAAATATATAAAATTTATGTGCTGGGTATCGTTACCGATATAGTTAAGTCACAAATATACCTCCTCGCCGATGATGCAGATATTAAAAAACATAAATGCCAGTCAATATGATAAGGATATATCCTGTAACAAGGCCTAGAAAGTCTATCAACTTGGAGTGAAACATGGCTACTAAAGTTCCACCCTGGTAAATGCAAACATATGCACTTGGGCCAATCCGACAGGAACAAGTATAGCTACACTCTTCATGGTAAGCCGTTACAAATTGAAGTGACATTACTTCAATACTTGGGCCAGTTTCAAAACTATGGTGCACAGGGGGTCAAAATCAAAGTGTCTTTGATCATTGTGAGACTTATTTTTCTTAAAGGTAGACATGCTGAACTTTGCAAAAATATATAAGAGAAAGATATCGGTGTGACCATAGACTCGAGCCTACGTTTTGATCAACATATTAGTGAGAATGTGAATAAAGCTAAGTCAATGTTTGCCTTACTAAGAAGAACTTTCCAATACATGAGCTGCGAGAACTTTATCCCATATTGATAAGACATTAGTAAGAACTCATTTAGACTTCGTGAGCTCTGTATGCGCACCATTTAGGACTAAACCCATTGAACAAGCTATAGACGGACCACCAAGCAACTGCCGGATATGAAAGATCTTCCGTATCAGGAAAGGCTATGTAAATTAAAGCTCCCATCACTAAGTTAGCGAAGGATTCGGGGAGATCAAAGTCTATCAAAATATTGCACGGGATATACGACCGCGAAGCAGCAACTTTCCTCATGCTGTGGAAGGACATGGCACAGCACTCAGGGACTCGCGGTAACCAGAACAAACTCTTCCCACAAAGAGTGAAAACTGGACTAAGAAAAAATGTGTTTGGGTTAAGTGGTAAATCTCTGGAATAATCTGCCCGATAACGTTGCATCCACACCAAGTGTACATAGCTTCAAGAACAAACTCGACAAACATTGGGTAAACCAAGATATAGTATGGTCCGAGCATCGGTTTCTAACAGGGTAAGGTCAGCTTTGCCTATTGTGTAAGAATGTAAACCTTTTGTCAAGAAATGACTTCTATTTCGTAATTAGTAAGTGTTCAGTGAAATAATACATGCATTAAAGGAAGCACAATTTAAATTATTTTAGTAAATCTAGACTTGGTCAAATTCCATTTTTTGTAATACATAGACCGCAGCACCACCATTTTCAAAATCAAAATTCTGTATCCACGCTTTGTGAAGTAGCAAATCTGGTGTTTAAAATTACGCATACCATAAAATATTAACATTATTTTAGTTTTTACAATATATAGAAACTATGGCCGTGTTTGGATTGGGCATGTGCGTGCAAAGCATCCCACGCATCTTTTTATGCCCCTTCGGCACATCCGTAGAAAAGAATTATCGTTATGTTAGTGAAATCAACAGCTGTTTAGCAGCAACTGACATGAAAACTGGACCAATTTGTTTCGTTTCTTTACCAGTTATGAAGAATTTTATGGACCCTTAAAAAAGTAAGTGAAAACATGTTTTTCACACGTCAAATAAAAAGATAGATAATATAATTACTTATTTCTGCTACATTCTGATAAAATCTTCAAATGTTGCGTAACAATGTCACCAAAACGAGTGCGGGAGAACGCAAAAAGGTGCAATTGTTAGAAATAGAACCCTGTTAGAAACAGGTACGCTAACCATATATGTAGGAATACCAGTCATTCTGTACCCAAACAGTTTGGATGCTATTTCCGTACAAACCACAGACAATCCATATGGATCCAAACAGACAGACCAACAGACCCAATCGAAACACGCTCTCTATCCATTCACGGGGTGGAAGTAATGAATCCAAATGAAACCGAATACTATCAACGAATTCAATTAAAATGCTCTGATCTATATACAATGAAGATTATTATAAATTTTATTTTATATATAGAGCAGCCCGATGGCAGCAACAACGGCCAGACAAATTATTTTCAAAATATTCAACAACCTGCTTATTAAATACTAAAAACATACAATTTGTACACTTGACTGACTATTCAATGTTCATGACGGATGTAGATACATCATTTAGTGTGCGTTTTGATTGTGATGCTAGTCTACACGTCATGCAATTGATTATGATGTCATATATGAGAGTGAAAGATCAGCTCTCTCCAATAGACTGGTAACTGACTCCTCACTCTTTCGCTGGTGAATACATGGCAATGTAGGAATTCGGTTTTAGCTATGCCTGGCCATCTCTAGCTAGGCTCTTCTACCCACACTTCGCCTGTTTTGGGATCGATCCTGAACTCCATGACTCCACCAGTATCAAGTTACAAAAAACTATACAAGTTAAGCTGCTGGATATTTTTAAACCAATTTGACTTGGTGCTGTTGCTGCTATCAGTATGTTTATTAAATAGTAAAGACATACAAGTTGATTATGACGTGATATGATTGATGGATAAACTGGAAATGTACATTGGAGTTGGATACCAGCTTTGCATTCAATAGGGTAAATGTTTTGCTGAATCTGCAAACTACGTCCAATACTGAATATGTCTTCTTGACTGACATCCCACCATGAAGGTATTTTCATTCAAAATAATGTACTTCTTTTGGGTAAATTGTACCACAGGCCTTTGAATTTTCATCCATCCATCCCTCTACCACATATCCCCCTCACCCTCCCCCCTACTATATATAATATACACACGGTATGAAACCTTCATCTGTGGGCACCATTGTCAGAAAGCTGATTGGTTGGTTTGTAGTCAGAACCGTGATGTCAGCGGATTTTGACAACAAACCAACCAATCAGCTTTCTGACAATGGTATTTACCAGTGATTGCAGTCAAATACTTCAGTGTAGAAGTGACTGCAATTTTTGGGAGTTGGATGACCTTAGGTCTATATAAAACCCTGTGACTTGAAGAATGAGTCTAGGTTGTTTTTGAATGTGTTTAATGTTGGAGCGTTAATTGCTTCTGTTGGTAGAGAATTCCATACATTAACAACTCTATTTGTGAAGAAATACTTGCGTAGATCAAGTCGACAGGGTTGTTTGTAAAGTTTAAGTGCATGTCCCCTAGTGTGTGTAGATGCCATTGTGAAGAATTCATTTGGCTTAATGTGGTCCTGGTTAGAAATTTTTTTTATAGACTTCTATCATGTCAGCTCGGATTCTCCTGGTTTTCAATGTTGTAAGATTTAGTTTCTGGAGACGTGTTTCATAAGGTATACTTGCTAAACCTGGGATCATGCGTGACATCCTGTGTTGTACCTGCTCCGGTAAGTCTATGTCTTTTTGTAGGTGTGGGCACCAAAAGGGGATACAGTAGTCTAAGTGAGGTCTTACGAGGGATTTGTAAAGCTGGAGAATAACAGGTCGGGATTTATATTTTATTGTATGATATATCGGGCCTAGGGCGTGGTTTGCTTTTCTTGATGCTACTTCACAATTGTCACTTTCATTGATTGCTGAATCATTATTCCCAAATCTTTTTCTTCAATGCTTTTTGCTAGTGTGTTGCTTCCCATTTTATAGCTATAGCACACGTTATTGTGTCATAAATGTAAAACACTACATTTATCTAAGTTAAAGAGCATCTGCCATTCTTGAGACCAGCTAAAAATTCTGTGGAGATCTGCTTGGAGTTTAAGTGTAGTTTCTTTGTTCAGAATTTCTTTAGCTAATTTAGTATCATCAGCAAATTTACCAATTTGGCTTGTAATGTTTTCGTCTATGTCGGTTAAATATAGATCAGAAATAAAATTGGCCCAAGGACCGATCCCTGGGGCACTCCACTCTTTACGCTTATCCAGTTAGATTTCTGTCCATTTATTACGACACGCTGTTTCCTATCTGATAACCAATTTGTAATCCATTGGAGTATCTCCCCATCTATCACGTGAGATTTAATTTTCTTGCACAGCCTCTGGTGCGGGACTTTGTCAAATGCCTTTATATTATGTCAACTGGGTGTCCATTGTCTAATTGGGTAGTAACTTTATCAAAAAAGCAAAGTAGGTTTGTTAGTGTAGATAGGCCTTTCCTAAACCCATGTTGTGAATGCTTTATTAAGTAAGTTGTTCTCTAGGTGGGCAACGGTTTGATTTCTGAGTAATGTTTCTAGGATTTTCCCTATACATGAGGTGAGACTAATCGGCCTGTAGTTACTTGGCTGGTCCTTTCCCCCCTTTTTAAAGATTGGCATGATGTTGGTTAGTCTCCAATCCACAGGCCCTATTCCAGATCTAATCGATTTGATCATAATCTTGGATATAGGGTCAGCAATTTCTTTTGAGGTTTCTCTCAGTACCCTAGGGTGTATATTGTCTGATCCCGCTCCCTTATCTGGCTTTAAGTTAGCAACGGCTTCCTCGACAAGCATGGCTGATATTTCTATGTTACACAGTCTGGTTTGTATATTGGTTTGCTTTAGAGTTGAGATGTTGTTTAAGTCTTCAGTCGTAAATACTGATGAAAAGTATTCATTTAATAGCTCAGCATTCTCGAATGTATCTAGAAGGATATTTCCTTCATTATCATTTAGTGGTCCAACCCTGTTTTGTTTTTAGTTTTTTCCTTACATAAGCATAAAAACTCTTGCTGTCTTGTTTATTTTGTCTGATAGTTTCCTTTCAAATTTTCCTTTTGCATTTCAGCACGCTGTTGTTGCCTCGCCGAGGACCTTTCTGTACATCTGATATGTTATTGGCCCTCTGTTGTTTGAAAATTGTTTCCACTTTTTGTATTTTGTACGTACTTTTTTCAGTGCCAGGTGGCCCATCCATTGAGGTTTGTTTGATTTTTTCCCTGAGTTTTTGTAGGTATATGTTTAGTAACTAGTCTATGGTAATTATTTGTAAAAATTTCCCAACATTCCTCAGAATCAGGCTTTATTCTGGAATAAATCATCCCATGAGATGAGGATTAGTTTGTTTTTCAGTATTTGATAGTCCCCTTTGTTATAATCTACAATAGGCTTGATTTTCTCCTCGATTATAGTCTTTGTCACCAAGTCCCACACTATAATGTTATGGTCACTCCCTCCAAAGTGCTCACGCACTTCTAAGTTTTCAACCATGTTTTCTTCTGTTGTTAACACTAAGTCTAGAATTGCGGATTCTCTTGTAGAGGAGTGTAGATACTTGAAGTTCAGTCTCTAGAAATTTGGCACCCATGGAAGAACTCGAATTGTAGTTTTCCCAATCTATATTGCGGTAATTGAAGTCACCCATGATCAAAACCAGGCCTCTCCTACTATTTTATTTAGCTTGTTGTTGTAATCTCCAGTAGCATCTGGGCTTCTGTAGCATACACCAAGTAGTATTTTTTCTGTAGGCCCAAGCATCAAATCACACCATATGCATTCAATCTCATTGAAATTTAATTCAGAATCCAGCAGTACTAACAGTCTGTATTTGTCCTTTACATAAAGCATTATTCCACCACCTTGACGATTTGCCCTGCCAATTCAGAGTCTAAGTGGTGTGCCCAGGTTTCCGTGAGCCCAATCACATCAGGTTCTAACAGGTGTGTGTATAATTCTCATCCAGTTTGTTCATTAAACTTCAGCAGTTGACGTAGATACATTTTAGTTTAGGATTTGTGAGTTTGGAATTACTGCCAGGGGAACTCTCTGTATTTTGCTTGTCTATAAAATTTATTTGGTTGATCAAATGACCAATGTTTCTTAGTGGCTTTTTCTGACTATGTGTAGATTGGTTTTTATCATTATCATTATTTGAGGTAATGGAAGGTTCAATTAAGAAATGGTTTTCTGTCTTTGGATTCGTTTAATTCATCCGTAAGGAGCATAACACGGTTTGGATTTGTTTTATCTCTGGCTTGACAAATAACTGATTTGGAAACGCTATGCATGTTACACCACTCGCATTCCTGGTAGCGGGCCTTGCCAAAAATCCTGACCTTGGTGTAGTTTTGAATATAGGTAACTTATTAAGTTGTCTGAGAGCAAACAGAGTCCATGATAGTTGGGATGGATGTGATCTCGATACACCTCGTGTTTTGTCTCTCCGGTTTCTCTAGTGAACAAGTGTACATCAATGTACATGATATTTAAGTGGGTTGCCAAGGAATAAAGCATTGCATTGAATTGGTAAACTTGGCCCTTTTCGTGTGTATCTTGCAAGGATGGACGGGTAGCAAGGATGACACTAGGATCTGTGTGTCAGTTGAGATGTTTTTAACTTTATCAATAAGGTTGTTGTAATCTTGAATCATCCCCTCAAGTTTGCGCTTACCAATATCATTAGAGCCAACATGTGCGACGATGGCATCATAATGATTGGATAAGAGATAAGAATTCAGTTTGTCAGTTATTTCACTGATTCGCGCACCTGAGAAGGATCGGATCATAATATTTGTTTGTTCAGTTGACATGTATCGGCCGCTCAGTTTTGCCAGTGTTGAGCTGCCAATAATGAGAACATTTTTTCGTGTTGGGTTTGGTACAGGCTGGTTTGGAATGTAGTTTCGAGGTGGGAAGTGTGAGTTGTCATGTGTTGTGTAGCTATTTCTGTTATTTGTTCCATTGTTAGTGTTTTTATTTTTGTAGCTAGTTACATGGACCGGGATAGCAGAAACTATATCGCTCTTCTGTATGGTTGATCAGAGTTTCTATCTATGTGTGTGGTTTGAGTTCTAACAGAAATTTCTGAGATTTTGTGGGTGTTACTTCTGTTTGCAGCATTAGTTATAGCTGCACCTTGTCTGTGACCGAAATCAAAATGTGTCACGGTGAAGGTTGCTCTGGCAAGCTGCAATGGTTGCTGCTGATTTGTGGCCATGGGTGTATTAACAATGTATGGTCTTACGACTGGTGCGTTGGTCGAATTTCTAATACTTTGAGGTTCGTTGTGAGTCACTCCAAGTGATTTCATAGATGGGGGGGGGGGGGGGCGGGGTACATTTCTCGGGTATTTGTTGGCTTCTAGCTTGTTGTCTGAGACATTAACTGTTGAGCAGTCCGAAGATTTAGTACTTGGTCACTAAGATGTTCATAGTTTTGTTTAATCAGTCCTATTTCACTTAAGATTTTTCTCAATATCTTGTCTTCAGTTTCAATGTCATCTGATAGTGGTTTAAAATTAGCTGCATTTGGACTTACTACTTAAGAGTCTCAATCGTGCTATTTGTTATGTCTGTGGTAACCACAGATGAAGGTTTCATACCTTGTGTATATTATTATATATAGTAGGGGGAATATGTGGTAGAGGGATGGATGGACGAAAATTCAAACTCAAACTTCAAAGGCCTGTGATTGTACTAATAGGTAACTTAGGTTATTCATTTGGCATCGTTTGGGTAATTCGGCGTGCCGACCTATATGGAAATAAAGAATCTTGAATCTTGTGTCTAATTTATCATGTGATGTATTGTTGTTACCAAAAGAGAGGCGAATAAGCTTTTTAATCAATTATCAAGTCACCTTAAATTTGTTTAGTCAAGGGAGATAATTTTTACAAAGTAACAATGTTTAGTGTAGAAATTTGATATTAGAAATACTCACCTTTCCTGGCCAAACTGGAAAGTTTTTCATCTTCGCCCTGAAAAAAGAAAGAAGAATTAACCATCGGTCTCTGGCAAGACAAACGAAATCACCTATTACATTTGTCTAGATGAATAACTTACCAAACCAAATCGTTTACTTTAAAACGAGAAGACATTTTGACGCTTCCACTGTGAAGCATCGGCTGGTTTTAAACCGGTTACCGTGTTGCCAGATGCTACTTCTTCTTCTTCTGTTGCTGCGAATAAACATCCTTTATGTAGGAGAACCGCGTAATCGCGTAATACAACTGTTTTTGTACAGTAATAATAATAAAGTTCTGAGGACTAACTCTCAGTGAAGTAGTTCGTAGGTTACTCTGCTAACAGTAGTATAAGTTAGGGTTCTAAGAAGCTTTGTACACGATTGCACTGATTTGTTACTGATGTGTTAAGTTCAAGTTCAAGATTATTTATTTTGATATAGAATATACATTTACAGTTTCACAACATGTAGTCCACCAAAGGCAGAGCCTATGTGGCGGTGGACCCCTACATCTAACATATAACAACAATATAGGACATACGAATACTGAAAACATAAGGTTAACATGTTATAGTCCTACTCTGCGGTCTACATTTTCCATGGGGGCATAACTCAGGGTATGCTGAGTACCTCTAAAACAATTTGACTGAAAGCCACCAGCAACTTTCAGTCAAATTGTTTCCCAAATACTCAGCCAATCCAGAGTCATTGCCAGTTGGAATGTCAGGTGGCTTGCAACAGTCCAACAGTTAATAGACGTATGACAATTTACAACATATTTACAGGGAAAGACATGACAGAGGGATGTGCGCTTATCTTGCTTAAGTTAATAATACTATATTACATATTCTTATATTATCATTGACAAAGTATTAGAATTTTTTTAGGCTGTGATGGTAGAGGTAGTAGTTTGGTAGTTACCATTATGACAGCTATTATTATTATTATTATTATTATTATTATTATTATTATTATTATTATTATTATTTGTCCTGGTGACTGTGTGAAAGTATGAGAATAGCATGCCATGATGGTGAGTGTTTTCCAGAGTCTAGTAGTTTTCTATAATCTTCTTGTTGATACTCTGCTTAAAAAACTATGGCTTTATGATGTCTATGCGTGTGCTTGTGTGACGTTGTGTCTGTATTATCCCATAACTGAATTGCTTTGTATGAGGGTTTTTGTTGTGCTGCTTTTGTTTGGTGGTGTGTTGAGTGGAGGTTATTTCTTGTTCTTGTGTTGTCAGGATTCAATTGTGTATTGAGCGTAAAGATGTTAGATAAAGATGAGGGTAAGTTGCCATTGTGGAAGTCCCTTAAGATTGTGTATAATTGGAGCCTTCCAATGTCCTCAAGTTTTTAAGACCTTTTTCTGATTTAAAGATATCCTGGCCACCTGCTGTTTGTGAAAATAGTTTAATAGATTGCTTTTGCAGAGATTTTAGGTTTTTTAGTCTAGCTTGAGATGTATTAGTCCAGATAGCATTGCAGTAGGTGATGTGAGGAAGTATCATTGTGCAGTACAGGTTTTTGATAATATTAGGTGTTAGATAGGGTTCAGTCTGCGAATGATGCCAATGCTTTTTGCTACCCTGTTAGTAATAATTTTAATATGCTTCTCCCATGTTAAATTTTTGTCCAGATAAACTCCTAAAAACTTAACATATTGTGCTTCTTGAATTATCTGGTTGTCGATATAGAGCTTTGGGAGAGCTAGTTCTTTTAGTTTCTTAGATTTTGTGAAAAGTATATAATTAGTTTTTGATACATTTAAGGACAATTTGTTTGCTTTAACCCAGTCTATTAATTTCGCCATTTCATTATTGACATTTTTGTATAGAATTTCTATATCCTTGTGACTGCAGAAAGCATTTGCATCGTCTGCAAAAGGTATTAGTGAGAGATGTTTGCAGACTTTGGGTATGTCATTCATATATAGGAGAAACAGCAGGGGCCCAAGAACTGAACCTTGGAGAACACCACAAACTATATCTTTGTATTCAGAGATAGCTCCATTGAATTGTACGCACTCTTCCCTCTTTGACAGGTAACTCTGTGTCCACTTCAATACAATACCTCTTATTCCATAGTATGCAAGCTTTTGCAGTAAAATTGTATGATCAATTGTATTGAAGGCTTTAGAAAGATCCAAGAATACATCTAGCCTATGTTCATTATTCTCAAGGGAGGTTGATCATTTTTCAATCATATCCACAATGGCAAGCATAGTAGAGTGTTTTTCTCTGAAACCATATTGAGAAGGATATATGATTGAGTTTTTGTTTAGATATTTAGTAATTCTGCTAAAATACAGCTTTTCTAGGAGTTTTGAGAAAAGTGGAAGTACTGAGACTGGCCGATAATTAGTAAAGTCAGATGCATCTTTAGCTTTGTATATGGGTGTCTCACGTCCAACCTTTAATCTTGATGGAAATACTTCCTGTGTAAGTGAGAGATTACAGATGTGGTCCAATAGTGTTGATAGCTACCTGTTAGAAAATCCTTTACATGTATGTTCGAGCGGGGTTGAATTTTTTGTGATAAATTAGGACCAATGTTAGTAAAATACTCATCAAATTTGTCTGCTATTTCTTTTTTGTCGTTAATGACTGTATTATTATAAATAAACCATGCTGCTTCAGTAACGGGTTTTTTCTTATTTAGTAATGATTTAATCAGTTTCCATGTTTCCTTTATATTATCTTTTTGTTCATCAAATTTATTATGAAAATAATTTATTTTTGCTGTCCTAATTATCTGATTTAGCCTGTTTCTATATTTTTTGAACTGTGGGTCATTATACTTTGTCAGATATTTAATGAAATTCAGATATAACTTGTCTTTCTTGTGACAGGCATCTATCAATCCTCTTCCTCTTCTTTTCGTTCGCTGATCATACCGCCAGTCCTGTAAGTGACTATCGACATGATCATAAGCGTTAAGTGCGTGGATCCATGGTTTATTAGAGTGCGCCGCGCGGCCTGGAGCCTCCGTCTTCAGCACTCGAGGTTTCTGTCAGGGTTACCTCACCCTTACCTCCTTTAGTCGCCTCTTACGACACGCAGAGGATACGGAAGGTGTATTCTAAGCCCCACCTACAGGGCGAATCAATCCTCTTGTAATCCAGGGTTTAGTAGGATTTTGTTTAAATTTCTTAATATTTTTAAGTGGAAAGGCGGATACATAGATGTTAGAGCATATAGTGTGGAAGGTGTTGTAGTCATCTTCACATGACTGTGATTCAATTACCCGGTTCCAGTTTATGTTAGCCATATTGTTTTTGAATATTTCTATATTTTCCTTTTTGAAGTCCCTACAAGTTACTACTTCTTTTACAAATGATTTTCCTTTTTTGTTTTCTTTTTCTATATAGAATATTGGTAAATGGTCTGGAATATCTACAACAAAAATACCTGATTGATTCTTGGCACTTACAGCATTATTTGAGATGATGTTGTCAATAACAGTAGCCGAGAATTCTGTAATTCTTGTTGGTTTTGTTATAAATAGATAAAAGCCAGATATTTTAAATACATTTAATAGGTCTTGAGTGTAGAAGCTATGTTGTTGTAACAAATCAATATTAAAGTCATCTAATATATAAGCGGATTTGTTTTCATTTTGTATGGTATTTAAAATTTTTTGGAATAATTTCATAAATTTGTTGTTGTCACTTCCAGGAGGTCTGTATGTTACACCGACAAGGTTTTTTTTCATTGGGAATTTCAATAAAAATAGTTTCAATAAATTCTTCATTCAGTGACATGTCATCTCTCAAATTATGTTGTAAACTGTCCTTTATGTAGATGCCTACACCACCACCTTTTTTAGTTGGCCTGTGTTTCTCAATGAATTTGTAATTTTGCATATTAATTAAGTCCAGTGGTGAGTCAGGTGTCAACCATGTCTCGGTAATTCCTATGATGCTAAATTCATGTGAGCTAGAATCCATAAGGTTATTAAATTTATCAATTTTTTTAGCAGTGATCTAATGTTAATATGAATCGTTGAGAAGGCGATAGCATCAGTACTCTTGATAATATACACCTGTGCAAAAGTTAAGCACCAGCAAAAACAATAGAACGTAGAAACATGATGGTACAACTAGGCTGCCATACTTTTTGTCCCCGCGTTAGCTGACATAATTCCAAGTACGAAATGCACATGCATGCATGACTTCACGCCGCTTGATGTCCGTGCGTGGTGGGAAACAGCACACGTGTTCAGTTATGTAAAAGTCCAGTTTGAGGTGTAGAACATTACATACAGATTTAGGCGACAAGATTAGGAATTTTGTGTTCATGACCGTGGTTTATTTGTACAGAGAGAATTAGCTCTTGATTGTGAACCGCTATGGCAAGACGAAGGTTAAGTGATCGTGTGAAATGGCAAATCATAGGCATGCATACCTCTGGTATGTCATGCAGAGAGATTGGCAGACAGCTGAACATTAACCATACTGTAATCAGTCGTTTGATTGCAAAACATGGGCAAACTAACGAGGTGAAGGACAGGCCTAGATCTGGAAGACCGAAGAAGACTACTGCCCGTGATGATCGAGCCCTAGTACGCCTTGTTAGGAGATCTCCATTCACCAACAGCAGAGTGCTCAGCCAGCAATGGGAAACGCGCAATAGAGTGTCAATGTCTACCGTCAAAAGGAGACTGTATGCTGCTGGCATGAAAGCTAGGAGACCTGTCAGACGTCCTCTCCTCACTGCACACCACAAAGAGGAGCGTCTGAGGTGGTGCAACGAAAGAAGACACTGGAACATGAGATCCTGGAGACGGGTACACTGGTCCGATGAAAGTCGGTTCCTGCTTCATGCCACAGATGGTCGAACTCGTGTATGGAGGTCCAGACGCACGGCGTACGACGAACGTAACATCATGGAAGAAGTTCCATTTGGTGGAGGTTCCGTTATGATATGGGGGTGCATCTCATTTGATTGTAAGCTGGATCTGTTGACTGTACCTGGAACACTAAATGAACAAAGATATCAAGATTCCATACTGGATAGAGTTGTGGTCCCTCATTTTGTAAATCATGCACCTGGAACCCACCCTATATTCATGGATGACAACGCCCGACCACATCGTGCTAGAGCTGTGCATGAATACCTCCGCCAGAATGCCATCGAAACCCTACCATGGCCAGCAAGGAGCCCTGACATGAACCCTATTGAGCATATCTGGGACATTCTGGGAAACATGGTGAGAAGGAGGGATCCTCCTGTGCAGAACCTACAGGAATTAACAGACGCACTCCATCTTGAATGGCAACGAATACCACAATGGCGTATCTGTCGGTTGGTGACCAGCATGAGACGTCGTGTCCAGGCCGTCATCCAGGCACAAGGTGGATATACCCGGTATTAATAATGACAGTCTCAAACTCGTGCACAGATGTTAAACTTCGTTTTCAGACACAATTAATGACAATCTAGCCACGTGTGTCAACTGTAGGGCAATAGTTGTCAGTTGTGTCAACGTAACCATATTCAGGCCTCGTTTTCAAGTTCAAACAAAAACATACAGTGTTTCCCCCACCATCATAATCAGCATTCCTCTAGTTGCATTATTACCTCTTGCACTAAGATGGATGGGTACATAAATGTTTATGCTATTGCTTTCTTCATAGCACATGAATATACCCTCGCATGTGCGTAGAAATAGGGTGGTGCTTAACTTTTGCACAGGTGTATATTATCATTAAATTCTTTCTGAAGTATATAGTCACAAAGTGGAAAATTTATACCTTCATCATCAATATCTGTTTCAGAGAAATCTGTGTATTCATTGCCATGGTTAGAAGTATTTAGCTTGAATGGGTTTACAAGTATGTTTGCATTTATATATGCACTGTAGTCATATTTGGCACCTAGGATATTAAGCAGAAATTCGGTATCGTTTTCATAGTGATTGAAAGGAAAATTAGTTTGGTTACATTGAAAACACCACCATGGCTCATCAGAACTCTGGAGTTCTTCATAATCTGTGATAGTTAGCCCTTGGGAACATCTGCGAGGTTAATAGTTAGTTGGTTTGCTGCAAGTGTAGTTTATAGATTAGTTGACGTGCAGTGTGTTCGATTGTCAGCTGTAATGAAGGATTGTCAATATACGTGGTACAGTCTAATAGAAGTTGTGTCAGCATATCAGGGTCGTTCTTTGCAGTTTCCCACAGGTCATACATTTCATTCTCCTTAAGGCTTTCTCCAATGTCGGCTGAACCGCGCATTCGTGTCTCTTCCAGATAGGAACAAATCGCTAGGAAATGCTTTCTGTCTTTGACATCGATTTCGCAGAGGGACAGCTGTTGTTCTCATACGGGTTGAACTTCGCGTGGAGCCCTTGGAGCAGATATGTTCCTGTTAGCAGATGGACCTTGACGTGAGCTTTCTCGACACTGTTAGTAGATGACATTGATGATTGCCAGGAGAGATGAGGTTTGGTGATTGCACAATTGTTTGTGTTTAGATATCTTGTTGATGGTTTACTTGCTAGTAGGGTCCTGAGTTGAGTGTTGGCAGTGTTATTGATGGCAAGAGATACTATCCTTTTCCACTGACTTTTAGATGGGGAATCAGCAAGAATCTCTAGTGCAGCTGGTAGGTTGTAACGGGTGAGAACTCTGTTTGTTTGTACGAACCAGCTGTCATTATGGTTAGATCTGGTAATCAGTTGCCTGAGAGCAATGTTATATTCCCTGGAGTCGGTGGCTCGTGTGATATTTCTGAACAAGGAAAGCCTACGCTTGTCTATCTCGTTATAGTTTGGACGTGCACCCAGAAGCATATATACAGCTCCATCTGCAGTTGAGGTGGGTAAGGCTTGAAGGCTCTTCAGAATTTTCTTCTCGTACACTTTTAGTTCTTGTATGTCCTTTTGAGCAGGATTTACTGTTTCGAGTCCATAGATTGCTCTGGGCATGACAAATGTGGTCCAAATCTTGTATTCGGTTCAGACATTTTGCATCATGTAATCCGACACCAAATATGGCATGCACAGTATTTCTAGCGTTTGTTATTGCTTTGGCAGCATAGCTGTTGTTGTTCGCATGTCTATGTATCCCCAAGTGTGAGTACTCATCGACATTTCCATTCCTTGTCCGTTCATTGTAAATCGAATGGGTCCTGCACCTCAGGGATTGTTGAAGACAACCACTTGGCTCTTGGATAGCCCGTTTACGTAGCGCTCCCTATTAGCGTGATTAGTTGCCATGTCGATTAATTGCTGTAGATCATGAGGAGAATTTGCCAGCAGGGTTTTGTCACCAGCTACTGTTACTGTACCAATATACTCTGACCCTAGATGCAGGCCTGTGCCTGTGTGCTCTAAAGAGTGAAGGAGTGGGTCTTCATATATTTTGTGAAAGTCGGCTGAGGTCTTCCCGCCTTGTAGTACTCCCTGCGTAAGTGTTACCTGTGGTGAAATGTGATCTTGCCATTTCACACTGGCTGTCATCCCTTAGTACATTTGTTTCGCTATAAGCCAGAGATTGCTATTGATTCCAGTCGTGTAGTCTTCTCAGAAGAGATCTGTGGTAAACGACATCGAAGGCCTGAGTGTCCAAAAATGCAATGACAATGGGAGCTTGTGAGGTTTGCTTTTGGCTATAGCGTCTGTCATAAGCAAGGTGACAGTGTTTGGTGATTTGTGTTTGGTGAAGCCGTACTGCAGGGGATCTTGGGCAGACGTGAAAATATCTTTGGTTCTGTTGAGGTATATCTGCTCAAATAGTTTTGCGAGGATCAGTGAAAAGGTAATTGTTCTGTATTTGTCTGGATCTTGTTTGGACTTGTTAGGCGTTTTGTGTATCGGAGTCATAACACCAGGTAGTAGGTTACTGGGGGTATTCAGCTCTGGTTAGCATAACATTGAAAATATTCAACATTATCTCTAGCAGGACTGGACCAGTATTTTTCAGGTGTTCAGCTGCGATACCGTAGATATCTTAGAGTTTGTTGTTCTTCATCTCTATTATAGCGCTTTCTACTAACCCTTCCAGGGTTACACTGGCTGGTGCATCATTAATGTTTGCACATGCTGAGGTCATTAAATTTGTTCAATACATTCGATGTCATGATCTACGAGTTGTCTGTAGTTTTCGTCGAACTGCGGGTTTGACTTAGGAGTTCTTAGGTTTTGGACATAGTTAGACCATCCATTGAGAATGTCGTCTCCTTCGTAATCAGTGTCGTTCACAGTGGGACAGGGTGTAGGAACGTTGATATCAGTTTTCCTCTGCACACGAATCAGGTTGTAGAAGGTTTATTGATCATTCTCATATGCTTGCATGATCTTGTTTGTTGCTTTCTGATAAACTCTGGCTTGAGCTTGTCACTGTTGTTGCTGTTGAGTGAGGATAACGCTCCAGTAATTTGGTGCACCCACAGCAGTGGTAAACAATTGTATTTGTAGCGCGGATCGACCGGATTGGTATGAACCAACCCAGCTCGGCTGTGTATGGAACGGCTTTCCCGGATACACTCTGAGAACGCCCCCCTCCCCATGGTAGGATAGTACGTGTATATAAAGCCATATAAGAGAGGTTTCTGTAAAATGGTGAAGTCGTGAGATCGCGTAGTGTGCATGCGCGTGTGTCAGAGCTTCCCTGACACCATGTGTCAGCATTTGGAGAGAATGCATTGGTACACGTATTCCCTTTAAATTTAAATATTCTCGCCGTTCTTGGTATCTCTCAGGACCAGAATGAGACGAGGATTCCAAAACTATTTACCATTTTAAAATCGGATCAAAAATGGCCGACTTATCTTAATTTAGCTCATTTAAATTATTTTCAAAATATTACTCGGACGTCTTAAACGCGTGTATGTACTGTAGCTCGCTGGGTAGTGTCGGGCCATTCCGGTGTCTGATGTCGACTCGCCGCGCTGCAAGTGCACGACGAATGATGACGCTGGTTAGCTTCCGGTCTCGGGGTGACGGATCCTGTATGAGACTGCCCTACGGGTAACAAAGACCGCCTCCTAAGGCCGGTGGAACTCAATCGTTCTGGTGGGGCTGTGCGACCATCGTCGGGAACATTAAATACAACGGTCTCATCCCAAGAGTTTGTGTCACCAGTATGCCTGTCCATAGCAATTTCGTGATCTATGGACTTACAAGATTTGATTTTGGTGACCTAATTAAAATAAGTCTATACAATGATTTTACCTAAACAGACTGTCGAGTATGCTAGATAAAACTAATGAGCATACGAAAATACAAGACATAGAGACAGCCGGATGAACTTTTAAACGTGGGGCTCCCGGAGGTACCACACAGACTCGTAGGTCCACAGAGGTATCCCCACAAGGGAGGCTCCCGTACACGAGACGTAACTAATTAACTTAATATAAGTTATTATACCTCTAAGCTGAAAGGAAAGAAGACTCTCTCTGTAGTGACGAAAAATCATGTGCCTCACGCGGGTACTACTCCTAGTGCTAGTTTGGGTATGAAATATTATCCTCGCGTGGACCTCGTCGCTGAATCCTTGCGAGAGGCAAGTGCCTCGCGCGGGCCTCCGTCACGGGAAGGTGTCGCCACAGCTTAAAGCGGAAGAAGAGTAGTAGGCAAAAATGGGCCCACTAATATTTAAACCAAAATGCTGAAAAGAAAAGACCATACCTAGTGAGATTATGACTATAGGGTTGCGTGCTGTTTTACGTGAAGACAGGACGAACGATTCCTGAGGGATTCCCACGTCACCGTCTTATGTAATTCATAGTATGCTGAATTAGTAGTTGCCGCTTTATTTATGCGTGCCTTCTGCTCTGCTTAGCTAGCTTTTAGTTTTAAAGACAAGAACTATTTTAGGCCGCAAATGGCGGGTGGCTACCTAGCTGTTAGATACGGCTGTCATTGTGAACGGATGCCCCCAGACATCAATACTGAAGACAGCGCTCATACATGTTACTTATTAAGATCTCCGAACTGGATAAGAATTCAGACATCTCGCTCCGTAACCACATAAAACGTCACAAGACACTGGTTACTTTTCACAAAAGCATTTTAGGCAACTGATCTATTGTTATGGTGGGGGTAAGAGAGACGAATATCCACCGTAAATGTCCTTCCCGTGAGGGCGTGTCATATCTAAATATCATGCCCAGACATTTTTATGGAATTCGGTAGGGATACGCATCTCGCCCGTCACCAGGTCCTATGGAACTAACCGTTTAACCTGTCATTAGGTTCATATACAAGTTGCCCATTTTTGCACTGTGGTGCGGAAGGATTGTTTAGCAAATAAAATAATAATTAAGATATGTTTTCGCAGTGCTTTCCTACATTGGCAGAAGTGCTAACTACTAAGTATCCGAGGATACAGAGGGAATGTATGTGACACCACATCTTGGCCATCACCGCTCAGAAACCCCAACAGTTTCCCAGGGTTGGATCAGCTCATGGTGCGGATAGGGACATCCAAACAATTAAGAAGCCACAAGGCTGAGTGGAACATGAAGAGAGACAATATCTTAGAGATATGAGTCTTGCCGGAGTGCGGGGCTAAATTATCGTAACTACCGGAAGAGAGGAGTATACTACAGATTTCCTAATGAAGAAATTGTCTCTAATCATATTAAACCTATCCTATCGAGCTGAATAGAAAAGGTTTTAGTCGGTAGCATGCCGGGATAAACAGAGTTATAGCACGGACAGTTGGTGGCGGGAGAAAGTGCTGCATATATAAATGTTGCTGTATAGTGTTTCCTATATTTTCTATAAATAAACAAAACATATGAACTGATGGCCACTGGCCATATATATATATATATATATATATATATATATATATATATATATATATATATATATATATATATATATATATATATATATATAAACTAACCAGAGCAATCAATACAGTGTAGTAAAAAATGATCAGAATTATATATCTTTAGTACAGGTTAACGAACCTACTACGGTGCGGTTAGTGAAAACACCTTACAGAAAAATGAGAATAACTATAAACATATACAGAAATTATAACTAGCGGTCCTAAGACCGTTACGGTACCTTTTAGTCATCGGGACCATTTATACGGGTACAATATAATTATCAGAAATATAAGTAACGGAATAATTAAAGTGTTAAGTATAGTTACTTGAATAATCGGTAGCCATTCTTAAGTTTGGCTATCGTTGTTACTGAAATTGATACGTCATTCTTAGCTTGACGTGAGTTGATGCATTCTCGGGAAGCTGGAAAGTTCCCGCAGGTTGGTCCCCGCAAACAGGATTCTCACAAGCAGCTTATGACGGGAGCGGATCGAACTCAGGACTGTAATCACAATATAGAATGTCTAACGAGTAGTCAGTAAGAGATACAATAACACTGCTGCTGTGAAGAAAGTTCCCATACACCGACAGTATGGATGGACGTTGTCAACAACCCGATCACAAGCGGGGGATGTTAGATGCAGATGAAGATACAAAACAAAGCTTAACGGTGCTGGGTACGTCAGCCAGCTCTGAAGACGTACCCGGCAAAGTTTACTTGCTGTGGTCGAAAGTTAGAAGAACCTGCATGACATCAGTGAAGGGACGGTTGAAATACCACTTTTTGGCGTGGCTGGCAGATCTGGCGAGTCATCGACCAAAGAACATCGCTGCGTCTACATCTGTAGAATCACATTTTCAGGCCGCAAAGGCCTCACCGCAAGTTCATGTTCCGAAGTAGCTCTTGATATTCGTGAACAATAAGTAGAAAGTTCCAAATTGCTCCCGCAAGACGGGAGTTACAAAATTGTTTTAGTGCGGTGGGTTGGATAACTGCTAGCTACGGGAGAAAACCCGACAGAAAGCGAAGTAATATGCGTATTGTCTGTCGAGATGATAGTAGCTGGTACAGGTCCAACCTATTCGGCCCCTGGCCGAGGATGCTCTCGATCTCTGGATCACGTCTCCTTTTATACTACTCATGACGTCACAGGCGCAGGCTCCAACCAATCATCGCTCGAGCAACAGCCAATCAGCGCGTAGATGATAATAATGCTGTCGAATATTCTAGAACATTCTAGAAGTTCTGCGTCCACGTGGTTATGACGTCATGGCAATATTTTGAAGATAATCAAGAAGGGGTTTCCGTGGATTAATCAGTCATTTCTTAACCGATTTTGAAATAGTTTACAGATTTGAAAAGCCCGTCGAATTCTTGTCTTGATTAATGCCAGATTCGGCGGGAACAGGTAGTTAAAAAAATGGATTACAATGTACCATCTCGGTACACTAAAAGCGTCATCCCATCGTGGTCGTAAACTATGTGTTCTATCAAAAATAGCATCTAAGCTAGTATGGCCGGTACCTGGCCGGTCGATCGGAACTACACCACCCCCTCCTAGTTTGACATCCATGGCAAACGATCGCGCATGGCGGATCGACGCACGGACATACACTAGGCGGGAATTATAGACTTCCCGGGTAGGCACGTGGCCGGAGGGGAATAGTGACGCAATAGACGCGTATTCAAGAGACAGAGCACATAGAGGTGCCAAAGAGGAGAGGGGAGGCATACTTTTAGTTTTCAATTTTTGACCTGGAATTATTTTTCCAGGCCTTTTTTCTTTTTTTTTGGTTTTGTTTTAATATTTTGCTGCGTGCTGCAACTTTATTTAGTAAATGATTCTAAACAATAGCTCGCATGGGTGTTCTCTTTGGGTGCGGATAATTATTATCTCCACAGAGAACACCCAAGCTCCAACGTACCACAATTTAAGTTTAAATGTATAATAATATAATATATATGTATATATAAAATATAAGATCTCCATGTAGCATACCCGTATGGGGTATTTAGTAAATTACTTCCTATTTACTTGCGCAACCTGGGTAAATAACGGGGTACGCAACACGTATCTCTGATTAAAAATATATTTGCGGCCCATTGTAGCAGGTCCGCAACGGGCAGCTCTCACTGACCCCATAGCCATCCTGACATCTAAGACAGGAAGAAAAATAATAAGAAAAATAGAACATAATAACAATAACTCAAAAGTTAGTTTATCAAGCAGCCCCAGCGTAGCTGAGACTGCATGACGGAATTATGACATTATTGCACTGCAGGATGTTGTATTCTTTACGCTGCACACGACGTTCTTACAACACCAGAGTCCGCAGTGCTCATTTTGTGTGGGACACAGCTGAGCACCGAAGTGCGCGGCTGTGTTGGATAACCGTAGTCATCCTAGGGATGGGATTCAATTGATCTAACATATATAATAAAAAGAAAAGTATTAAAAAAAATAAAGTAATAATTAATACACTTCCATGAATCGCACAACTGATGTTCTGATGTATCACAAATGATCACACCTCTGCGGCGAAATTTCCCCACTGAGTCTGGGTCCCGCGACTGATGGTGGTTGGTCGTGGTGGATGCACTATCATTGCTGAGATGCGTTCACTATTACTGGCACTGTCGGAAATGTCTGAAGTGATGGTGGCGGAAATATGAGCATCTATAATGTCTCTCACAGTTACTGCCGGTTCTAAAATATCTGTCCGTAAGGCAGCGGTGGTGCTAGTGGTTGTTAACGTGGTTGATGCTGTAGTTATTGTGGTCGTCGTAGTGGCTGCAGTGGCTGTCGTGGTGATGGCGGTGAGTTGTATCGTACGTCGAGGCAATGATGCGGGAGCGGATACGGCAGGAGATGACATCTTCCGAGACTTAGCGTATTTCAACAGACGATTTGCGGTAACATTGGGCACGGGCTGAATCTCCTGTGTGTGGGTGATACGTCTCTTTCCCGTGTATGCTCGTTCCGGCGTGGTTCCCTTCCTGATGGCTGGGTCAGAAAGGCTAGGAGGCGGATGCTGGATAACACGAGTTGGAGTTATGCTAATCGACGCAGGCTGTGACGGACCTGGTCCCTCATCTATGGTCAGGTCTGGCGGAGATGGTGACTGCGGGTAACTTCGAATTTCCATTCCTGCAGATGTCGTGATGACTACCGATATCAGCGGACTGGCTAAAACTGCTTCAGACATTACGGGTGCGGCTGTAGTGGCTGTAGTTGGATGGGTTACTGATGCAGGTGCTGCCGGACTGGATTCTGCAGAAGACTTTCGCTTCTTATTCCGCTTCAGGACCTCTGTAGATGTAGTGACTGGTAGTGGCGTCGCGCTCCCTGATGTGGCTGCGGGCAGGATTTCACATCTTGCTGTTGGTACGTTGCTCAGGGTAGCCGCAGGAGGATGATGACTAACAGGATATCTACGAGTAGTGTTCTTCGTGTGGGCCATTTTCTCGGTCGGGAGAACTTTGACCGGAAACCGAGATTCGAAACATGTGGCTAAAACGGCACGATCCTCGTTTTCTTCTCTGGGAACTAATGTCACTTCTAACACATGGTGGCGATAATGGAGCACATGGGTCACTCCATAGTGAGTGGCGGTGTAGAGATGCTGACACGTCACGCAGAAGGCTGACTGGAGGAGATGATCCTTATTAACATGAAGTGTGCGGTCATATTTTCTCGTAAAAGTTCCGGTACAGGGTTCTACGCTAGCTAATAACGAGCTGCACGGGAATCATTTTGGAACTGGTACCGATTCTTCTTCAGACGAATCCGATAACGCTAAATCTTCAAGGAGTGCCATCACGTTCCCACATAATAGGTGGCTGCGGGAACCTTATTCAAAACATAATGCCCTATCTCTTCATTGTTAACTTTCCAGGCCAAGTATAATAATGAGCTAATAAAACAGCAGAATTTGGTTTTCGACACGAAAGAAGCCTAATGCTATCTGTTCTTCCCTGGTGTCGAGTTTTGACGGGAAGACAAAGTTTCAGAGTGCACTTCGTCCTTTTATACTATTTGGTGACGTCATGGGCGGTGTATGACCACACCTGGAAGTTTTAACAGGTGATTCGGTCGGCCCTATGTGGAAAGTTGTCTCTTTCCCATTCTAGATGTCTAGGGATTAATTCTTCCCGTATAAACGGAGTACTCTCAATTATAGGAGGAATGGCTCGTTAACTTTGTCCTAATTTCGCTCATATAACAGTCTTCGATCAACATAAAAACGTGGTACTACTTTTTCTTTGAGGAGCCTCACCTTTTAATTAGCGTGAGGCGGTTTTTCAGATTGGATACTTATAAACTTGCCTGTTTTAATTTTAGGCTGGAGCGCCCGATGGGGTGTGTGAGCCTGGTGACGTCAGCGGCAATTACCCCGTCTCACCCTCGCCACTCCTCCATCGGGCTGTGGTAATCGCGTATTTGGGTAGCTCTTGTGTTTAAAGCATTTGATCCAATTTACTGGAAATAGCAGTAAATGTCACGTGGCTCTTAAAAGCACGTGTTTGATCGGAAACATATGTACTGTTTATGGCAATGGCCAAAATACTGTTGCTGAGGTGTAGTCTGTTGTAGATGCGAGATATGGAAATATATATATATATATATATATATATATATATATATATATATATATATATATATATATATATATATATATATATATATATATATATATATATATATATATATATATGTTATAACATGAATCCTTATAATATAATAATATAATGTCCCTTATTTGCGCGAGATCTTAAACATGCATCTTGTATATGTCTGTAATAGGTGGTTCTCAGCCCATGTTGATTATGGACTGGAACGCAGGGAAGAGAATTTCTGAAATTCTCCTTGTAATTATACTGTTAGATTTTTTATGCCGCTTTACCGGCCCGTGCACTAATGATTTGTAGCACGGTAGAGCAGTTGTGTTCTTAATAAAAAAATCTAACAGTAAAGTTGTAAGTAATTTGATGTGTGGTTTAAACAGATATATTCAGGCGGTAGATCAACGTTACTGATCCCGACAAGATAGCTGTGTTTTCCGAGCGGGAGGGCTTGCCAAGCATTCTCCTCAATGGGTAGAACTAGCTCCGTCCCGGCCTAGACCAGACACATTAATACCATTTAATAATGGTCAAATTACAGTTCAACTCGGAAGTGGGTGCCACAGTTATTACAATTTACAATACCGTCGTTTGGAGATTGTGAATACAGTCAACTTGAGGGTCTGTGTTTCTGACATGTTGGTGATTTGAATCTGATATGCGTGGCTGGTTATCTGTGGATGATACTTGCGCTGTGGTGAAGGTGACGTTTTATGGCCGCCAGGTGTGGGAGGGGGGAGGGAGAGGTGGTGTGATTGTCAACTTTATCGAACCTTGAGGGTATTTCA
The DNA here is from genome assembly GCA_034401795.1 of Chaetoderma sp. LZ-2023a. Taxonomy (NCBI): domain Eukaryota; kingdom Metazoa; phylum Mollusca; class Caudofoveata; order Chaetodermatida; family Chaetodermatidae; genus Chaetoderma; species Chaetoderma sp. LZ-2023a. The sequence continues at coordinate 47,474,556 of CM067366.1, forward strand.
CTCTGTAATGGCCGAGCCCGTGGGCGAGACAGAGTTACTTTAGAGCATAGATGACCTGTCGGATGCTGTCGTAACTTTGATCAATCCATTATCGAATTCAACATTTCGGTAGCAAATTCCTACTCGTGACTGACGACAATGCGGGCATCTTGCTCTCTTAATAATATTGACGGTTATTATGTGTAGATGAAGTATGTAGATTTTGGCTGTTTCCGTACGACGTCGGGGGAAAAAGGGAGGGGGGGGGGTGGAGGAACGTAGGACAAACGTTCCTCCCGTGATGCGTACAGTAGATGGCTGTAGTACATTCCTTATATCCATATGATCAGTTCTCCCATAACTTGACAAGAAGGTGTGTGCGGGAGATTTGTCGGCTGTTGTCTGTTGATGATAATGTTGTTGTCAGGATGTCCAGGCTGCTGTATGATGCCAATGTTATAAGCGAAGTGGGCGCATTTCAGTTTTCCATGGAGGTGAACGCCAAGTCTGTTGTTATTGCGGGAGGTGTGGGTTTGTGGGAGATTTTATTTCTCCCACATCTTGTGCGGAAGGAACTGTTGCGGGAACTTTTATGTCTCTATCGGGAATTAATTAATACTGGTAGGTGCTGCTAAATTATGTTGTTGCCGATGTTGAATGTCTCTGTTATGCTGAGTATAACTGAGTAGGTATGTGATGTACACGCAATGACGAATTGACATATCCAGCCTTGAGGGCAGGTGTGTTCTGTATGTGATGACATTCTGTCTGTGATGTGATGTCCTGACTGCTCACGGGGGAGTATGGTAGGCCAAATGGATGGGGTGGCCATTGGACAGGGGGATGTGGTCATCTCCCATTACACGACGATTGGTGTCCTGTCATAGTTTTTAGACACCGGGAAAATTCGAGCCGAGAGTCTGCTGAACACGCTGCTTCCCTGCCCAGCATGGGGGGTAATGTTGGTTGGTGCGGTGCGGGATGCCACCTCCTCTGTTGCAGCAGTCTCTCTCATATCTGAAGATTGACGGTCAACAGACGACGAGTGGAGTGTGAAATGGACTGGGCCAGTGATGTCCGAATTTGGTGTATAGATGAGGGATGCCAGTTGGATTTGGGGTGGTGGTGCGATGTCGGATAGGGGTCTCGCTTGGAGGGAGATTGGTCTGCGACTTTTGGGAGGTGGTCGGGTAACACCTTGTTGTACGGTTCTGCAGTTCTAGCCTCGCTAAGGCTTCATCCAGCCTCTTCATTTCCATGCTATTCACCATATGTTCCACCCCACAGGAAGCATGGCTTGGGTCAGCCTCAGCTTCCGCTTGTGGTAACTCTATGATGGAGAGGGGGGGCATAGCATGAAGTGGGTGGGAATGGGAAGAGATCAGAGGAACAACTTTTCCATCCGGTCCCTTGGACAAAACAAACACAAAATTCTTCAGATACGACTTCCCAGATCGAGTAGACCCGTGCTGAGGAGGGAGAGGGCGAGTACGTATCTCATCATCGTCGTCAGTGTTAGCTGCTTGTTCACCCACGTTCTGGCTTGGTAGAAGCGGGGCTGAACTGGCACCGCGGTGCTCTGCACTAACTGTGGGAATACTAATTTCCGTAGAAATAGCTGTCTGTGTACCGGTGTCACGAGAAACGCCCAGTCCGAGCTCTGGTGCTGGGTCGTCACTAAAACAAGGTTTAAGCCGATCGAAGTGGATGACTGAGGTCAGGTCATCCAAAGCACGGATATGGTAGGTCACGCCCGACGTCTTACCTACTACCACATAGGGGCCTTTCCACTGGTAACTCAGTTTACTTGGCACGTTTGCAGATCGTCGTGAATCATGTACCCAAACCATCCTTCCTGCTTCATACAGATCTCCATGCACCATCCGATCATGCCATGTTTTTTGCCGCCGGTGTGCAGTGGATAATGTTTTCTCTCACAAACTCGTGGGCTTGTTCTATCCTCTGCCGCAAGAGTTCAACATAGAGAAATGGGGAATTTTTTCTCTCCTGGTATCCGAGGCATGGCCAGATCCGGGGGTAAGGCTAATTCATGGCCTAACATTAACCAAGCAGGGGTATGACCCATGCTGGAATGTACTGAAGTGTGGTAAGCCATGAGCACATACGGGAGCCATAGGTCCCAATCTCTACAATCAAGGCGTGTTTCCTTTGTAAGCATCTCCACGAGAGTTCTGTTGAATCTTTCTACCATCCCGTCACTCCGGGGGTGGTATGGAGTCGTCCTTGTTTTGACGATATGGAACAATTTGCAGAGCTCTGATATGAGCCGGCTCTCAAAATAACTTCCTTGATCGGAGTGCAACTCATGAGGCATACCAAAATGGCAGAACACTTTGCTTGCCAAGACTTCCGCTATGGTGGATGCCTCTTGGTCTGGCAAAGCAAATGCTTCTACCCACTTCGTAAAGTAATCTTGTAATACGAGGATGTATTTATTTCCACCATCCGTCGTATTCAAGGGTCTGAGCACGTCGATAGTCACTCGCTCCTACGGTGCACCAACAATCTTAATTTGAGATGGTGTGATGTGGTGTTGGCCAACAGCGCGTCTTCGGCATGGGATACATTTGGCAACCCATGCCTTGACACTATCGCGAATCCCGATCCAGTGGAATCTCAATTTGATACGGGCAACAGTCCTTTCCATGGCCAGATGCCTGCCGTTATCATGCAGTTGTTTTAATATAAGTTCACGATAACTTTCCGGGACTACCAGACGGTCATTAACATACAGAACGTTATTTATTAATCGACATTCTTCAAACCAGTGGTAATAATATTTTGCCGTGGTGGAAAGTGGTGTTACCGATTTCTTGGGAGGACATACACCCTCCTGGATCCACGCGTATATATTTCGTGTCTGTATGTCTGTTGTTTGGTGGTGTGCGATTTTCTCCGGATTCCACTCTGTGCACCTCAATTCGGGGAATTCCGCAGATGGCTGTATTGACTGTGTCATGGTGGCGGCCTCTTCATGTTAAGCTTCCACACCGATTCTACTGAGTGCGTCGGCATTCCCATGCAATTTGCCGGGACAGTGAACAACGTTGAAGTTATAGACCTGCAGGGATTCCTGCCATCTCGCTACCTGGCCCTCTGGGTTTTTCAGGTTCCTGAGCCAGCGTAGTGAGGCATGGTCTGTACGGAGTGTAAAAGGGAGCCCATACAGAAAGTGGTTATAATACTAGACGAAGTGTATCACCGCCATTAGTTCTCACTTGGTGGTTGCGTATCTTCTCTCTGTTTTATTCAGAGTACGCGAACCATAACCCAATACCTGCTCTGTTCCATCTTCTGTGACCTGAGATAGAACTGCGCCGATAGCGTAAGCTGACATGTCTGTGTCTAAGATGAAATCGAGGTTTGGATTAGGATGAGCAAGAATCGGGGTGGTCGTCAAGAGTTCCTTCAACGCCCTGAAGGAGCTTTCACACTCACTGTCCACTCAAATGGTCGATCTTTCTCGGTGATCTTGTAGAGGGGTGAAGCAATTTCGCTGACATGTCGGATGTAACGGCGATAGTACTGGCATAGGCCAAGAAAACTTCGTGTCTCCGTAACTGAAGAGGGCTGTGGCCACTCTGCTGCTGCCTTAGTTTTTGACGGCTGAGTAGCCACTCCATCACTGGATATGATGTGTCCCAGGAACTCAACGCTCTGTCTAAAGAGGTGACATTTCTTCGGTTTGAGTTTCAAATTGGCCGTGTGGAATCGGGAAAGCACGGTGTTCAAATTGATTAAGATTTGCTCAAACGTTGGTCTGAAGACGATTACATCATCAATGTAACAGAGACAGATTTCCCATTGCAGGGTGGTCAATACCTGCTCAATGAGTTGTTCAAAAGTTCCGGGAGCGTTGCACAACCCATAGGGCATTTTGCGGAATTGGAAAAGGCCATCCCTACAAACGAATGCAGTCTTTTCCATGTCAGCTTCATCCATGGCTACTTGCCAGTAACCGCTAGCTAAGTCAAGGGTACAAAACCACTTGGCTCCAGATGAGGAATCCAAGGCCTGATCTATCCGAGGTAACGGATAAGCATCCTTGATGCTAAGATCATTAAGGCGGCAGTCATCTATACAAAACCGCAAGGTCCCACCCTTTTTGCCTGCTAGTACTAATGGGCTAGCCCATGGAGATCCTGAAGGTTCAATAATACCGGTCCGCAACATGTCGTTCACTTGTTGGTATGCTTCCACTTCCTTATGAATGGGAAGACGTTGTACCGGTTGACGTACGGGGCGATTATTGCCTGTGTTGATGGAGTGTCGTATGAGATGAGTCTCTCTGAGATCCATGTCTCCGGAGGAAAAACTATCGTGATATTTGTGCAGCAATTTCCGAATTTCATGTTTCTGTGATTGCTGTAATCCAACTGTGGCACGTAGATACAAATCATGTAAATGTTCGGGTAAATCATCAGTCATATGCGGTGGTGTGTCAGCGGGTGTAGGTGATTCCAATGAGAGTATGTCCACCAAATGGCCGCAGCGTACTCCTGGTTCCAGAGTGATGGGATCTGCTGTACCATTGAACACTCTAAAAGGTATATTTTCCTTATTAGTAGTGTCTACTATCATGCGGGGACTTGCGTATTGTGAGGCGATCATGTAATCAGGATCGGGTTCCAGCATGGCGATGTATGTGTTGCTTCCTAACTGTGGTGCGGTGGCTCATAAGATTTGTTGCTGTCCCGGCTCAACTGTGGCGGTACTTGATAATATAACCGCACACGTGTTATATAATGACGATGCCGGTCCAAGAGGTATTCGGTTTTAGAGGTCCAGTTTGGTAGTTTGTTCTTTATTGAAGCTAGTCAATTTGGGTTGTTTTTGGCTCTTGGTCATGAAAGGGTCTGTATTGCAAACTACTTGTACACTGCCGTTAATAAAGAAGTGTGCGCCTGTACCGCAATTCTGGCTAACGTAAGGTGCACATAAAATTAACCCACCAATTTCGATTGTCCCCTACACATTTTGTGGCTGTTCTTTAAATTATAGTGTTCCAATGTTTCTTTTTGATGATGATGTTGCGGAATGTTGTTGCTCTTGGGCACAGCAGCAACATCTTAGCAACCGGGAATTCAGAAGCATTGGCCATGCTGTTTAAAGGGTGGGACAAATTGGGTATTTTTGAAATCTGCAATGAAATGTCGTGACATTTTAAATACGCAAGGCTGTTCATTTTGACGTTGCAAGAGCACACACATATATCAATGTATTAGCTGATGTTGGTGCATGCATTTTTCACTCGGTACCATTCCATCTTGTGTCATCATACAATAGGATCACATTATAATATAATACAGAGAGAGAGAGAGAGAGAGAGGACGGCATTGAGGGAAGGCGGGAGAGGATGGCAGGAGCGAGGGAGGGATTGAGGGAAGGGAGAGGGGGAGGAGCGGGAGACGGAGGAGAGAGAGGGTGGAGAGACAGAGAAGATACTGTTTCAAAAATAGTCTTCTTTCGATATGCAAACGGACATTTTCCAAGACTACCACAGAAGCCGTTTTGGTCAGCTTAAGCGTTAAAGAGTTAGCTAGATAGATAGATTTATTACACAATAGGCAATTGGCCTTTGAGTGAATACAATGCTATTTATTATGCATTGCATGGCGGACAAATTATTTGCATTGTGTCCACACAGCTGTCACAACCCCCTCCTCCCACGCCCACCCCACCCCCTGAACACACACTTGCATTGCGCGTGTGTTTTGTATGTGGATAACTATTACAAAGGTAGTGGAAAAAGTACTATAATATATGCTGACATTTACACCTTTATTGACCAAGTTTAGTCAATGAAAACATTGTTATTGAAGGCAGCAACAGCGTTCACTAGAACATAGATGCCGATGTATGTTGATGGTGGTTTTTAAGCATTAGCGGTCAATTGCCGTATAGGACCACTTGACCTTTATTACGGGTTGTTTAAAAACCCCCAGTTATTGGTGATTGGTTCTTAACTATTAGCGGCGCAATTATTGCATATGACCCCCTATCTAAGTGGACCACTTGAGTTGTTATTCTAAGAACACATTGCTATTCCTGCATGGGACCACCCTTTGATATGATGTAGGAATAGTCCGTATTTGTATTGTCATGGTTACATGGTTAGGATACAAATGACTGTATAGATATACTATATACTTCAAATTTTTTGCTTCCGCTGTCGTTACTGTTAGATGTTTATGATATAAATGACTGCATAGATGTGCTATATACTGTAATGCTTTATTTCCGCTGTCGTTACTGTGTATATAGTTCTTCCCGTACTCACAATTAATGTATTACTCTCCAATTGCTTTTCGGGCCATCCACGATAATGCGATGCCGCAGACGACGATGACGATGATGACGACAGAAGAGGGGATGATGGGGATGCAATAAAGGCTCGCTAAACCGTTAATCTCCTCAAATTTTTCGTTCCAAGTTATGAGGAGGTTAAAAGTTCAGATTTACCTAAATACACAGCCATTTTGAATGTGTGGGGTGGGCGGGGTTGGTGGTGACTGGGTCTCATTTTTCGTTTCTGTTTCGTTTTGTTTCGTGTAAGAAACGAGAAGAGAAGACCTGGTGAAAGCATGGTGGGAGTTGAGAGGAAGGATTGGGGTGGGTAAATGGGGGCAAATGACGACGGCATGGAATAACCATGAATATGGTCTGTTAATTCAATTATTCGTATTGTTTAATCTATTATATTAATGGCTAACTGCTATCCGACAATGAAAGTGTTTGAAGGAGCTGTTCTTTTCTTTCCTATTCTTTTTTAATCTGTTTACATCGTTTTTCTCCCCTATATATATATATATATATATATATATATATATATATATATATATATATATATATATATATATATATATCTCTCTCAATTTATTGTTTCTCTCTCACCTCGTTTTAGTGTTCTCAATCATTGGCTGCTTATAATAATTCTGTAGGGAGAGGGCAAATCTAAGTTGTAAGAACTTGTGCCCGATCCCATTGTGCAATTGTTACAAAAAAATATGTTTAAATCAAATAGGACCACCCATCTAAGCGATTATTTAGCCTAATGCATAGGAATGCCCATCTAAGGTAGACCACTTGAGTTTTATTGATAACCGCCACGTATATACGGTTGAAACGAGTCAGAGGGAGAGGGGGGGGGGGGGGGGAGAGAGAGAGAGAGAGAGAGAGAGGGTCAAAAGTGGGCACCAATCAATTGTAACACAACTCCTCCTAGACCATTTCACATAGAAATGTATGATTCCACATATGGCCAGAGATGTGCATGACATATTCATTACTATATCATATATAGCAAAGGTCTAATTTCAGAGGTGTTCCTTAGTGGACAGGTTAGATCTGTTACAGTTTCCGCCGTCGAGCAGATTTATGGTGACAACTTTAGATTTCACACTCCTGTTCCTTGTAGCCGAATGTCCAAGTTTATTTAGCAACATGGTTTGGTAGACTGAGCTGTTTCTTTAAAAATAATGTGACTGAAGGTCATTGCTGCGGGAGGACCAACTTTCAGTCAAACACATTACAAAAAATTCAACAACATAGATGTCAGAGCACACAATAATATCTTAAATATTTAGGCATCAGCGGAAAAAAGGTCAATCTAGTAATGATGATTTTATATAGCTTTCATGATAAAGCTCCATCAGATGGAAATTCAGGCTTATAACCAGGAAGATATTTATTACCCAAAGACGAACATGTGCTCTGGCGCCAAAAGATGGTTATTCTTTAAAAGGGGTGGTGGTATGACGAGAAGCCGTAAGCAACCACCATCTTTTGGTCCAAAAAACGCTGCATAGTATAGCGAATAAGTTGTATTAACTGACTATCTGTCTTTAACAACCACTTTTTGATGGACCATACAGTGCCCATTATAAACAGGCTTGAATGATCGTGCACGCTTAAATGCGCTATTATACTCTTCTCTTAATAGAGCGGATTAGTGATTTAGCTTTTAACACTTTGAACCCTAAAGTGCTAAAATCTTATTTTCCTGATAATACTAGAAGTATTGCGTAAGTTGATGAATGTATTGAAAGAAATTTGACTGGAAACTGTGGCCACAGCCGTCATATATCCCTACCCAAGCCCTCCAACCAGTTTCAGAATCTTATCTATTCGGTTTTCTTGAGTTGACAAATGCGTGGTGTGTTTCAATACTAGAAGCGTGACAGTAAAAGTAGTTCCTGTCTCAATTAGCTACATCAGTTGGTGACAACTTTAGATTTCACCCTTTACCCCTTCTTCAGTGCATCTGAAATGGTCTTGCGAAATGTCCATTTGCAAACTAAGAGAAGACTATTTATGAAAATTTACAACTGGAATGATTAGCTCGATAACCGAGCCAGTCACTCCTGTGGTAATACATTTTCTTGAACAAATTAAAAAATTGCAACAGAAAGGCAATCTTAACAGTCTATTTAAAAGAGCTACCATCGCAACTCCTCCTAGCCCATTTCACGCAGAAACTTGAAACTTATGGTATGATTACACATATGGCCATGGATGTGCATGGCACTTTTGAAATTTTGTCATGACGCCATGGGGGTGGGGACTGTAGGTAAAATTTTAATGTATGCAAAGGTGGTCATGTCACATATCATTGTCAAGCCAATGATGAATAGACTACAATACAAGGAATTATTTTTTTATCTTTGGTCCAACTTAGGGTAGGGGCGGGGACAAAAGTCGGCACCAATCGATTGTAACGCAACTCGTCCTAGACCATTTCACAGAGACCTTTAAACTTTCGGTATGATTACACATATTGCGAGGAATGTGCATGGCACTTTTGAAATTTTGTCGTGACCCCAGGGGGTGGGGACTGTGGGTCAAAAATTTAATTTATCCAAACATGGTCATGTCACATATCATTTTGAAGCCAATGATGAGTAGACTACAGTACAAGGAATTATTTCGATCTTGGGTCTAACTGAGGGTAGTGGGGATCAAAAGTGCGCACCAAACTCCTCCTAGACCATTTCACATAGAAATGTATGATTCCACATATGGCCAGAGATGTTCATGACACATTGGAAGTTTGATATCAGCCGAAGGGGTGGGGGAAATGGTGGGCAGAAAATAAATTTGATCAAATGTGGTCATGTCACATATCATTTTGAAGCTTGTAGTTAGTAGACTACAGTACAACACATTATTCTGTTCTTGAGTCAATCTGCGGGCAGTGAGCAGGAGTCAAATGGGCAATCTAAGTCTATATATGTACATGGCTTGGATAGTATTTCTTCACAGAATAGTTAGTCCTGCGCAGACCGGGTCCTGCAGCAGCCGGTTCCTCGGGTAACTTAAAAATGCGAGATATTGCTATCTTCTAATACCTCTTGTCCTGCTAGTTACTTCTCCCGAAGCACCAGGTATAGAACAGTCAAACTGGTTCCATGTTACCAGATTTAGTGTCCAAAGAAATCCCTGATTAACCTGTTTACTGCTGAATGACCAATCATCTAGCTGACTTTGTGACCAGTTTTGTGTATATAGATCGTCTCCAAAACCACCTAGGCGATTGATCAGAAAGACAAGAAATGTTATCTAAAGAAGTTCTAGAAAAACGGAATTTCACCAGATAACTAGATTGTACAGGAAGTACAAGAAAAGAATGTCTAGTTCAAGTGCAGGTATTCTTGGAAGCCGTATATCTGTTCATGGAACAGATCTAGTTATTATTATTATTGTCACCATTATAGCCCAGTCGCATTCGTCTTTGGTGTGTATGCGCTGACAGTGACTTGTTATATATAATATACATTGTGGACAGATCATTCCATATATAATAAAAACAATAATGAGCAATGGATTAGTTCAGAACAGAGATGAACAGGGGTCCGTTTTTTCATGATTCGTGTTATGGATCTATCATATCCTCAAATTTTATAATCATCAATTTGAAGTCAATAAACCGTCACAAATTGACCGAAATATGTATTATTTTACGATAATACAGGGCCTGGGGTAATTTCCGAAAGTCTACGTCCAAGTAAATGGAAAAGCCTCTTCTTAATGCAATCTAAAAATAGAGCTTTAGCTTCAACACCGCCGCCGTATGCGTAGTTTAAATTTTATCAATGAACCATATTGGCAACATCTAAGTCTACATTTGTGATATGAGTCTACATTTGTGTTTTAGGTAGAATTGGTATGAAACTTGTATATATATATATATATATATATATATATATATATATATATATATATATATATATATATATATATATATATATATATATATATATATATATATATATATATATATATAAAATATATATTTATCGCATGACGTTCTCATTATGACTCCAATTAGATTACACATATACCCAAATGAATCACAGGCATTTGAAGTTTACCCTCCTATTTCATATTATTATTATATTTCATATTACTACTATATATATAATACACAAGGTGGTCAACGAAGATCACGGAAATACAGTACGCATGAACGAAAATAAAGCAAAAATCTTAGTTGGAGCAAACTGATCCAGTTTTCGCATCAGACGACATATTCCAGTTGCTGTCCAGCATGATATTGTTGATTTCACCAACATAACAATAATTCTTTTCGCATCGGCGATCTTACGGCCTTTTTTAGAAACCTCTCCTATATGGCTTTATACACGCGTACTATCCTGCTAAAGGGGGCGTGCTCAGAACGTACCCGGACCAGTCGTCCCATACCCAGCCAAGCTGGAACGGCCCGTACCTGTCCGGTCGATCCGTGCTACACCAGGGACTCCGTATTAAGAATTTCAGAATACAGGCAATTACATACATACGATTCCCTTCTCCACACTATTTACTGCGTATGTAGGCAATCTCCCATGGCTGCGCATGCGCAACAGACTCTATTCTATGGCTATACGCGCCCGTCTACGCTATTAATGGGTTGGAGCGCCCCATATCGGGCCGTTCCGTTCCGTATCCAGATACACCGGATCGGTTTGTACCCGGCAGGGCGATCCGCGCGACAGTAACTATGCAAGTAACCTTTAATTAATTCTGACCGAAATACAGTGACTTGTTTCCAATCGTGAAATTGGCCTATATTTCAAGGTCATTGAGAACTAGAACATGTTTATTTTTTTAATCGTCCGTGTCACACGTCCCGCACGCTAGCGGTGTCCGTGAGTCTATTCGCCTACTCAGGGCAGGAGTGCGGTAGTATGATAATAGATTTATCCGATCTGTCATTGAAGTATATGACGTCATAATAAATTGCGTCACATGTAGGCTGAAATCACAATCAAAATGCGTAATGAAAATTAACAAGTGTACGAATTATATGTATTTACTACGTATCACACGTACGCACACACGCACGTACGCACGAACATACAGAAATGTAAGAATTGTCTTTACTATTTATTAAACATTCCGTTGAATATTTTGACCGGGGCTGTTGCTACCATAGGCCATAATAAGCAATAGCACCTAGACAAACAAGTTTTCAAAATACTCAACAGCGCAAAATATTCAACAGCTTACCTGTATAGTTCTCTGGAAATTGAGATTCATGGACTGCAGTGATCGATCGATCGCAACATGGGCAAAGTGCATGTGGAACTTAGATATAGATTGGTGGGCGCTAGCTAAAACAGGATTACTCCATTGTGTAGAATCGGTTTAGCGAGAAAAGCTCCATAAACTGAAATATTAAAGCAATGTAGTGGGGTAGCTTTAACTTGATTAGCTATAGACTTGAAACTAAGTATAAATATAGCTGCAAGCAGCAATGAAGTGGCCGAAGAACTGTACCACTGTAATTTACCAGTGTTTTATTGACATGTCTTACTCGACAAATTTGACCTCTACCCACCCGCCTACCCCAATCACATACATGTGCTGTAACACGTCAACAGACTGCGAGGTTGGGTCAGAAAGAATAGAAGCTGACGAAGATAGGCAGAACAATATTGCGTTGCTGAAACGGATACTGCGCAATAGTGGGCCTGAAGATACTCGTATGTTGCCCAGTAGGCTGAAGACTGTTCAGTCAGAATCAAAATACTGTTAAAATGCTACAGATGAGACCAACATCTCATGAGATGAGTTCGTAGCAGATGTAGATGAGGCTGCTGGTGATGGGATTGCCAATGAGACGAAAGATATGTCAGGTAAATCAAGGTCTGAGGATATTCTTGATTGTGGGCCAGTTGAACAAAAGCAGTTGCGTGAGGAAGATGAATCCCCGCGCAAAGTGCAACAGATAGTTCCGCCAGCAGAGTGTAACTGTAAACAAAATGCGTATTTCTTCAAGAAAAATGGACTACTGTTCGTCATTGCGAATCCAGCAGTGGAATCCATCCAGTGACGCAGACGCTGGTGCCAAAAGCATGTCGCTTAAACCTGATGAAGATAACACGTGGTATTTCATTGACAGGTCATCTAGGAATAGAGCAACCCAAAACAAGATTGTTTAAGAACTATTACCGGCCAGTATCGTTAAAGATGTTGCCACGTACTGTGACACATGTGAGGTGTGTCAAAACTCCGCCAGGAAGAGTTTCTGAGAAGAGTGCACTTGTACCTATGCCGCCCTTTGAGTTGTTGTATGGCATATATGTCAGAGGTCCTCTGGATGTGGTCAAGAAGGTCGGGACAGGGATGTTCCCTGAGAACACTATACAGTATGTCTGGGAGACGAGGGAGAAGATGAATCAATGGCAGAGCTGGTACAGGGGAAATCTCGCTCAGGCACAGGAAAGATTGAAATAGGTTTTTCTTGTTGATGAAGTAGATTTCATCAAAGAGATTGATGGCTGTGAATGGCGGGAAGAGAGAAAGCGCCCTTAAATAGCAACAGCACCAAGTCAAATTAGTTTCAAAATATTCAACAGGTTACCTGTATAGTTTCCTGGAAATTAATAGTCAGGGAGTTCAGAGAGCCATCGATCACAACACGAGCGAGGTGTGGGTGGAACTTAGATTGAGACGGGCGGGGCATAGCTAAAGCTGGAATGGTCCATTTTGGTCGGCAATAGACACAGTGTTATAAGTTGAATTAGGAAATATTACGTGTGTGAATGTGACATTGTTTATCGATGCTACCGGCCTATCTTACCTGGGAAGCATAAGGAAAGTCAAGAGATGGCCTATCTGAACGAGACCTCCGGAATCTCAATTGAAAACGACCCATACCAGTAAGCTGTTCAATATGTATATGTTAGATGCAGCACTCAAATTACTTTCGGGAAAGTAAACATAATATTCAAGGTTAAAAGGATAATGCATGCAAATAATGATAAAGAATTCCTTTTAGACCATAATACATCACTTGATTCGATAACTTATCTTCGTGAATGACCAACAGTTCATCCTTCGGTTAGAATCGGAGAAGGTGTAACCTTTTGAAACTTGAATTCCCATATTCTCAATTTCAAAGTAACAATACAGGTAAGCTGTTGCATATATTGAAACTAATTTGAAAGAAACTTGTTACAGGCAGTAACAGATCCCAGTCAAATTAGTTTCAAAATAGTAAACAGAATAATTTATTAATTAAAACGTAAATGATTTAAATTTTTCGGGTTAAAAGTTTTAATGGTTAAGTTTTGTCTAAGATATGCTTTGACTAAGATATACAATGCATGAGACACGGTAGGTTTCAGTCACGTACATGACCCATGCATTGAAGCAATGCTATAGAATTATGTAACTGGCATGCTACCCACGTGGCCATGATTTGCATTATAGAGACGGATATCGTGAAACAGAGCTAGGATTTCAGCATTTGCTGCGTAGATACTGATCAATATCTGGCATTAACTCTCGTTTTGAATATCTTAATGTATTTAATGGACCTTTAGAGTTTTAGCTATGCCCGGCCCATCTCTAGCTAGACACCACCCATGGTTCGCCCGTATTGTGATCGATCGATCCCTGAACTCACTAACATTCAATTTCCAGAAAAGTATACAGCTAAACTGTTAAATATTTGGAAACAAATTTGACTAGGTGCTGTTGCTGCCTATGCCTAATAACAACGCTTAGTCCGTCTTCAATTATGTGTTCGTGACATACTTATCTACGCCATTCCTGTCGTCATTGATTAAGACGCCATGATACCCGTCACGTAGTTGATTATGACGTCATATGATGGATAAAAAAGCTGGAAAGGCCAAGTGCGTGGGTGAGCAATGGTTTGACATATTCCTATTCATTATCGACAGGAAGGTGTTCGATGGCCATCGCTTTACTAAGGTAAACCAGAAAGTACAACATTTCCAGGAATCATTCCTCAATATAAAATGCATCATGAACATCCTATTAATATGTAATTAATTGCACATCTACGATAACTTTCAGTTAAGGTCACATAGCCGTCAATTCTGTATTGGATGATTTGTGTTTTATTTAAATAATACTACCAATCATTGATCTTACTACTGTATATCTATATCATATTTTGTTTCGTCGAATGACGCAATAAACTGATCTAGATGAACTCGACTACGAACCCATTGACATCCATAACCCAGGACTATCGGCATCATAAAAGTGTATGTTTGTTGTAGCAATCCTGTTCAATTCTCTTTTGATCTTTGTCATACTGTCACACGACCATCTTGAAAACAAAAACTAACACTATTCTGATTTCCTGAGGCAGCAGTGACCTACTACTTGCATTGATCTATATTCAGGAACCACCATATTTCAGAAAACAATTCCGAGATACCACATATTATAGTGATCTCCTTACTTTTGGCTTTAATGCTGATTTAGGTACTCAATTTACTATCAATTGCAATTGAAGGATGGATTTTTATTGTAAAACCACTGAAATATCCCAAGCTTATGACTCAGTACCGTATATGTGTTTTAATCGCACCGTCGTGGATACTCCCGATATTGTGGTGCTCATGTCCTTTCTTCGGATGGACGAATTCTAATGAACATATATTCAATAGTCAAAATATGACAGGTCACAATTTTCTAACTGTCTTTCCGTGCTTATAGATAATAATTTCTGTAGCAAGCGATTGGGTATCCATCAGACAACGCGACTAAACAAGATCAGATCTGAGTTAAAGTCTGCCATTATATTGACAGCTACAGTTGTTTGGTTTTTCATTTGTGTTGTATCATCCGGGTAGTGCCGTGTCATACAGCAACCGGAGTCTCGCGCATGTATTTCGAACTTGGATACGCTTTTACTCTTTTGTACTCTGCAATAAATCCTGTAATATATGGTATTGGAAACCGCTTCATTAGGCATGTATTCCTCAGGAAAATATGGCGTCGTAAAATACGAATTCAGCGAATCATAACGTTGACTTTAGTACAGAAGGACAGATCATGGGATGATTATAAACTAACATGTTAATTAATACATCTAACTCTCTTATTGTTACTATCGACTCTGAGAATACTCAATCTGACAATTTAAAATCAGTATTTTACACTACGTTTAAGTAGAATTTACGGAAAGAGGGAGAAAAAGAGGTATATAAAGATGGAGACAAAGAGAGGTAGAGAAAGATGGAGACAAAGAGAGGTAGAGAAAGACGGAGACAAAGAGAGGTAGAGAAAGATGGAGACAAAGAGAGGTAGAGAAAGACGGAGACAAAGAGAGGTAGAGAAAGATGGAGACAAAGAGAGGTAGAGAAAGACGGAGACAAAGAGAGGTAGAGAAAGATGGAGACAGAGAGAGGTAGAGAAAGATGGAGACAAAGAGAGGTAGAGAAGGATGGAGACAAAGAGAGGTAGAGAAAGATGGAGACAAAGAGAGGTAGAGAAAGACGGAGACAAAGAGAGGTAGAGAAAGATGGAGACAAAGAGAGGTAGAGAAAGACGGAGACAAAGAGAGGTAGAGAAAGATGGAGACAAAGAGAGGTAGAGAAAGATGGAGACAAAGAGAGGTAGAGAAAGATGGAGACAAAGAGAGGTAGAGAAAGATGGAGACAAAGAGAGAGAGAGAGAGAGAGAGAGAGAGAGAGAGAGAGAGAGAGAGAGAGAGAGAGATGGAGACAAAGAGAGAGAGAGAGAGAGAGAGAGAGAGAGAGAGAGAGAGAGAGAGAGAGAGAGAGAGAGAGAGAGGTAGAGAAAGATGAAGACAAAGAGAGGTAGAGAAAGATGAAGACAAAGAGAGGTAGAGAAAGATGAAGACAAAGAGAGGTAGAGGAAGATGGAGACAAAGAGAGGTAGAGAAAGATGGAGACAAAGAGAGGTAGAGAAAGATGGAGACAAAGAGAGAGAGAGAGAGAGAGAGAGAGAGAGAGAGAGAGAGATGGAGACAAAGAGAGAGAGAGAGAGAGAGAGAGAGGAGAGAGAGAGAGAGAGAGAGAGAGGAGAGAGAGAGAGGTAGAGAAAGATGAAGACAAAGAGAGGTAGAGAAAGATGAAGACAAAGAGAGGTAGAGAAAGATGGAGACAAAGAGAGGTAGAGAAAGATGGAGACAAAGAGAGAGAGAGAGAGAGAGAGAGAGAGAGAGAGAGGAGAGAGAGAGAGAGAGAGAGAGAGAGAGAGAGAGAGAGAGAGAGAGAGATGGAGACAAAGAGAGAGAGAGAGAAAGATGGAGACAAAGAGAGGAACATCGTCGTGTCGT